>WAAE01019261.1:0-209664 GCA_013400495.1 Nicator chloris
CAGCTGATGTGAAGGTATCACCATAAGTACAAAATGGTGCATGGCTCCCCCCCCACCAGTGTTTGTCATTGGCATTGATGTATCCCATCTCCCTGTGTACTCAAGAAGCTCAACTGGCCCCATCTGCCTTATGGCCAAGTTCCAGCCTCACAAAGAACAGCCAGGCAGACTTGTTACCTTCATAGCGTTGTTCAGGAGTGTCCCAGAACTCTGGAAACAGCCGTTCTGCTTCTGTTTGTAGGACAGCCAATTCAAAGCATCCTGGATGTGCTTCTCCTCTATGAAGATGTGATGCCGGGCCTGGGCAAAGGACTTGAGGACAAAGGCTGTAAGCCTGAAAGGGAGAAAAAGAAAGGGTCTGAGCAGGCCTGTTGCCCACTTCAATTGACAGGGCCCATGTGCACTTCATCCATCTGGAAACAGGCAAGAAGGCCTGGGGGACTGTGGGCCAATTAGTCAGACTTTATGTATATTATATCCTTATCTCCAAAAATTCTGTCAAAAAACCTGCTTTCCACTTTGATTTTTGTCTCTCATTTTTGTTTCTCACTTGGCTCAAAAAACCCTGTGATCCCTTTGTTTTGAAGGGATCCTGTTGTCCCTACAGTTTGAAGGACAGTGATTGTTGATCTGCCTTTGAAAAAAACTTTGACAAATATAGGCAATTGCATGCCAATTAGCTAAATATGCATAACAGAAGTACTCAAGATTACAAGGAAGAATAATTAAATTCCCGCAAGCTCATGGTCTGCTAGTAGAACTCTTAAACTGTAAATCCATGCTTCATGTGTTACCCAGAACTCCCCTAGAATTTTAAAGTAAAGCAGAACATGTTGAAAGAGTTTTTGTTAAAAGTTGTTGCAAGCAGTTATGGAAAAGAGGCAGGCATGTGGGAAGAAGCCAATATGCTGTCAAAAGCCAATTACCATTTCAGAAACTGAAAGCAAACTGAGGGTGATGAGTTCTTCCATTATTATTCTTACTTAAAATTGAAAACACATGACAACGATATACAGGAGCAAGTCAAAACTTTTCACTAAGTCAAAATGGCAACACACATGTTCCTCCAGCCTGTCTTTGCTTAGTAGCATACAAACACTTGGAAAAAAAAACATTCTGCACTGCTCTTGGATTATCAACCTTTCCACTTATGTTTCCTCATATGCTTCCATATGGAACCATCTTTTCCAGCAGACTTCTCAGCAGATGCCTGTCTAGAAGAGCTGCCACTGCAACTTTTCGCCTCCTTCAGTCAGGGTGTTAAATCCCTGCTCCCTTCTTCCCCAATTTATCTCTATTTCCTTTTTGTCTGCAATGGTCCTCGGAGCTGCAGGTGGGACAAAGTACTTCAGCCATATAGCTGGCTGATGTAGCCCATTTTTTAAGAAGGAAGCACCATAGGAACCACACCAGCTCTGGAGAGCCTGCTGGTCTACGACAGCATCTCCTATTTACTGTCAGGCAGTATTTATTGTAAATGTGTAGGTGAGAAAGAGGGGCATATTGCAGAGGCATAGGCGGCCTTGAAATCTCACCAGGTATTCCCTGGTTGGCCATAATGTTGTCCGAAGGTACTGTATGAGCCGTCTTGGTGCTTGTAGTTCAGCTGCCTCTGGTAACCTGCAATGGAAAGATAAGGCAAGATTCAGATGGAAGAAAGAGTCTGCTGAGGGATGGGGAAATAGAAAAATAGCTCCATCAGCAAAAGCAAATGAGAAAGGCATAGGTCAGTCCTATTCTAACCAGTATGAAGTGCTGGTACATCCCCCCCTTCATGCATTGCTTGTTGTGCATAAGGAAAACACCTGCCTTTCTTCAGAAGGATGGCAGGACCTCTAAATGACAATGAATGAGTCACTGTAGCAGTGACAACTCTGCACTGCATTGCCACCACATGAGAAAAGTGCTTCCAATGACCAGGTACAGTAATGCTTAAGCAACAGAAAATAAAAATGAAAAAAGCAGCAAAGGGCCCCTGGGTTAGTCGTCACCTAAGGGATACTGCAGGGACCATCTGTGTATGAGAGAAGACCTCTTTCAACACCTGCCCAGCACCTGACAGACCTACCCTGGGCAGGATCTAGAAGAAAGCCAAAGCAGGGGCAAAAGCCATGTCCCAGCTCACCGCTCACTAAGTATCCAGTGGCCTTGGATTTGATCTCCTCATTCAGCTGCCCTGTCTTGTTCAGATAGTCCAGGACGTAGATGTTGGGTGCAAACAGGACCATGTTCTGCTCCCCACAGCCAAAGGGCATCTGGAGGAGCTGGTGCAGGTTCTGCATGGCAGTGCCCATGATGTCACCTGAGGAGCAGGAGATAACAGAGGGATGTTAACAATATCTAGGGCTGGCTGTCAGAATCAGAGGAAGCTACTGAATGACAGATGCAGGAGATATCAAAGAACAAAAGATAATCTGGATTGATAAAGATCCTGGAACAAAACACAGAACGGCGGAGAAAAAGATAAAAGGGAAGTGAGAGAAAGGATAGGGCATTGTGAGAAGGCTGAGAAAAAAGGCTTGCAGAAAGGGAAAAGGAATAGCACAAACAGAAGGGAAAGTGCTCAGGACAGAAAAGTTTAAAGACAAGAATGAGCTATGCTAGAAAGAGAAAAAGCTGTGAGGTAGGAGGTCAACATAAGGAGTCAGAAACAGCACATGGTTCTTCTGTCAGGGTGTTAACTCACCCAGCACTGAGAAATATGCTCTGCCTGAGTCTTGTACCACATTTTCAGGTAGCAACAGGGAAAACTCCTCTTTCACAGGCACTCCTGAGAAAGAAACAAGACCCAGACAGATTCAGTGCAGTTCCAAGAAATGGCTGATGGAAGGGGAGGGGGCCTCAGTGAAACAACAGGAATTCTTCCAAATTAGAAACTCCCCGATTCCAGTTAGTTCATGTTTCCCCGGCTGTAACACAATCTCTGCATGAAACCACTCCCAGCCACTTTGAGGCACTGCAGATCATATGTCTACAGCTTCCTCCTGAATGGACAAGAAAACAAGAGCACTTGTAACTCCAGTGCCAGAACTAAAGAGAGCAGGGATGCAAACATCCATGCTAAATCTGTCCCAGCTCATACCCTAATGCTTAGGCAGGATGGTCAATTCTTTAGGACTTTCTTCTGCCTCATGTTTCAAACTGCCTACCAATGGGACATGTTTTGACTACCCAAAAATGTCAGACTACGTGGAATATGATAGAGGCAGGCCTCCAGCATCCCACCCATCAAACCACACAGGGACAAATAAGAGAGTGTGTGAAGAGTGGGCTTTACCTTTTACACAGAGCACAGAATTCTGCGTTGTTTCCTTCTCAACTCCTTCAGGCTTGGATGGGATGAAGGAAAACAAGAGAGGTGAGAAATTAGTGAGACAGGAAATATAGACAGGAATCCTCACAAGGACAGAGGGATATGTAAAAAGAAAAGTGAGGGAACTGAAGAAGGAGAAGCAGTCACAAACATTCTCTGGAATGCAGAGCTCTGAAATAATTTAAGCAAATAAAAGGAATGTGATCGTCAGTGACTGGTGTTGTATGTGGAGGAAGGACAGGAAGAGGACAGGGGAAGACTGCATGTAATGGTTTGAAAAAAAANAATGACAGGGGAAGACTGCAGGACCATCAAATGGATGCAACTATTACACACAGTGAGAGACACTTAACATCCTTGTGACAAAGGGACTGCAGCACTACAGAGAGCTGTGCTGAAGAGAAGTCTGCATTGCTATTTATTGTAATGTTGCAGATGCTTTAGGGAAAAAAACTGTGTATGTTAACAATGGAAAGGGAGGATGTAGTATACTGCAGTATCTGGTGACATTGCTGATAGCATATGGCATGGTGGGCAAACATTAGGGGGTTTTATGATGCAGAGGAAAGCTCAGAACATGGAACCTAACTGCCAGATTACCACCCTTAGTATATAATAAACCAACAATTTCCTATAAAGGCTATCCAATACTGCCACATAGTATTTCCTTGGGTTCCACATCGCATCAGCAACTCTTCCTGCCACAGGAAATGGGTAAGCTGTAAAATTTCAATATATTTTCACGTGTAGTTTTAAGGGGATTTCTCTACAGTCATCTAATTCCCATAGGTGCTTGTGAATCCCTCACCTTCATCCTGGTGCCAGTCTATGTCACCAAACCATAATTGCAAAATACTCAGCTTAAGAGGCAGTTTGCTGGGCCACTCAATTAGCTGAGAGGCAGCATGTGCTGACTGGCACATTTACTGGGGGTGTGTCAAAAGAAGGAGAGAGGCTGTAAAGACAGTATATTGAAATAGCAGGTGACAGATGGGAGCTAAAGGGAAGGATGGATTGCAGTAGGAGTCCTGTTACAGCAGAAGACAGGGAAAGCTTATTGTACCAGGAGACACAAGGCACATTATTTAGCTGAAGTCTTTCTGCAGCCCTGTCAAAGTATAAAGATGATGTAAAACCATCATATTGCCATGCTGCATAGTCATCCCACAAAGTCATGGACCAGACCAGGTTAGAAGAGATCTCAGAAGATCATCTGGTCCAACCTTTAACAAGAAGGGGGGCTAGATGAGATTATCTAGCATCCCATCCAGTTGTATCACGGTGTAAGCCAAAGCCCACGGCAAAGCTCAGTGCTCCCTTCCCAGAGCCCACGTACCTCCACCAGCAGCTGTCTGATGACCGTGTCCTTCCGCCCTTTCTCAGGGGTCTCCACAATGTGGTTCCCGCAGGGCTGCTGGTTCTGTAGGGCCTCAGTGGTCACTGAGAACTCCACCTGCCCTGGAGGAAACAGGGGTCAGTCAGCCCTGCCAGGCAGAGCCAGGCAATGGGATTCACCGCTACTTTCAGAAGTTTCAATTTGCAGGCTCATGGATGGAGATTTCTGTCACAGCTGGGCCCTGCTTCTTTCCCACAAAAACCAAGCTCTCTACACAAGCTGTGCTGTCATTGAAAGGTGAGTCTTTTTTGGGGACTCTTTTACAGAACCTGGGACACCACACTGCTGAGCGTGACCAGCCCCACTGCTGTTCAGCACATTGCTGCCCTGCACAGCAACAGCGAAAACAAAGTCTGAAGATCCCATGGGGAAGACATCTAATCTCTGGGAGCAATGGAGCTAACAGAACATCTCTGCTGGCCAGCAATGTCTCTGGCCTCAGGAGATGCTGTCCAAGGGCTATAAGGCTTGATGGTACTGCAAGTGATGCCAGACACACAGTTGGACCCTATGAATGCCCCAGTCTTTGCCTCCCAAATATCAGTCTTTGGCCCCCAGATCAGACATACTCAACTAAAGCGCTTCCCAGGAAATTGTGTTGCTCTAATATCCAGCCCTGAACAGGGAGAACAGCACAAAGAAACCCTTCCTGTAATTTTTAGCACCCTGAGACCTTTACCTAGAGATTTGGGAGTCACCAGCCAAGCCACGGTTTTCCTCACATTCTCACAGAGACAATGAGATTCTGCCTCCTTTTCCACCAAAGCAGCCCGGAAATGAGTAGACTGAGCCAGAGTCACACTGACCTGCCAGTTGTAGAGAGAGGTGCAATTAAGAAAGTGCAATCATGAGAGAGAGGGAGCTAGGAAGCCATAGCAATAGCTATTTCTTCAGTAGCAAAGGAGCAGGGAACTGGAGTTGTGTGTTTCTGCATTTGGATTATATAGGAGAAATAGGGGAAATAACATAACAGGAAGAATAACATAATAGGAGAAATAACATAAAATGTCAGGGCCAAAGGGTCTAGGGCTACTGAGAGATAAGGTAAGAAAACTAGGTGAAGGCAAGGGGTGCACAAGAAGGTACACAGCTACAGAGAATAAATTAAACCTCCCTTACCCTGATGCAGGCAGGCAGGTAGTTGTAAACGGTGGCTTTCAGTGCGAAGGACTCCCCACGCACCACAGAGTAGGGCATGGTGAGCTCGACAAAGAAGGGCTGGAAGGCTCTGAGGGACACTGTCGGGGACAGGCCAAAGCCCGTGACTGCTGAAGTGCAGAATGCATTGGCTTTCCACTCAGTGATGGTGTCAGGGATGGTCACTTCCAGATCAGCTTTTCCCTCAGAGCTGGTAAAGCACAGACAGCAAGGACAGAGGGATCAATTTTACAGCATTCTGGTGACTACCTGTACCCCTTTTGGCCTCTGAAATAGTATTTGCTGTGTGAATGATGGGGCACAGTACATTTGCTACTATAGGACCACCCTAAATTTTCTTCCAGTCCACTCTTTGGACAAACCTAACTATGGCTGAAAGGATTGCCAAATGGTCTCTGCAAACAATGAAGGACAAACACTTTGGGATTCATGTTTTCACCTCATAAACCCAGTTTTATTAAAAAAGACTGAGCTAGCCCAAGGTACTCACCTTATAGGTACTGAGCTCCAAATCCAGGTTTCTGGGAAATACTTTCGGACTGTCTCTGTCACCTCTTCAGGAGTGATTAATTGCCCAGAAGATCTCTCTCCCAGAATGCCTGAATGTGGTGAGATGAAAAAGAAATCAACTATTGATAATTCCAAACAAGCAAGACCTATATCAGTATCATGCTTCAGTCTGAGAAAGTGTCAATCAGAAGCAGATGCTTGTGGCTGAAGTGAACTATGGTGTGGAGTTTCAGGGCCAGGGCTTATTGTCAAGAAGAGCCGGCCTTCCATTATGTTCTGCTGGTCTCCAGCAGACCTCAAAGTTTGGAAGCCAGCACTTCATAAACTTTAAAAAAAGGATTTAGAGCAAAAAACATATTTAGGACCTTCTATGCAAGCAGCCTTTTCTCTTTCAGGTGCAGCCCTGAACTGATGTTCTCCATCTTAATCAGGCCAGCCAGCAATGGAATATCCCTCTATTGAAGTGCTTTTTTAGGGTCATTGTGACTCAGAGTACCAACTTCCTGTCAAAGCTATGGCCTCCTCAAGAGCTAGCCTGAAAATGCTCAAAATAAAAACATGCAGCTGGAATATGGGAAGGGTAAAAAGACCCATTTTGACTAAAACAAAGTTTCCACATACAAAACTTATTCCAAATAAAATATTCTGTGTTTGGGATGAAATATGTTTACACATTTTGTTTTACTTTACTTTTCAATAACTGGAAAACAAAGATTGGGTGGGTGGGACTTGGTTTGCTTGGTTTCACAAACAGAAAGAGAAATCCATCCAAGCAGAAAAAGAAGAAAAGTTCTTAAGGAAATTCCAACTTTCGTCATCTTTACTTTGGCTAATTGAATTTCTGCATTTGGATAACAATTGAGTAGCTAACAAATATTCATACTAACTGTGCAACAGGCATCTCCAGAGCCTGAGAAGGTCTCAAGGACAGGTGAAAGATGCTATCAGAGCTATATCACATAGTGATATAGCAAAAGTGGCAGGTGGCTTGCTTGTGTTTTTCTATTGTGGTATTTCAGTCTTCTCACTGCTCCTTATTTCAGTTTAAAATAAATAAAAGGCATCTATCCTGCATCTCAGCAACTTCTGTCAGAAGCTGAAATCGTATTCAAACTGGGCACATAGAAAAGCACAGGTTCTAGTGCCAAAGGAAAACTCTCTGAATCAACTATGCAGCTAGAACAATTTATAATTTCTAAGATATTTTCCTTAATATGAGACTGAAGGACGATAGGGCCAATTCTGTTGCCCAAACTGTTACAGTGTAAGAGTTGAGATAACCTTTAGAAATAGGATAATAGGATGGGTCCATTTCAGACTGGACTTCTACTATGTATGTCTTACCATGGTAAGCTTCCAAAGTCTACCAGCTCATCACTGAAAAGTTTGTCACCCACTTCATGGTTTTGACCATAGCTAAGACTGGCTGAGTCAATGAGAACAGCCTGAAAATGGTATTGGAGACTCTGTAAGCGATAATCTGGGAATAGAAGTCTACTGTAAAAGCCTAATGAGCAGAGAATTTATCAGCAGGATAATATCCTGTGCTCTGCCAGCCTTTGAACACTGTCTGGTTCTAATGATTTCTAATGTGGAGTTACCAAACCTTACCCATAGACCTACACAACCCATTCAGAAGCTGAAATCTGCGAACCCACCAGCTCAGTACTGCCTCCAGGGTTTCAATTCACAACCCCAGCACTTGTTTAAGTATTCATCCCGAAATACAAACAGGATCCCTGTTCAGAAGAGAAGCGACAGCAAAACCGAGTTCCTTTACCGCTTGTCCTCATTGCATACACGGGCGGTGATGCAGCCATGCCTCCAGATCCTCTCATGGCTGATGGCCGGGCAGGATACATGTGATTGCTAGGGCCGCAAAGCCCAGGTTTCCTCACATTGGTGTTTGTGAAAACCTTTAAACCCATTTCCTGTGGGAGGAAAACCAAACGTTTGTTTATTACTCAATGCTGTTGAGGTTTACACGGCAGACTTGACATTGGCATTTTACTGCCTCAAAATGGAGAAGTTGTTCCTGTGGGTGGATTGGACCTTGCGATGATCCTCGAGTCTGAGTGCCTGGTTGGCTCAGAGAGGCCAAAGGATATATCCCCCCCTTTTTCTAGGACACTGGTTCGAGTCCAATTTCAGCCTAGGGGTCAGGATTAGCCAGGAGGTAGATATACAGTTTTTTCCCTGGAATGAAATATCTGTGGCTACAATGCAGCTCAAGGACATACTGATTTATTCCAGGTAACTATAATGTCATGGGATCATTTACCTCCAATTAGAACCCCACTTCAAGCCAACCTCAGACCTTTTCCTGTAAGAAAACTTTGAGACTTTTTCCACCAGGTGTGAAACATATCTGGCAAGACAAATAAAGCTTATGACCCTCACTGAATACGTCTCTGGATAAAAAGAAGTGTCAGATCATTCAGATGCACAAACCCTTCCCCTGTTAAGTTTCATGATGCCACAGAAGGCTCAAGCATTCTCAATCATTCTCCCACTCCACTCCCTAACCAGGCCAGGAGGGTTATACCTTTAGGATGCTGTAAGTGTCCTCTTCATTCACCCCCGTTACTGGAATATAGGTGATCCCATCCCGAACTATTGGCTCCACGGTTATGCAATTCCACAGGGGCTCCTCCAAGGCTACGATTGAACCGTAGTCATAGCCACGGAATTCCTTCACTGGAAGTAAGTCATACACCTTGGCAGAAAGAGAGAGTATTTGGCATTTTAGTGTTCATTGTTATGAGAGACAGCTGAGGGAGTTGGATGCAAGCACAGCAACAGTCACATCACCAGCATATGCATCCACCTTGACATGGTCCTCCCTGTGCTGAGAGCAATAAGAGTTTGGGAATCAAAAAAACTATCAAAATTTGGAAATACTCCCTCTTTATTTATGTTCTGCATGTTACTCTGGTTATTATGGCTCAAATATGTAAAAAATTACATTGGCCAAATCACCTGTAATACTTTGTTCCTACTCAGGGATTGTCATTTTCTGCTTGGCAAAAGGCAAATAAATTCTTTGACACTTCCAAATGCTACCCCAAGAAAATTAATCCATGCATGAGGAGAATAAATGAAAAAATAATCATCAAACACACAACAGCGTTTGGCTCTGGCCAAGACAAGCAGGCCCCTTAAAAGGGCTTTCTAATTGCCATCCCTAAAATCACACAAAACCCCTAAGAAACAACTGCTGCCCAGTTCTGATCTTTTTGCCCACTGGAGGAAGATGAGAGGCAGCACAGGGGAGCTCCCCTGTGCCAGCTCTCGTAAGAGAGACTGATCCCTGTTTCCACTCCAGCACTGGCTGCTCTCGCTCTGACCAGGCTCTGACTTGTTCCACAGACCAAGAACTTACAGAGCTGGGTGACAGGTCAGCTTCTGGCTTCATGAGGAGAACACTCTTGTCCACAGCACGCACAGCACAGAGGGAGTTTGGGGAGGCTCGGAACTGCAAGCGAGCATCCGAGGAAGGCAGGCCTTCCGAAGGGGAGAAGCTTAAGTCCACCTGTAACCACAGGAAAAGCTATGTCACAGATGGCCTACCCTCACAGGACTTTTCCTTCCAGCTGAGTGCATTCAATTCTAACTTTGCAATGTCCCCATACGCATGCACACTTCCCTCTACGTTTCCTCTGTGCTACTGTTCCCTTCCAGCAGTGCCAGGAGAATCAGCACCAAGAGATCTTGACAACTTCAAGCATCACAACTGCTCATAAAATTTTTAAGGTGGTTTTGGGTTTTGTGGTCATTATGAATGTGATGAGGCAATCCCACATAGGGGCTAGATGTGATCAGGCAGTGCAGCATGTCCTTGAACTAGGACCAGTCACTGTACTGCACCCAGAAACTGCATGTGGAGAAAATACAGCTTGCAAAGACCTTGCTCTTGTTCTCTTTTTCTTAGCCAGGACAATCTGCAGGATCAGCAGCTTTGACCAGCTGCTAAAGGGGGTTTTATCAGTGTAGTCCCTGCTAGCACTTTTTCCCCAGCAGTTGATCTCCTCCAGGTTATCACAAATCAGTAGGCAGTGAAGCTACCTACAACAATTGATATGTTGCTTGTCCAGTGTTAGTGTATCTAAAGAAATTAGCTTAACCAGGCTAAATCTACATAAATGAACTTGAGCACACTGCAAGGGGCTGCTCCCTCAGGAAGTGGACACTTACCTTATTGTTGAAACATAATTCTGTGTAGAACTTGGCTGAATCAGCAATCACCTCCCTGCTGGGGACTGTGGTGTAGACAAGCACTTGGGCCACTGGAGCAATATCAGCTTGTACAGACAGCTGTAGTGAGAAGACACCATTGCCTAGCAAAAAAAAAAAATGCAAAAAGTTAAGGTGCAAAAATCTTTCATTTGGAGTAGCCAAAATTCTAGGTTTGACTTTATGCTGAACTTTATCCTAGCCATTATGGTATTCCAGGCATCCAAGTGGGATGCATTGCACAGAGATATGTAAGTCTCCCCATCTGACTGAAAAGGCCTGTTTTCCAGTGCAGGTGTGCTGAATTTTGCTTCAGCTTCTAAAAACAGACTATCAGATCTAAGGATATCTCCAAGGAGCACTGGAGCCCCAGAAAATGCAGTGTTAGGAGAAAGATAGTGCACAGGAAATTAGTGCAAATCTGTGAAAAGCCTAAAGGCAGAGAAAATAAAGGTCAAAATCTTCCCAGATCTTAGAGGACAAGCAGATGTGGATCCCTGCATTTACATGGAAGCAGAATGTATGTCTGCCACAGTTGCCTAGCCCCTCGTAAGAGTGACAACTTGGTGGGGGAGAGGAACTCACCACTTTCCTGGTCCAAATCCAGAACGTGAGTGCCTCCTCGCTTAATGTTTCCCTTGGCCATCACCTGAATGGAGGGAGAAACTTTGTTGTGATTGTGGTTTTGCATTAGCCAAACCTAAAAGTGAGGGACCCTGCAAGGACAGCAGCTGAGCTGTATGTCTGCTGCTCACACCCAGCTCCCTGCCTCCCTGTAGCAGAATCCCTGTGCTCACCCAGAGGACACAGGGACATCCTTACTTTTTTACTCCCAACTCAGACCCTCCTTTTTGTTTCTAAAGGACATATGAAGGATGACAAGAAAGTGTTTAAAGACTGCTGCCACAAACCACACCTTTTATTTCTAATCCCCCTATAATTGCCAGTGACAACCTCACTATATGACAGGTGCAAACTTACCAGGTAGTAAAAGGTGATTTTCTTCTGCTCTCCAACAGCCTCTGGAGTAAGGATGTAATGCACCTGGATCTCTGTGAAGGAGCCACAGCTTAGTGGCTTGGACTTGGGCTCAATTTTGAGGAAGCTATTACTGGGGGAGTAAAAGCTCTTTAGTTGGAGAAAACTTTCTCCATAACGTGGAACAACCCAGGAACGTTCATAGCAGAAGGTGTTCGTTTTATGAACTGCCTGGAAAAGGAGAAAATAAATACATAAATCCTCAAACACAGGTGGCCAAACTGGAGACAAAAATTCATGGCCTAATATTAAAGCTTTAGTATTTTTTTGGTACTGAAGTGACAAGAAAATCTACAAAATAAAAAAAAAACAACCTAAAACCCCAACAGATGAGTTTGGAAAGTACAAGACAGGATGGTGGTATCTTTAGCAAATCATTGGGAATGATCTAGCTGCCAGAGAAGCTGGAGTTTGTGTCAAACAAGCTGAATCATATCAGATTTTGTTTACTATCAGTGTCACTTTAAGGGCCTTTAACATTAATGCCTTGCCCTCTTTAATATTCTAGTTAATCTAAAGGGAAAAAAAGCTGATTTTCATTTATTTCCTTATCATCGGCACTGAAAAAGGGATAGTGGTGTTCAGTTCAGATATTATCAGTGCCAAGATCAAGCTATAGATGCTATAGAAAAGGAGGACAATCTCCAAGTAATAATTCAAAACCTACACTCAATAGAAGTTTAGGAGCTGAGAGAGTCCTGGTCCTCTTAAAAATGAGAGCAAAGGGAAGATATTTCACATTTAGAAGGGCACTATTTCAGCATTTGATGTGCCTCACATGCCCTTTTTACTTTATCTTTCTCATTATACTTGAGAATTCTTGCCTTTTCTTTATCCTGCAAAAATCTGAAAACTTCAAGCACCTAATAGTAACTTCTGGAAAATTTTTAATTGTTGTAGTCTGTGACAAGGGAATTGCAGGGGGAAGAGCAAATATAACTCTGGACACAAATATTTTCCCCTACCCCAGGATGTGATATGACAAAATATGCATATTACACAACAAATTGCATTTCCCACTAACAAAAAGATGCTCAGCAGCACCTATTTGTCCCAGACAAACAAATTCCACAACAAACTAAAACAAAGCAAAAACAAACAAACAAACAAACCCCTACCTCCCCCAAAAACCCCAGGAGCTGCACCTAGAAACTTGAAGTGCTAAATTAAACTCTGAGATGTGCAGATGGGAGATAGACCCATCCTTTACTAGGTAGGGCTGGTGATCCCTTGGAGAAGAATGGACTATTATGATCTCTTGATGTTCCTTCTAACCATGTATTGCAATTGCCAAGAAGAAATCAAATATTTACAAGGTAAGTACAATTGTGACCTGGAACCTCAGTCTGCTGTATTACTACTTCCACCAAACTGGTGTCAAGGTTCACACAAACAACAAGGAACAATAATCTAACTACTTTTGCATCTGTAGTAGAAACTTTAAAGATTCCCCTCCAGCCCTGTGGGGGGCTTCATTACCTTCTCTGCCCAAAGGACTTACCATAATTCCAACATTGTCAAAGGCCAATGAGGAAGTGTTTAGGGCAAACTCTGCCATGCCCTCTTCATTTGTTGTATGCTTTTGTTCTGGTCCTCCTTGAACAGAAATTCTCACAGTTTCATTGGCGATTGGAGCATTAGACCCATCCACTAGTTTCACCTGGAGGAGCAAAAGCAGAACAGTTCAGAAGGAGAGAGATGGCTGCCACCTGAAGAGGACTGGTGAACACCAAGGTAAAGACATTGAGCCCATGTCAGACAAGGAAGCCTCAACAGCACTTTACACATATCTCTTTCAGAGACAGCTGCAAATTTCCTGAATATTTTTTCTCTGTCTCTTTCTTATCTCTGCCTCTGGGTCAGAGGAGTGGATGTGGAGAATGACATGTACTCACACTCCTGAGGCCTCCAATTGAACAGGTGACTGTAGAAGGAGAAGTTTAGTGGACTGGAGAGGCACAAGGACAGAAGCACGAGGACAGAATGAGGGCTGTGCTCTCAGCTGCTGTTTCCCGGTTTGAGAGCCTTCAGAGGAACGGAGACCCAAAGGGATTAGCAGCACTGAGGTCCAGCAGCCTTGCAGAGTTGGGGCATACATCTAACCAGAAAGTTCAGCAGCATCATTGCTTGGCACTCATGGCATTCCATTCTCATGGTTTCCCTACCTGCCCAAAGAAGGGGACGCCTCGCTTGTAGTAGGTATCTGAAAGCACAAACGTGATGCTGCTAATGGTGGTTGTGATCTCAGAGAAGCTTGTTCCAGTCAACTCCACCCCTGCAGAAAGGAGCATGAAGAACTAATTTGCATCTGCCTGGCCAGAATTCCTTTTACTCTAAGCCAACCCTCCTTTGCTGGACAAACTCTTTTCTTGATGGTCCTGGACTAGAGGCAGGAAAACGCTAAGATTCCAGAAAAGCAAGAGTCTGCTTTTATCCCTCATTCCTACTGGGCAGGCCCCTCTGCCGGCCTCTCCTGGGCCCATTACATAGCTCTTTCATCCAGATGATCCATACCTGTAC
This sequence comes from Nicator chloris, assembly GCA_013400495.1. Lineage (NCBI taxonomy): Eukaryota > Metazoa > Chordata > Aves > Passeriformes > Pycnonotidae > Nicator > Nicator chloris. The sequence continues at coordinate 14,169 of WAAE01019261.1, forward strand.
CCTCCTCTTTAATCTTAGCCTCTACACGGAGCTTATTCTCATATCCACTTCTCTTGAGCTGGAACAACTTGGTCTTTACCACTTCAGAGATGCAGCCATAGATGTCTGTCTGTTGGAGGAAAACAAGCAAGACCATTACATTCTCATTTATACAATGCTTATTCAACCTAATGAATCCGTCACTGTGTGTTGCTCTCAACTGAAAGAGAAGCCCATAACCTCATAGATAATCTACCTCTGTTGTTTTTTCAAAACTGGAAAAAAACATAAATAACTTAGCAAAAGGAATATTGAGGTACTTACAGCAACACTAGGCAAAATACTTGCAAACTAGACAATTTTTGTGTATGTTTGTGAAGTTTGAAGCTGCCAACACTTGGTAGAAGTGCATAGGGAATTAGTCAATGTATGCCACGTATGAAATGTTTGTCAGGCATCGGGCTCATTAGAAAATAAAGCTGCTTACTTAAAATGTGTAAGCCATATGAGTGATACATAAACCAAAGCCTGTGTATTTGTAGAAAGCAGATGACAGCTGTAAATGTATTTCCAAAGCTTGCCACCTCCCTTCAGCAAATTCATGTACAAGGCAAGTCTCCACAGAAGAGATGCCTGGAACAGAGGCTAGCACCACAGTATTGATATTTTCTTTTTACATGGGTAACAACAGTAGTGGCAGAGGTAGCTGTGGACTCATGTGGCTCATGCTGTAGCAGAGCCCAGGGACCACAAGAACATCTATATGTTTTCTTCTCCTGGCATGCTTCCACAATTGTTATTACTCCAACTTCTGTCAATTAACCCAGTTTTGTTGTACCTGTCTGTGCTCCAAACATCTTTCAGTTTCACTCTTGCCAGTTAAAAGGTGAAAAAAGTGGGGATTTTTTTTCTGTCTGTCTTAACCACTGCTGCTAAATCCATATTTCTTTCCTTCTTGCTCAAAATGCATCAGCCTCTCTCCTGGTTTCTGCTCCTTTCCTTCCTCTAACATCAGCTTCTGTTCCCATACACTATCTCCAGCGTAAGCCAACTCCAACTCTGTTCTCATTGCTCATGGCTTTTCTATCTCATTTACTCTTATAGTCTCTACACTCCATCTGACTTCTCTGTTATTTCTTTCATCTCTTCATTCTCCATCCAATTCTGGCCTTCACACACATTGCTCTTACTGCTCAGACCTTCCTCCTTATTTTTACCTTTCACATTTCATCTTGCACCCAATCTTCTCTCATTCTTCAGCCTTCCTTAAAACATATGGATTTTCACAGATTGGTTTTGGTTGGAATGGGGTTTAAAGGCCATCTAAGTTCCAATTCCCCTGCCATAGGAAGGGATATTTCCCAATAGACAAGGTTGCTCAAAACCCCATCCAGCCTGCCTTGAACACTTCCAGGGATGGGGCACCCACACCTTCCCTGGGCAACCTGTGGCAGTGCCTCACCACACATTAACACTATGTACATACTCAGAGCAAGCCTGTGCCTACAAGGCATGCTCAATAAAACTTTCTCCAATTACTCTACCCACCAGAGTAATCCTGACTCACCTGTCCAGAGAACTCATCACAGACTGCTCTAGCCTCTTCACCATAGCAGGATGTGGCTGCACGTTCATACCTCCGGCAGACACGGAAGCTCACAAGGCCAGGAACAGGCTTCCCAAATGTGTATCTACAAGCAGGGAGGATTGAAAGGAAAACAGAGACACTAGGAATGTAAGAGGGACGTAGAAAAATTACAGGCTCAACCCCATTGACGCCAGCTTTCTTCCCTAGAGCTGCCTCCAGGATACACAGGGTCATCATAGGAAATGAAAAGCAGAAAGGAATCTGGTACCATATGCTAATGCTGATTTTGCAGAGAGTCCCCCTCATCCTGGAGAACATGTTGCATGCATCTACCCAACCACCCAGTTGTGATAGAACAACATATATTTATGTAATATATATTTAGGTTTATATATTTATGAGCACTGGGTCTGTACTCTCACTCTTCAGCCCAAGCCGTGGCTCTCCCTACAGGGTGTATGGAACACTGCAAGGTGGAATCCAGTGAGGTGGCCCAAAGGAAAGAGGCCAGCTGCATCCCTTAGGGTTTCCCCCCCACAATAATAAGCACAAGATACAGTTAAAACATCATTCCTGGGTGAACTGAACTAAAGACCTCATCCCTAGCACTGTAGCTGCTGTGAAATCTGCAATGACTCGAAAAATATGCAAGAAACACTCTCACAAAAAAAAACCTGATCAAAAAATATGTTTCTATATGTTACATACAAAGTGCATCTAACAGTAACTGTTGCCTTTTGTCTAACAGTAGATACAGTCTGCTTGGTCCTGGGACCCCCAAAGGATTGAGAAATATAATAAAGTCTCACTTCTCAGCCTCCCAACTGAACTTTCATCAGCAACTCAAGAAAACACTGAAACCAAGCAGAACTTGAAAGAATGACACTCACAGTCCACAAACTGTCACCTTCAGCTCCTCATCAAGAATGCTGATCACCTTGGGCATTTTCACTGTCACTTCAAACTTTGGCAGCACTGCAGCAGAACCAAAGGAAAACAGTCTATGTGGTAGGAAATAACATCAGAATGACAGCGCTCAGAGGCTGTTTTTACAAATTACCTAAAAACCTTTTACATCTAAATGGTCAGATTTTAGAAGCTTCTGTCACCTGCACATCCTACTGAAGTAACTGAAAACCTCTCAGCTAAGCATCATGCCAGGTAAGAAGGCAAGATTATTACACCAGCTATTAAAACACAGCAGCTTCGTACGTAACACATGGGTTATCCGTCCCACAGCAGTGGGACAACAGTAAAACAGAGCGATAAATCAGAAGAAGTTTCCCACAAATATACAGACTGCAGCCTGGCCTCTGCATTTTCAAAGCATGTAGATCTTATCAATGTTCAAAACAGGAAGACACCCTGGCTTCTCCAGTGATAGAGTACTGGGTGACATCCCATCCACACCCAGCTGCAGGAGGGGAAGTGGATGGTGACTGCCTTGGGAGAACTAGGAGGGGATTCAGGGTGCAGGACAGAGCACAGTCTTGCAACTGGAAGAGGTCAAAGCACTTCAAGACTCATCTGCCAGGACATCTCTCTGCTGCATGAGGCAGGTCACGTCAGACCATGTGACAAGGGCTGCAGCTGGCTTGCTGGGGTGGGAAGATATGCTGGTTGTGATCATGTGCTGGTATGTACTGGGATACCATTTTTCTAGCCAAGCAGATGGAACTGGCATAGAGGTGAGAGCACCAAAGGGAGGATGAGGCACCACGGCATCACACTAAGGGCTTAGCTTGTGGGCCAGAAAAGGCAAGATCTTAATTTACAGCCTAGACAGCCCCAGCCTAGACCCAGACTTATGGCATAACATTTGGCAGGCATGTAGCCAGCTGGAGATGAGGCTGTGGACTTGAAGCACCTCTGAAAGGAGGTAAGGCTTGTGGCTGTCAGCACAGACTGATCCAAGCACTTTGCTCCTCCTGATAGGGCCCTTGCTGAGGTGGGCATTCTGAAGAGCTGCACTCCATGGTCTGGGGCTTAGGGAGGAGTGGAAATAGGCCACTCAAGTCCTTCGGTCTTCTCCTCCTAAAAAGATGATTCTTGGGAGGGAAAGAACACAGAAACAAATTTCCAGCAATGCCGAACATCCTGGTCAGATCTGCTACACTGTTCAATTAAGATTTCATGTCCCATGGGACTAGCTGTTAGGAACTGGAAATTGCAGTGACAGTTACCATACTCCTCCACAGAGAAAGAATGCTGAACAGTCTTCCCAGCAGCCTTCCGTGCCACCACTGTGTAGGTCCCTTGGATAGGTTCAGAGGTGAGGTTGAAGAACAGCTGTATAAATCCCATCTCTAACTCTACGTTTTTCCACTGGTACAGACGGTTTTTCTTTGGGTCCTACAGATAATGTGACCACAAGGAGATTGTGAGAACAACGGGAGTCTGCAATGAGGTTCAGCAAAACCAGTGAAGGGAGGGACAGCCCCTGTTTCAGGAGGCTGCAAGCCAGGAGTGGAGGGCACCAGCAGAGTTTTGGGGGAAATAAACAGCGGGATGACAGAGGAGCTGTAACCTGGGCCCAGGTACATGGTAGCCACCATATGAGTTAAAATTCTGTGCAGTTGAATTAATGTAGTGGATCAGCTTAATACAAAAAATAAACAAGGATCATGTTAAGGCAACTGTTTACTCTGCCCAGGTTGAGGTGCAGTGGATGTGAATGTGAATTAAATGTTTGTACATACCTCAATATACACCAGAGGAATCTAGAAAAAGAAGAAAGGAAGCAGCATGTTTAGACAGAGTGCAAGCAACATAGTGAAATTACTAGGGCTATGACCACATTTCAGGGTAAAAGCTAATCATCCGATGGGGTAAGGAAAAACTTCCTGGTATGGATCATGAGAGCATTTTGGGTGTGAGAAGAGGGGGACAATCCTTTGTCTCAGACAAAAAAGACAGCCAAAATTACTAATTACTAACTCTGGATGATCGGCAGTGCTAGTAAGAACAGGTGCACACTGTGGTAAGGGCAGATTGCTCACTGTTTGCACCAGCACTGTCCATTTGCAGTTTGTCAAACCTTCCCAAGAATGCAGAAGGCAGCCTTGTGCAGAAATTTGACAATAAATCCTGTTAAAAAGATCTGAGGTGGCCCAGAATTTTCAGTTATCTCAGTGTACTGAGAGCTCTCCCCAACAGAGACTACTTTTCCTCCCTTTACCCACGTTTGACTTAAGGCCAAATAAGTTGAAAAACAAGTATCATGCTTACCATTTCATTCACAGGTTGGAACTCTTCATCCAGAGAAACAATTCTGAACAGGACTGATGGAGAAAGACAGTGAGGTTCCACAGTGCAATCAGTAATCAGAAAAATCAGTTGCAAAAACAAATGGTATAACAAACAACAGGGCTGTTCTCAAGAAATTCCATTTACTAGAATGCTAGGTCATGCTAGAAGGTTACCCACCTACCATGGGTACATGAATAAGAGGATGTTAAGAGCAAAACCATGGCAGTGTGAACAGCTTACTGATCACGGGCATCAGTATCTCATTAATTGGGACCAAAGTTAAATTTAAGTTGCCTTTGTCTACTTTGCATTGAGGCATTTTTAAGCCAGAATTCACATGGGTCTTCTAAATTTGTTGTAGCTAGATTGACTTCCTAGGAAGGATGAATGCAAGCAAATTACTTCAGCACTTGGCTGTAAGTTTGTGTCAGCTCGGGACGGAGAGAGAATTCAGTACCTCTTTTAGGAGGCTTGTTTTTATCCAGGCCAAATTTAGGAGATCACTGGCCCAGAAGAAATAAATAGCTTACATAATTCTTTCTGTCTTCATTGAGCAAAATCAGCTGCTGCTTTGGAAGCCATTGCATGGCTTAGTCTGAATTTTGGCCCTGTTCTCTATAGGATAAATATCCAGGCTTTCTCTGATTTTAATCCAGATCTCCTAACTACATGGACCACAACAACAGAGCTCATAGTGAGAGAGGGAGAGTGTGCAGGTGCCCCAGATACGTGCATACACCCTAAGATTCCCCTAATTTTCCCTATTTGGAGTAAATAAAACATAAGTCTCAGCCATAAGGTTTCAGTTCTGACCGCCACTGAAAGCAACTGATATCTGGCCAGCACAATCCAACAGTTTCAGTACAAATGTTTGTTTCAAATGCAAATCTCCACCCCTTTCCTGGTACCTGTCTGTCCTGGCTTGTAGATGGGTTTGTCTGTCTGCATGAAGACCAAGCTCTCCGAGTCCTGGACCACCACTAGTTTGCGACTGCTGAACTGCAGCGTGGCCCCCTTCACCGTCACAGTGAGAAATATGGGTGGTAACGGGAGTCTTGATTTTGGAAGCTGGAAAGTAAGAAGGAAACTATATAACAGACCACCTTTACGTCTGTCTTCTCTTGTATGTCTTCTCCTTGCAGAACATTTCCTTTTCCAAACCAGACATGCCAGACATCTATACCTCTCTTTCACAAGTGACCAAGTCAGTCTTCAGCCTACATCAGACAAACCAAGACAAAAATGCCAACCTTTTCAGTGTCCTGAAGACCAACTCTTCACTCTTCAGGCCACAGACATAATCTAGGCTCTGAGCTAAATGATCAGGTTTCCTAGTCGCCTACAACTCATTATAGTCCCTGGAGCTTTCAATTACATTAAATTATATATTTCTTGCCTTGCTGGTTTTTTTTCAGACACAGGCAACCACAGCTCTATGTTCTTACATTAATTCAGTATACACCAGGTGAAAAGTATCCGAGGTCCAAAAGCTCTACCACAATTTGAAGGCACTCAAGTGACAAATTGAGGATGTTGAAGGATGGTGTGGAAAGCCATTTCACCAAGCAGCCATCAGGAGTGTCAAGATACTAAACCCACTTTCTTCTCCTGTCCTATAAAGGGGGTGGCTTTCTAGGATTCAGCATCTCACAGTCATTTAGCCTACTAAGGAGATCTCAGCAGTAAGAGGGTGTTGAGGACGGACATGAACACACCTTTAGCCAAGCGGTAACTGACCGTAGTGTCACTCTGGTCATTACTTCTCAGTGCCTTTACATTTTATCTCTGGCACAAAGGATCATCCCACAAAGATGAGATACTCACAGAGAAAGGGATGCAGGTGAACACATCTTTCTCTGACACCACATCATCGATCAAGCTCCTGTTCTCCCCTAGGTACTCGAGTGTGGCACTCAGAGTCACAGACTCGTTCAGGTGGGTCAGCTGAATGCAGACTTTCTCTTGAGAATCTGTGTGTATCATAAAGGGCAGCAGCACCAGGTACTGCCTAGGAACAAGGGAGAATGATAGGTCAGAGGAGCAGGAACACGTAACAGGAGCTGTGTATAAAGAAAAAACAAACCAATCTGATGACTACATCTTTCACCGCACAGGGAGGAGGGTGCATTTTCTGAGTGTAACAAGATTTCCAGCACATCTGTAGCAGCCGGGGAAAGCAAAGAGGCTGGTCTCAAATATAAAATACCAGAGGAAATCCTCCACACAAACATCTGGAGAGGATACTTTTTTCTAGGTTCTGGCACAGCAGCAGGACTTCATTCCTGGGATCCTGAATAAAGGCACAGGGAACTCAATTGTCAGCTTTGCTAGACACTGTTGGTAGCATTCAGCAGCCACACAAATGCCAGTAGCCAGTGAATGAATTCCATTGACTACACACTGCGAAGCATCTGTAGCATTACTCTCATTCCTCGCAGAGATTCAAAGCTGCCACAGCGTGGTGCCAGATCTTAAGCAAAAATACAAACAAGTTTCAGGTTTTCAGGAAAGCAAGCCCCTCTGTCTCAGCTCAACAGGGGATCCCGGCTGAGCCCTGCGCAGCCTCCTTCCTTCCCAGTGTGGCAACTTGCCGGTGGTGTCCCGGTGCCCAGCACTGCATCTGGGAATCAAGCCCGATCCACCTGATGCTAACCGTGCTCCCAGTTTGCTGGGTGAGGACTGGCCTCCAGTGGGCATACTCAGAGCAGCGAGCAGATGGGAGAAGAGCCCTCAATAGCTCAGCAGTAAGCCAAGGCACTCCCTTTAGCAGTAGCAGAGGCTCCGGCACCTCTTTGTCCATCAGTTGGTCTGCAAGGATCAAGCTCTGGCGCCTCAGATCCCACTGTTTCCCCTGCATCTGATGAAAGCACTACAGCACAGCCTTGCTCAGAAGTTCCCCTGCACCCCTTGCGGCTCTGTGATGGGTGAGATCCCCTGTGCTTTGCAGGGGAGGAAGAGACATTGCCGAAAAGTCAAAGGAGAAAGTCTTTGGGATGTCAGGACCTCCATGTGCTGCTCCTACCACACATGCACACACATGCACACAACACAAATGCCCTTCACATACAAATGGGGCAAAAGGGGGTGAAGAAGGAGAAGCAAGACAAATTACCCTCACAGACCTGGACAATCAGTCTTACAGTGTCACATTACCCTGGGTGAGAAGAGAATTTTCATTCATTGGCTGAGCTGAAAAATGTGAGTTAAAATATGAAGCCATTTCCGAGCATGCCAGACGAGCTATTTGTTCGTTTTCTTCTCATTATCGTCTAAAAAACCAATCCTAATTCCTGGGCATTTCAACCCGGGATTAGGACAGTCAACCCAAAATTAAACCTTTCATTGTCATTTCAAAACAGTGTGTCTCTTAAGAAGACCTCATTGCACAAACATTTATGAAAAGTTGTTTCTCAAGAGAACTAATTTTGCGCATAAAATTCTCTTGGAATCCTGTCAATTCCCTGAAGTTTTACTGATATCTCAGTTTCACAGCTCGTTTTGCATCTCTTTCAAGCACTAGAGTTCCCGTTTGCAGAAGGCACTTTACCCAGGTCTTTATTCCTGGATAAAAGACGCTGTATAGAAGACAAGGGACAAAGAAACAGACACAGGAATACAGCCAAGGTCTCCTGCCTGCCCAGAGACCCCCCAGCATAGCTTACGGCTCTGTGATGGGTGAGGTGTCTCCCTGAAGGAAGAAGAGGAGGAGGAGGAGGAAGATGCTTGATTTGATAAGCAGCCCGTTCTTCCCCATGGCACACAGCAGGTCGTGGTGAGTCAAGCAGACACTCAGTGTGGTCCAGTGCTGCTTCTACTCCCCCTCTGCTCCCCCAGTCAACTCCTTTATACCCTCCTCTGCAAACAGCCCAGGGGCTGGAGAAGATAAGGGCTGGGGGCCAGGGCGCATCCGGAAACAGGGAGAGGCAGCAAGGAGGAGCTGGAACTAGCAGCTCCAAGTCTGGGCAGAAGGCCAGTGCTGGGGGAGAGAGGGAGGGGAGGGTTCCTGGCAGGCTAGAGCCTTTTGGGGCAGGACAGAGGCGATGGAAGAGGAAAGGTTGTAGCTAAGGAAAGAAGGGCTAACAGCAGAGTATGAGGGGAAGGGCTCCATTTCTGGCAGGGCTCTCTGTATGGAGCTGCACATGGCACTGGTCATGGAGGTTGCTGGAAGAGCAGGAGCTGTTTGCTTTCCTTCAAACTGGGAGCAGGAGATTGAGCTAGGATTTGGGAAACAAGGGTGGGTGTGCCTAACTCCCATTAAGGGCTTGTGAAAACAGGGAATGGAAACAGAAAAAACCTTCCCTCTCCACCCACGCTGTTCCCTTTTGCTCTCAATTCCTGGACCCATCAAAGCTAATGCCAGGAAAAGAGGCCAGAAAGTGCCTGGAAAATCAAGTCAACTAAAATGATCTGGCCTTCACCCTGACAGCAACAGGGACAGTGACATGATGGGAAGCTGCCAAAAGTTCAACCCATTAACAGCATGTAACACATTAACCAGCTGCCCAGAGCAGCAGCTACCCTCACACAGCAGAGCATACGTGGCCTGGGTCTTACTTTCCTTCTACTGGTTCTTGTTCCAGGTCAAGTTATTGGCACATCTAGATCAAATTACTGCTGTTTGATGGAGTCATCCTGGTTTAATTAAGAGCAAATTCATGTAATGCACTGTGATGGGCAATGTCGTACCATAGAGGGAAATGGGGTTTTTAGACCACTGTCTTTACTTGGTCTGCAGCAGAAGGATCAATAGCTCTGGTAATTATTACCCTTACAAGTGGCAATAGAATATCTGTCTTACTTATAGTTCTAATGCAAACTCCAAACAATGGAGATCTATGTTAAAGGATGTAAAGCATAATTTTCAGATTAAAAACTGTGCAGGAGAAAATTACTTTCTGTCTGTCCTACCCTTCTCCTAACATAATCATCAAAACTTTGGTAAGCTGAGGAACTCTGGAGTTAAGAAATCCAAGTGCAGTGCAATAACAAACCTTCGTTACAGACCTCATTCTGCCCTGTAGTGACCTGCATAGGAAAAAAGAGGATAGCAGTGCATGTGCAATTCCCTTGGGGACGGCACAAAAGACAGCCCAGATTTGTGCTCCTCCTTCTGCATCTGATACCTGAAGATGGCTTTGCTTGCCCAAAAGAAATGTAACCCAGGAGAGTCTGCCTCACCAAGAGAGAAGAGGATTTGTACATATGGGCTGGTCAAAGTGTTCTTGAAGATGACAGTTTACAGTGATAAAGGTCAGGAGCTGGACTGATGGAACACAAACCTGACAGGACAAGATGCAGAACTGCACATGGCCGAGGGAGCTGGATCTACCCTTTTTGTCGAATAGCCAAACAGCTCACATGGCTCCCAAGCCAGCTCCTGATCATTAGGACCTTGGTCAAAAATGTGCTCTGTAGCCAAAAAACTGAAGAGAAATATTTTCAATCCATTCAGGCAAGGTAAACTAGGCAAGCTCAGACACATGCCCATCTCACCTGCATATCATGATAATATGAGAAGCTGTTTCTTCAGTGGTATTCTCTGGTAAGGTAGCTGGTAGGTTCCCTTCTACAGATGCTACCACCATTTTGACAAAGCAAGCAAAGTGTTCTGCATTATTTCATAGTGTCTGTCAACATTCTAGTAGTCAGGAACAACTATCTTTTGATAGTTGAATGGACTCTGGCACAGATAAAATGACTCAGTAACCCAGACAAGCCAAGATGAAAACTCTGAAGTTTTGACCTCATACTATACTGCAGTTTCCTCAGGTCTGCCTGTTGCCATCATGGTTATTGAAAAGCCACCCTTGCTGTAAAACAGTCTCACCTGAGACCCTCATCTCAGTGAACTCTATATGAGGTTCAGTAGACATCCACTTAGCTAAGTATGCTAAGATCTGTAATTTTGTCTTTATCCGCCTTGACACCTTCATGTGTCGCATCCTGTTAAGCAGATGGAAGATAATGCCACTGGTAGCTGGTAAGGATTTCCTGCAATTGCAATAAAACTGTGAAGTAAATATATGTAGTCTGAATTGAAATGCTGAAGTTGGTTATTGTGCTTCTATGATTGCAGGAATAAGATCTCTCCTCAGCCTTCTCTGCTTTAGAATAAGCCATCCCAGCTGTCTCAGCCTCTCTGCATAGGGGAGATGCTCCAGTCCTTTCATCATATTTGTGGCCCTGTGCTGGACTCTCCAGTCAGTATGTCCATGTCTCTCCTGTACTGAGCAGCCCAGAACTGAAGACAGTGCTCCCAAGTATTCACTGTGTCTTTATGGCATTCAAACTCTGAGACTGTCTCTGCTCTATTTGAACTTAAGGGTTTGTCCACTGCTTCCTCTGTCTGCAATATGAAAAGGCAGAGGAGGGAGGAAACCAGGTCCTTGGTGGATTAAATAATTACATAGAATTGGCTGTATTCCTTTGACTCCAGAAGGAACTAGCTTGGTTAAACCTGCCTAATTCCTTCCAACAGAGAGAAGAAATGGCACAGGTACACACTTTTGGTCCAGTGCAGTCCTGGAGATTTATTTTCACTGCTGGATTTACAGAAGCTGTAGTTCCATTTCACCCTCATCTCTCCCACTCATACCACTGGGATGCAAAAGGAGAAGCTACCACTGGGAGAAATATGTTTATATGTTTCTGTCAAGGAATAGCAGGCCTCATTTTCCTGGTCCTTCTGATATCAGACAATGGAGATGCAGGGAATGGAAATTAAACCTGATACTTAAAAGTGTGAGAAAATGACTAGGTCCCCCTCAGAGGTCTGAAGACACCTGTTGTGACAAAGTTTTATCTGCCATTATAGGATAAATAAGGGAAAGAGTAGGCCAGGGAATATGTCCCAGGTCTCATCTGTACACAAACAGCAGTAATCCAACACTAATGGACTGAGAACAGATCTATTCCCGAGAGTAACTCGTCCTTATGGACAACAAACCTGTCCTTGTAAAACACTTTAGTGAGGGTATGGAAAAGGTAAGTCCTTGCTCTTGTGTGAAGCTTCAGTTTGCGGGACAATGATCAACTTATACCACTGATGAGGTCGTTGTGAGATGAAAGAGCACATGGGATTTATCTAAGCATTTTCTCACAGATCCATGGAGCCCAAACTTCACAGCTGGAGGCACGAAACTGATCTTTCATCAGGACAGCACAATTTTGCACAGGGCTGTTGGAGTGGACTCTGCAAGAGACATGGAACAGAAGTGAGAACGAAAGAAAATACTGAGATTGTCTCCTGGAGACAAGAAATTAAAAACATCTGATTTTGAAGGGTGTAGCCCAGAGGAAGAGAAACAACCTGATCTTCAAAAGGCAGCTGTTAGAAAATAAAATGTACACCAAAGAACCTATCTACCTGCCACAGCTAAGTAATTTTGCCATCAGAGAATCCAAATCAGAACCAAGCATAGACACGATTCCCTGCAGTGGCAGTGATATCCACCAGCATGTGAGTGGCACTGGTGAAAGTCTCATGGAATTATCACTGCCTTCAAGGAGTTTGTAGCAACAGAAAGCTAGATTTATTCAGGGAACTAAGCCAAGGGCTCAGAGTACTGACCTGTTGACAGTGAGATCTTGGGCAAGCTTTCCTTGCTGGAGAGGCTTTAGAAACTAACTCATTGCCTCAGCTGCCATGGAAAGGAAAGGGCCAGGCAAAGTCACTGGATAAAAACATGTTTTCTCTCATAGAAAACACTGAATTTTGTCCAAGTAAAAACTGAGATAAAATTAAGGTTCTGACTTAGGTTGGCACCAGTAGAGCAGGAAAGGGCTGGGTCCTTGCACCCAGTGACACCAGCATTCAACAGAATGAGTGCAAGGTGGCTAAACCCAGTAAAGCCATATGTCTTCCTGACCAAGCCTCTATATGCCAGTGCAGGTAAAAAAGTCCTTGGTCTGAGCAGCTGGAGGGAAGTAGAGAGTGAGATACTAACACTTGACCTGCTGTTCACAGGTACATGCCCTTTCAAGGTGTAGGACAGTGAAAAGTAAACCCTGTTGAGCTTAGTGCAGTACAGGTGACAGGAAGAAAACAATCCGCCCAGGAAGAAAGCTCCTGACATCTGGAGGAGGAACTCCGGGTGTTCTGGAACACCAGGCAATCTGAATAAGCACTATTGTTTTTAAAACAGAATGAAACTCACTTGGCATCACTTAATACAGAGCCATCCTCCCAAATCCATCCAGAGCTTGTACTGTTCCTCAGTCCAATCCAGAAACATTCTGCTTGAATACGCTTGAATAGATCCTAGAAATGATGATGAATTACAAAGAGACTAATGAAAGCCAGCCTGAAAATGGAGATAAGTAATGAGAACAGAGAGCAAGATACATCCCCCCCACCTCACTGTTCCTTAAGTGACTGACAATACTGCTTCCCTACACCTTCTAATGACAGGGCCAGGAGTCAGACTCAATGATCCTGATGGATCCCTTCCTACTCTGTGTATTCTGTAATTCTATGATTCTATGACTGCACCCCAGTCTCCTGGAATTTCCTGCACAGAGCTTTATGTAGGAAGGTATGCTATTAATATTAACACCCTACTATACAGCTAACTAGCAAGCTAATATGAAGTATTAACCACTAAAGGTACAATCAGGGTAGGATGGGCAGGTACTGACAGATACGTGTAACAGATCCAGTATGAAAGCTCTTTAAATTTCATGCACATTTTCCTCCTATGTGTTTTCAATCTTCATTTCCTCTTACCTAACTCTTAACCTCTGATTATTGTTAAAAGATGAAGCCTGCAAGAGAAATTCAGCCCTGAAGTAAATTCCCCATCCCCAACTCTCCTCTCCGCAAAAAAGACAAAGCAAGAAGAAGCAAGTTTGTCTTGTCCACCTTTGCAACCAAAGAACAGCAACCTTTCAGGGGTGTGGCTGGGCTCCATCCTTATTTCCTGCTGCCAGAAACAAAGCTTCAGAGAAGACATCTTCAGAGAGAAGCATTAACAAAGCTGGCTTGGTAAAGTTCTGGGAATAGGAGCAGCTTGAGCAATGACTGGAGTGTTGCTGGTGGTTTGGAGATGACTGCACTTCCCTAGCACTTGGAGATTGAGCAATCACAGCCTTTGCAGTACAAGGCAACGATAGCTAAGATAGCTAAGAAAGTCTTGTTTAGATGGGTGAGTCTGAGCAGGGATAATGCGTGACACTCTAGTAGCAGAGATGGTAGTGAGAAAGCAGCAGGAACAGGAAGGTTTCCTTCATGCTGAGAAATGGGTAATCTGAGGGAGATGCCTATTTCTCAAGGAGTCAGGATTTGTCTAAGCAAATGTGAGAGCCTGGTACATACTCCCAGTCAAGCAGAGACCTGGCTTTGTAATCCTCCAGAGAACATCACACAATGCAACTTCTGTCCAAGGACTGGAAGTTGTCCACGTTCATTGAACCTGAGCTAATAAGCCCTGGCTTGAGCAAAACCGGATCAAGGTTTCTGCTCTACTTAAGCAGATGTGCCTCAGCGCCCCAGTAATCAGCAGTACCCATTTCTCTAGTGACCACACATGCCCCTGCCCCCAGAGAGCACCTGCAGTGGAACACATGGTTCCTTATTTCACCAGCACAGCTGAGGTACTTCGGCAGAGAGAGGAAGTAAGCACTGAAAAGAGACCGAGAAAGAAATATCTAAGCATGACCACAGGGAATGACATGGGTCACCAAGCAGGAGGAGTTGGAGCAGTCACAGGGAGGAGAAGTATTGCTTTTGCAAAGGAAGCATTCCTTGAGAGTGGGGACATATCAATTTGTAGGCAATGAATACAATGACGGCTCAGTGTCAGTCATTTCCTGTAATCATTCCTAACCATCCTTCATAGGATGATTCTGTGTATCTGACAGTGACCTTCATCTCTCCCCTCTCCCCTTTGCTTCTCTGCTTCCTGCAAACTTTGTGATGTGTAACATCACAGCTGTAAATCCTTCCTCTCCTTTAAAATCAAGATATTGCTGAAGTGACAAGCACTGCTTGTATGTCAGTCATTTAGGTATCTGCAAGGAAATGGGAGATCCTCAAAGCCAAAGAAAACCATTACCATCTCCCAGGTATCACTGATCACCAGGAGGTGAGCTCCCTGTGCCCTGCAGGATTCCTGGCTGGAATTCCAGTCCTTCTTCTCCGTGGAGAAGGAGTAGCAGCTCCCTCTGTAGGCCACCCACTGTTGAGGGCAGTGTGGGTGGCAGTCACCTGTAAAGAAGTCAAAATACTTGTACTTCTCTACCATTAACCAACAGAAACCCTTGTTGGCAAGGACCTACTGAGAAATAACTCATTTAGATAGCTGAAATGCAGAAAACTCAAATCAGGACAAGATTCTGAAAATAACAGTGTCATTTCAAACTCTTACAATAGTCACGTGCACTTTGATGCTGGTGGCAAGCATGCACACACTCACCCCACCCCCAGGTTTCCACTGAACCACTCAGATACCCAATAATACCCAACTGGCTTTCTGAAAACAGATCACACTCTGTGGGTATGGTGTGATCACGTCCCACCCTAGGTGGATGGATTTTAAGCAACCACCTGTAAGCTCCTCCACATGGTCTAGCACCATCTGCATGCATGCAAATATATTACAGACCTATTTGTCCTACAGTTTACCACTACCAGGCAAGTCTACAAAGACTTTTCAATATGTTTAACTGTTCTTTGCCACAGGATCTGAAATGGGTTTCCTGGAGTCTGCGTGAGGAATATAATTTTTCAAAAGACTCTGGATGGGCAGTGGGTACATGAGGCTGGTAGAAACCTAGAACAGCTTCTGGTTTTAACTTCATACAATGGAGTTCCTGCGCTTAGATGTGTTGCTGGTCCTTTGCTGTAGGTTGCTGATGCTCAGCAGCCCTTTGTGCACTTACTCATCTTCCAAATCAAAGCAATTGCTAGGGAGATGCTCAGTGTCCCAAAGCCTATGGCCAAGCCCTTCAGAACTGCTGACCACAGATGGGGAGCTGTAAAAGAGAAAAGAAACCATCATGAACAGAAGCCACATGAAAACTGACTGCGCTTTTACATAGTTTGCTTGTGTCCTGGGCATTTCCACAGGGAACTGCACTATTTAGAGCATCATGTCAGTATACACTCTGCACATGGCAGACACCACTGTCCCTGCCCAGCCAAACTGGGGCCTCCCCATGCCCCTGCTTATCAGCCCAGGGCCCCATTTCAGCTGGGTTTGGGGCCATCAGTTCCTATCTGAACTTCCCTGGGGGTACCTTTCTCCACATCAGCCACATCTCTGCCCCTGCCTGGCCACAGAGCTGCTGGTCCAACCTCTGTGGGGGCTGACCCCAGCAGAGGAAGCACCTACCACAAGTGAGCTGGAGCCACCTAGGCACGCTGGGACACCTCGTGCTGGCAGGAGCCTCCCAGCACATCCACTCCTGCCTCAGCACTGAAGCTTGGGGTGGAAACCAGAGAGCTGCATTGCTACAGCCACCACGTTCCAGCTTACATGTAAAAAGAAATCCAAAGCTTTTCCCCCAGCTCCCTCAGCAGCAACAATGGCTTTAATCTCAGCATCCCGTTCACAGGCTTAGACACATGGTCATGCTACATCTTCCCAGGATACTCCCATGGCAGTTCCACATTTTCGCCTTCCATGGCAGGGTGGCAGGATGGGAAAACCAGCCTTGAAGACCCCTTGCGACATCTCCCCCTTTGCACTTTCACCACCACTGTTTGCTGCTCGCTGGCTGCCAGTGGCAGAGGGTGAGTCCTTGGGGCAACTTCCACTGTAGCCCAACAGAGCTTACTTCCAAAGGGCTGGTCAGGACCGGCTTGTAGAGGTCTGTTTATGTACAGCACAACATGTTAACCTCCAGGCTATATGTTTCTTTTCCATTGCCATCTCCTGGAGCTGTGTTTGACCTGAGAGGCATTCACTTTGCATAAAACATTTGAAATCTCAGCACTAAAACCTCCTCTCTCCCAGAGAGAGGAGAGGATGACACTTGCTGGCACGGATGAGCGCATGGGGAGTTTGGTTTGCTTGTTTTATTAATCTCAGTATGATAGCTGCACAGACAACAGCACTTTCTAAGAAGCAGTAAATGTGCAGCTAACTTATGTACCACATCCTGCTCTTGTGATGTTCCAGAGCCTTCTACCCAAATCTAGCAACAAAATCCCCATGGATCTCACGAAATTTGAGGCGTTTCTCTCTTGGTCATGTCATGAGACCCAAAGAAACACATTTGATCTCTTGGTGGAGGTGGAAAACAAGCAGATCACATACGAAGAATATTGTGAGAAAGACAAAGAAAGCCAGTGCTAAAACAGAAGGTGAAGGGACTCCACTTAAAAACAAGAACGCATCCTTTAAACATTGGAAGCTTTGTCCAAATACAGAAAGTAAAAGACCAGATCAGTAAATTAATAAAAATTAATTGATTTTGTTCTTGAGCAGTTTGCAGGCTTACTTATGTTAAGGCCATTTTCTCATCTATAGCAACACGCTTAGGCCTGTGGTTTTACACAGAAGAAGTTTCTAAGGTAACAAGGGAGGTCATGAGAGAGCATTGTAAAAGTTGTTGTAAGCATCATTCTTCTGGTAGAAAGATCTTTTCTAAGATAGAGGTTTTCTCACGTTTCCTGAAGCTTGTAGGATCTTCTAGCTGTCCCAAACATAGTTTAAAAATAGTAACATTTCTTATTATTACATAACAAAACCCCACCTCTTTTCAGAGACAAAATACAGAAAGACTTTTCAGTTACGACCTACTCCTCAGCTTCACACAAAGGGACAGTGGGAGAACTGAAGGACTTGGACTGGGTCTGGAATTTAAACTTGACTCTGCTCTCTATTCCTCTTGTTTGTATCCCTGGCAGCTTGGGTTTTGTCATCAGATTAGGCCTCAAGAGAATGTAGTCAGCTGGAGGTTAAGGGGTAGGGTGGAGGTTTTTCTCTGCAGATTACAACTGAAAACTTGGCAAAAGGGGATAAACATCTGATGAAACATAACCCCTGGTTCTGAGATGTACTTTTGTAAAAAGTACTTTGTACTTTTGTTTTCCTTCCTCTCTTGCCTCTCCAAAGAAGCTGTCTCCTGCATCCTTCAGGTCACTGTTACATTTTAAGGAAAACTGCCAGGACAAGGCATCCAGGATGGCAGCCTGTGAAACAGTTAATCCTTAAATGTCAGCACTGGGCACGGAGCTGCTGCCTCCTGGCAATGAATAGAGCAGTTCACTCTCTATTGTTTCAAACCAACTGCAGAAAAAAGGGGATGATTCATCATCAAAACAAAATCCCAGGGCACTTCCACAACCCCAGCAGTGGGAGAGTCATTAAAGTTCATAAAAATGAAAAAAATATGGCATTAAATAATTTTAGAAGGGTGGGGAAAAAAAAACCGACAAATCAAAATTAAGTGGGAAAACAGGAAGTGTTTGAGGTGAATTTAAGCTGCATTTCAACTGCAGAGATCGATCCAGAGAAGTGGAATAAAGTATTTCACAAATCAGGATTTTTACCTCCAGCAAAAAGGAGTCCCTGCAGTTCACAATTTTTAAAACAGGTTCAAGGGTTTCTGTTTGATCCTCAGCCCTTGAACAACATGTGAAGCTCTTGTAGGAGTGGATGGGAGAAGTACCTAAGATGAGTTTGAAACAGGAGGAAAAATCTGAATGGAGCATCCAGAAATATTTCCATGTAGTTGTCTGATGAACTGTGGAAGAGTCTGTCCAAGGGAGGAAGTGGACTGGTGGACATTTAATGTAAATATACAGTGTTATCACTTTCTGTGTACAAAACACCCAAGTAAGTCTCTCGGTGCTCTAGAGAAATGACTCTGATACTCTCCACTCATTTGCAAGCAACATGACCCAATATTTTCAGGTTTGTGAGTCCAGATTCACTTCAAAAACTGAAAGCTGTTAGCATTTTACAATTCAACTCATCTAGGACAATCTGAGGAATGTCATGGCACTGTCTCAAATAGCTCCCCTCAGCTCCTGCCTACCTCAGTATGGGAGCAGCATGAATACCTAGAGCTAAGGAGGAGAATTTGAGATACAAGGATTCTGTTCTTGGCTGTGGCACAGACTTGGTTATTGCTGTTACTACAAGCACACTACACAGGCTAACACTGTCTTAGGTGACTGCTGTACTGATATTCTGGTAGTGCAGCATATCTAAGGCTCTCTGGAAGCCAAACAGAAGAAATAACCATGGTAACGCTTCATTTTTGAGGAGTCCATAAGCACCAAAACCTGTTGGTTTGACCAGAGGACTGATCTACACACCTGTGATACTGTGCCTACAAAGTCTGCAAGGGTGTGCATATGAACAGAGGAGAGCACATCTCTCAGAAGTGACAGAGGCAGGGACAGAGTTGAACATAAAGATCTTCAAAAGAAAAGTACTTAAAGTGACCTCCTTAGGGTTCTCTTTCATGCTGAAGAGAGCAGAGAAATAATCAAATAATATGCACAAAAAGTGTGTTCAAGTATCAGCTTCCGTATTTTCAGCTGTCTGACCATAGCTCAAAAAGGTGAGGTTCCATAAAAGAATGTGGAGAGACATTAAAAAGAAAAATGCAAACATCTCAAGAAGGCATTGGTTAATCCCCTTTCAACAGGGTCAGGGTGAACAGGAACGGCAGGGAATGAAAGGATGTTACTGTGTTTTCTGATGTGACAGAAAACATAATTTCTGGTGAAAAAATATGCAAAAGCAAGACTGTCTCCCAAACAGATGGAGTGTGAGTACCAGACCGGAACTGGGGAGTTTCTGTGCTGGCTTTGTTTCCACAGTGAAGCAAGTGACCAAGCAGCAGTAAACATCACAGGTATACAAAATTATTCTGATCAGGGTATAGAAACCTTGTATCCCACAGTGAGAGTCCTCTTTGCTGTAACACCTCTGAAAATTTAAGGTCAACCATTAGTGTTGCAGCCAATGCAAAAGAACTCATCTAAAGCAGACTGACACTTCATAGAATACTAGAATTATTTGGGTTGGAAAGGACCCTAAGGTCATCTAGTTCCAACCCCTCCACCATTTTGCATGAAGGAAATATTTACAAAGAATGATCACCAATGCAAAGTTTGACTCTTTGAAGGTGGTATTTCTTAACTAAGCCACCAGAGGAATTGTTCAGTGTGACATTTGCAGGTCTAATTAGGGATAATGGAGAGGAAACAAGGAAAGAAAAAATTTAAGGGAAGCACTAAGAAATCTTCCTGATAGTAAAGAGCTCTGAGGAACTGTTTCATAGTAAAGAGCTCTGAGGAAATGCTTCACAGCAAAAGCTGAAAATTTGCTCACTGGGAGGTATGTAAGGCTAGAACACTGAAAACAGGAAAAAAATCACAAAAGAATCCTGCATGGTCCCACGGGAGAGAGGCTGGATGATCTCATATGCTTTCGCTGTCTCTGATCTCTGATTAACATACGCCTCTAATTTATCTGTATTCACATCTTGCCTGCCCTTCAAAGAACTATTGCTCACAACCTCTTGCTGCTGACAAGCAGACAACTTTAAACCAGTTTTAAAGAAAAGGATGCCTGGGTTGAATGCCCAGGAGTAGACACTGAAGGAGGTCAGTGAGAGGGAGGGGAAAAATCCTGGGTCTCTAACTCATCAGTTTTTATCACATTAAAATATCCACAGTAATTTTTGAACCAAAGCAACAGCTCTCTAAGCTGGCACTCAGAGTCCATGGCCAGTTCAGAGAGTTTCTGTTAAATCTTGCTCTCACTCAAAGTAAAATTTTTGGTTGACCTACCTCATCCATCTTTCCTCACCTCTTTTTTCCTGTGGAGCTTTGGCCCTTGGCCGAGGAGTCTGAGAGAATTTGACAGAAGCATACGTTACTTCCTCGCTGTCATCAGCTGCAGAAATTTCTGATCTGCTTGCCTCCATGCCAAAGCAAGGAGTGTGCACAAAAAGATGTTTCGATCAGGCTGTTGAACAACAGGGCTCAACGCCTATGAAACAGGAAACCTGAGGCTATATTCAGAAGACAAGAAATGTGAAGCTGCTACCTCAATCTCCAGCTGCTAAAGATAACCAAATTTACAACGGAATGGAGAGCAGTGGAACTGCAGCAGCTTTCATTTTCTAACCTGATGGAGGATGTCTCAAGAACAGCTGCTAATGGAAAAGGCGATTAATCACCAAGTTCAGGGGTATTCTAATTGACGCCAATGCAAGAGGGTGTGATTACACCAATGCAGCAACTGGGAGGATTCGGGCTGCTCTGAGGAGCTCCCTTCAGGGCAGAAGCAGCGGGATGGTGACAGCACAAGGTACAAAAGGTGAATAGTGAGAGTACAAGGTGAAAAGTGGGATAAGCAATGGTTACGGCAAACTGGCAGCCCAGCTGCTGTCAAACAGGAAGTAGAGGTGCACAGCACGGGTTTGAAAAGGAAGCCTTGTGAGCTTTGGACAATTCCACTTTGGACTGGGAACTCTGTCTACACCCAATACTGGTGTGCCTGCGCTTGAGACGCAAGGCAGGCACTGAGAGCTGGCATTCCTCAAATCCCTCCAAGCCAACATCTCAACAGCATCGGTACAAGGAGACAGGGACATACTGAGGAGAATCTACCAAAGGGGCACAAAGAGGATAAAAGGACCAGACCTTCTGTCCTAGGAGGAAAGACTGAGAGGTCTGGGACTGTTTGGCCTGAAGAAAAGACTTCTCGGTTAGGATTCAATTAATGTATGTAAATATCTGAAGGGAGGGTACAAGCAGAGTCAAACTCTTCAGTGGTGCTCAGTGATGGGACAAGAGGCCATGGGCACAAACTGAAAGACAGAAGGTGTTGCCTCTGAACATCAGGAAACACTTTTTTACTGTGAGGGTGACTGAAAACTGACAGAGGTTGGCCAGAGAGGTTGTGGTGTGTCCCTCAATGGAGAGTGGCCTGGACGCAGTCCTGGTTTTTAGGTGGACCAGGCTGTAGGTAGCCTGGCTTAAGCAGGGCGTTGAACCAGATGAACTTGAAAGGTCCCTTCCCAACTCAACCATTTAGTGATTCTATGGTCAGCAACAACAGGAAAGGCTACTTTTCTTTTGAAGTATTAACCATTGATGAGAAGAGTTCAAGTTGTGCCAGGGGACGTCTAGAGTGGATATTGGCAAAAATTTCTGCCCCAAAAGAGTTATCAAGCACTGGCACAGGCTGCACAGGGAAGCAATTGAGTCACCATCCCTGAAAGTATTTTAAAAAGATGCAGATGTGGAGCTTAGGGACATGGTTTAGTGCTGGGCTTGCCAGTGTCAGGTTAATGGTTGAACTTAATGATCTTCTGGGTCTTTTCCAACCTAAAAGATTCTGTGACTCTATGGTAGGGAGCATTGATGCTTCCAGCACCCCAAGAAATCTCTTAGCTGCATGCTTGGCTGGTTTTTCTTTTAATCCACATTCTGATCCCTTCCGTTTTGTGCTCAGGATGGGGATATTGGTCAGGCTCAGGCTGCACTTCTTCAGCACAGTACACTACAGTTAATTTCCAATAATTATTTGGGCATGCTCAACAAAGGAGTTGGGATGATCACCACCTCCAACGGGGATGATTGTTCCCCCTTCTGGTGATGTGTTCTAAATTTGAGACATTATTGCACGGGAGGATGCTTACCTGACACAGAGTGGCCAGTTTGTTACAATGCACAGTTTGGGGAAGGGATTGTGTATTTCTGCAAACTTCTCCACCTGCCTATAAGGGTGGCATATTGCATCCACAAGATTCCTTCCAATCCTAGGTAGGGCCTGTGGACAGCAAGATAGGGAGTTTGTGCTTGAAAGGAAGGGGAAGGCATAAGACAGCAGAGCAAGACAAGAGGCAGAAAGTCTCTCCTAAATGTTTCAAATGAATGATAGAGAAGTCTAAAGAGAGCCCTCAAGCCCAAGAGAATTTGCTATACTCACAAGGGAGAGTTTAGCTGGGAATACAATCTGTATAGCTGAAAAGTAACTAACAGGATTCAGACACAGCTTAAGTGTCCAGACCTGATTTTGTCCCTGCTTTGTGTTTCTTTGGTAGGTTCTCTCCAATACGTCCATGTTCTATCATACTTTGGAATAAAGGTGTCTCTCCCAGCTCTTGCCAGTTTTGTCACTTTTTAAGTGCCCAGTCTGCCTGCTGGCCCAGAGTGACCATGAATACAGCACTATTTGTGAAGAACTGGAGAAGTGAAAGCTGGTGGGAAAGAATAAAGAGCTCTCTTTTAATGTGGTTTACCTTTTTTTTTTCCCTTATATCAGCAGTAAGTTGAGTTCTTTGGACAGGGAGTAGGGAAGGAGGCATCACACTGTAGAATGTGTGAGGGCAACTCTCAGTTATTTTAAGTGTGAATAAATAAATCTGACTTCTGCAGCTGTGCCATACTGTCAGTATGGAGTCACAGCAAGACTAAACTGAGCAGTTTTCCAGGAGCCAGCAGCACTTCTTCCCCATTTCTTCACTACTGAAGCAGCATACTGTGGGGAAACCTCCCAAATTTCTCTCAAACAAGTACCTTTTCCAGCATGTTGGTATGTTCACTAAATGCAGCATTTCTTTCTTAACTAGAGGATGCAAAAGCCTCAGAATTCTGGCAAAGAACGTCTGTCCTTTCCAGTAACAGACTCCTGGAAAGTGGATGTGTTCTGGCAGCACATCATTAGGAGAGAGATGTCCTTTGAACAGGCCAGTCTCACATCTCACATTTATAGCTTTATTAATGATATCCAAGATGCTCAAGCACACTAACCTTGTGTGCTGAACCTGGAATTCCTCTATACTGGGAGAACCTGCAGGAGTGAAGGAAGGCACCTTTATTCCAAAGTATAACAACAAAACATGGAGAGAATCCAAAAGAGATGCAAGGTGGGGACAAAATCAGAAGAATCGAGGCCACATAGCAGTTTTGTGAAGTGGTCGAGACGCCTTGCTCGTGCAACACAAGTCACTCTGGAGGCACCTGGTGGGGATGGCAAACCCCAAGGACAGAGGGACTGCTACCGCCTCCGGCCGCGGGTGATGCCGAGAATGCCTTCATTCCTGGTGATGCGGCCACCTGCCTGCGGCTGCTCCGAACCTGTGTGGGGCACAGGAGAGGGGAGAGCGCGATTTCAGCGAGGGACAGTCACAGAGCCCTTGGGTGAGTTGATTTGCAGCCGGGAGCCCAGCGATCCCCATCCCGCGGAGCTGCTTCCCGCTGTTTCCCATAGTTTCCCCCGGCACTGGAAGCGTGGCTCCCCCCAGCACCGCGCTCGGCGGCGACTCCGCGCTCTGAGGGCTCCTCCTCTCTGCCCGCCCTCGTCGTTCATTGGCAGAAAGGAGAGTGGGGGCGGGGGCCTCCGCGCTGAGTATCATCGCCCATTGGCTGATGGAGAGGAAGTGGGCGTGTCTCGGGGCGCCGCCGGCCCCGCCCGGGTTTCCCCCGCCGCCCATCATTCGCTCCGAAGCGCTCCTGGGCGGGCGATCCCGGCCGCTCCCGCGTTCCCATTGGTGCCGGGCGCCAGTTCCGCCACGCTCTTCCCGGCTTCCGGCTCGCGGGGCGGGTGAGGGAGCCGGTCGGGACGCGGAGGAGGCCGGTGTCGCCCATGCCTGTGGTTCCTGGGCCGCTCAGCATGGGATGCGCATGAGCCGCGGGTCTCTCTTCCCTACGGGCAGCGGCGCCTGGTCCCGGGGCGGCCGCAGGTGGGTGCACAGGGCTCGGGAGGCGGGGAGCGGGGCACAGCGAGGCCGCGGGGCGAAGCCGCGCTCCGTCCC
Organism: Nicator chloris; assembly: GCA_013400495.1. Taxonomy (NCBI): domain Eukaryota; kingdom Metazoa; phylum Chordata; class Aves; order Passeriformes; family Pycnonotidae; genus Nicator; species Nicator chloris. The sequence goes on from WAAE01019261.1 coordinate 38,713, forward strand.
GAGCGGGTCTGGGGCAGCGGCCCCCGGCTGGCCAGGCCGCTCCCAGCGCCGAGCAGCAGGTTCCCGGGAGAAGCCGTGTCTAGGGCTGAGGGCAGGTCCTGCTTTTGGCCTCGGGAGAGAGCAGTCACGAGCCCTCGTGTCACGGGCTTCCTCATTTCAGTGACCGCGCACTGGAACAGATTGCCCGTGGAGCTTGTAGAGTCTCCCTCACTGGAGATATTCCAGAACCGTCTGGACACAATCCTGTGCCATGTGCTCTAGCATGACCTTGCTTGAGCAGGGAAGTTGGACCAAGTGACCCACCGTGGTCCCTTCCAGCCTTACCTGCTCTATGATTTCTCCGTTCCTGACCTTCTTTTGGTGCGCCACGGCGAGCAGAGCCCCCGCTCAGCGGCTGTGAGCTGTCGCGGTGGGCTCTGTGGGGCTGTGGGGAAATCACTAGGTTCAGTCAGACGGGCTCTGTGACCGCCTGCATCCACCTGCTTATTTAATGGAGGGTCTGCCTTCCGCCAGTGACTGGGGCTTTACCGAAATCTGCGGCACAAGAAGTAGAGGGAGATATGTTGCACTGCTCTGTTTGGCTGGTGCCATCATTGACTGTTTCATATGTGATTTACGCATGAACTTGAAAGCCCAATCTTATAGATTATTGTTGTTGTTGTTGTTATTATTATTATTACTGTTATTATCGTCTTCATTACTGCCTGGTTGGTTAGATCTTACATCGGATGCCTTGCTTTCCTCTTTCCCTGGTGTAAACTGGGAAGGGAAGTGAAGGAAAGGAAGAAAGTGTTCTGTGAAGTTGCAGTTTAGCATTATTAATGTCTTTTAGAATTTCAGCTGAAGGAGTGCTGGAAAGATCATTATAAAGATTAAGGCATTTGAACAAACAGCCTGACTAACCACAGTGGCTCTTCCCTGTGAGCTCTTCACACAAGAGCTGTGAAGATGATTGATTAGTGGCCTCATAAATAATTTTCTGCTGACTGGCTTCTCAGTGCAAGGCCATAATAAACAGTGGATTATGTCTGAAATTTACTCGTTCAGCCTGCTAGACTCTGCTCTGGCAGCTAATTAATGTGCTCAGCAGCAAAACTTTTTGTGGTCTCAAGGTAAATTCAGAATAGATTGGCCCAGTGAATTGTCTTTACTGGCTGCGCAAGAGATTCAGATTTAGTCTCTGTTGTGAACTGTGAGTTGTTTCTAGATTTCAGCTTCTCCTTTTTGCAGTCAAGACTGAGGAAGTGGCTAATCATTGACTCCATGACCCTGAAGTTAGTTTGCAGGGGGCTGAAACTAATCCTTTGCGAAGTTAATCCTCTGTGTTCTCTGTGGCATGTGTCCAGGATGTCACCACCTTGCCATACCTCTGCCTTGCTGCTGGTCTTTATGGCCCTGGCTGTAGCTGGGGCTGAGCAGTCAGAAGAGAGGAGCTGTGATGTGATTGGTGACGAGAGCAGTGAGTCGCAGATGGAGAGAGCCCTGCTGAAGAAACTGGAGCCCCTGAGCCACATGAGGTACGGCATCAACTCCCTGCAGGCCTCGGGGCTGCACAGTGGGCCAAGGGGAAGGGAGGATTTGGGTCAGACTGCAGAATGGACTCCCCTGTTAGTATGGTCTCTGATTGGCTTCCAGGTCTGAAGTGCCCACTGCTCCGAGTGTTCTTGATAATCCAATGGGCTGTCTCTTCTGTCCTCCCCTTGCTGCAGGTTTAACGTCACTGTGGAGAAAGGCAAAACAGAAAACTACGTCTACCATTTCAGGGTGTGCAGGGAGGTCAACAGCACCTTGCACGACTTTGGAGGCCTGGTGCAAACAGATAGACAGACTGGAAAGACCACAGTGATAGGAAGAATCAATGAAACCCAGGTCTTCAATGGAAGTATGATTCCACTCAATACTTTGCTTACTCAGTAGCTGCCTTTTGCCTCCTGGATCTGGATTTGTAGCCTGTATTGTTTCTCTCCTGGCAGGTGACTGGATCATGCTGATTTATAAAGGAGGTGATTCATATGGCAGGCACTGCAGTGGTGAGAAGAGGCGAGCTGTGATAATGATTTCTTGCAAGCGGGGAGTTACAGCGGTGAGTGACACCTGGAGTGAGGGAGCATCAGGAGGCTGCCAGACCAATGGTTGATTGTGTGCAGAGGGGTTTTGAAGGGACAGTGAGCCAGCCTCCAGTGTCTGGTGCCCAGCTCCACCAAGAGTGATAAAAAACTCTCTCCTGGTGAAGTTCAGTGTGCATGGGCATGTTTTCACGTGACTTCGCTCTTCCCAAATTGCAGAGTTCATTCAGCATTATTTCCGAAGAGCGGGAAAAGGAGCAGGAGTGTTTCTACCTCTTTGAAATGGACAGCAGTGTGGCTTGTCCAGCTGAGAATTCCCACCTCAGTGTTGGCTCCATTCTACTGATCACGTGAGTCATTTGAAGAGCTGTTTGTGCCTGAGTCATAATCTCCAGTGCTATTTAGAAACATAGCAAATGCTATAGTAAGAATAAATTACTGCAGAATACTTTCCCACAGCCACCATTAGCTGTTTCTATGCCTCTGAGCTTTTTGGACAAAAGCTCTTGCCCAAGTTATGATGCAGGGCTGGTCTGTTCCCAGTTAACATTTTCCTTTGTAGCTTACAGACAAGTGCACTGAAACATGGGAGATTTGACTTCCTAAAATTGTATGATGGCTCTTTGCCAGAGCAGGGAACTCAGACCAGGAGTCCTGACTCATTTTCTGTGTTTGTGCTTAGAGACACAACTTCACATGATGCTGCTAAAAGATTTATACAAGCAGATTGATTAGCTGGGGACCTTCTGTGGTCTGGTTTCTGTTTACAGCTTTGTTCTTGAGTGGTGCTAGCATTGTTCCAATGCTAATGTGAGGCAAGTAGCTGGCTCGGAAGAGATTTTCTATAGGATTTCCTCAGCTTTGATTTTCTTTTTTTTTTCATTCCACCTTTTAGGTTTGTGTCACTGACTGCAGTCTACATCATTGGTGGGTTCCTCTATCAGCGCCTCGTTGTGGGAGCAAAGGGCATGGAGCAGATTCCTCACTTTGCTTTCTGGCAAGATCTGGGCAATCTGGTGGCAGTGAGTAAAAATTCTTATGTATTCATAGCCTGGCCTATGTTTGGAGAAAATGGCATTGACTCTGTGTTTTGGGTAGACCTACCACCAGGGTGGAGTACCCTGAAGCCGAAGAAGAAGAGGCTATCTGTTTCCTTTTTCTTGAGTATGCCATTTTTTAATCCTTGCTGAGACCAATTCCTGCCTCTGTCCTGCAACTGCTACATAACAAACTAGAACATGTGCTCCTCAGGAGTTAACACTTCTCCACATAGAAATATTCACCTGGGGACTGTGAAATACTTAATTCTGACTCTGTGAAATCCTTCCTTTGTCATGGTAGGCAGTGCTATTTATCCTCGATACTTGTCTTGGCCTGATGCTGCATAATTTTCCAGCGCTTTTAAGACAGAGTAGGACGTTTTTATGTCAAGTTTCAGGGAGATGTTTCAGGCAGCACAGGGATAGGCATAATCCCCTAGCAAAAGAGAAGCAGCAGCAGGAGCTGCTTTGGTTTGGATGGTGAGTCAACTGCACATAGTCTGATGCTGGTGCTGTGTCCTGTGCTCGTAGGATGGCTGTGACTTCGTGTGCCGATCCAAGCCTCGGAACGCGCCAGCCGCGTACCGCGGTGTGGGGGATGACCAGCTGGGAGAGGAGTCAGAAGAACGGGATGACCACTTGCTGCCCATGTGATAGGCTTTCCACACCAAGATCTTTTCTCCCCATCTCCCCAGTGCTTGTTTAGCCAGGTGCCTCCCAGCCAGTTCTCCTTCTCTCACTTCTGATTTTCTTTACACTGTTTGCTTCCGCTATCTCCGGTGTGTCAAGTCCCATGGATGCCTTTGGATGTGAACAGCACTGGTTCCTAATGGCACGTCTTATAAATATAATGCTGGCTTAGGTTTTAAAAGTGCAGCAGAGCTCAGGGGAGAAGTGTTGACAGTTGAGCAGAAAACAGCAATACGAGTGTTCAGCACTCAGCAGGAATGGGAGATGAATCACTAAGAGGAAAAAAGGGGCATGGATGGGTGCAGAAAGGGAAAAAGGCTATGGGTTAAAACAGCTGACACTGTAAAAGGGATATTTTGTGTCTTTTTATTTTTTCCCTAGGGTTTACAGGATCTGTAAGACACTGGAATTATTTTTCTTTGAATGCATTTTCAGCTTTTCTAGCTTCTGTGCTGTTTTACAATTTCTGCCAGCCTAACTGGCACAGAGTGCTCTATGCCAGACTGTGGGTGAAGAGGCATTAGCACCTCTGCAGTCTTTCATTTCCCTAATGGCAGAGTGGTGTGTACTTCTCAACAGTTTCCTTCAACAGCTGTAAAGGGATGCATGCCATCCTCTCAGACCGGAGAGGGGCAATGCTAAAAAGCCATAGGAGTTAAATGGAGTCTCATGACTTCAGTCAAAATACTGACTCAGTCTTCTCAATCAGTGAGAAGCAAAAGGAAAAGATGTGCTGCTAAGGAAAAGGAACATTTGCTGAAACTGAAAGTGACATCAAGACAAACTGAGACAGGTAGCTGCCACTTGAGTTCTGACACAAGCTTCCTGAGGTGCTTGCCCACAGACCTCAGTCACTGTCAGCATTGTGATTTCATGCTCCCTAGAAGTTCCTTGTTTTGCAGAGGGTTTTCCTACGAAGCAGTCAGAATTTATTTTTATATCAAAGGAACCATGGAAGCCCAGGCTAAGAATGCTAACGCATTGAGAACTGCGTAAGGGACTCTTACATGGTCAGCTTTTGTAAATCACTGTCCCCTTCAGCATGGTGCAGGCCAGTCTTAAGACACTTGCCCTGTGCAGATGGTACTTAACATCCTGCCACTGGCTGGGAGTGAGAAAGACCTCTATGGGCCCTGGTGAAAAGCAGGTACAGTTGAGTTGTAGGCAATGGGAACCTTCAGGAACTTCGCACCTTGAATCTAAATTGCTTTTTATTTGAGAGGCTAGACTCTGAGCAATCCCATTCTACCCTAGTGTGGACTGACAGAGAACTGCCCTCAGTCTGGGGGGCAGAGACTGTGAATAAGCAAGCCACTACTGTGTTAACAGACAGACAAAGTTCATGTATTTTTAAGACATTGAGAGAAAAGGGGTGGCCCTGCTTTCTTTCTGGGTTTGGACTGGGCAAGCAATTCCTGCTTTGACTTTTGTTACAGTCTCAATCTTTCTCATAACATGGGAAATATAGGAAGTCAGTAAGTCTGTTACTGTTTTCATGGTGGTGTCTAAGGTAATTTTTTTTGTACAAAACACAACTTTCAAAAATAAAGTGACCAAAAACCTTGTGAAGTGTTGTGCAAGAGCTTGCTTTGGTGCCAGAGCATCTTTCTCACCCAAAAGTAAATGTCCTTAGTGTGTGGTTCCTTGTGCCTGAACTCTTGCCAGTAATGAACATGTTCTCGTTCACGGCTTTTGCTGCCACCTGGTTTCACTCCAGGTCCTCTCAGGCCTACAAGGGAAGGCTAGCCACATCTTTCAAAACTGAAACATTAGAGGCTCAGGTAGTTATGGATGGATAGATTATGCTCTGTATTTTTCTGCAGCAATGGCAGTCAAAAATAACCTAGTGATGAAGTTTGTACTTTCCAAACACTTGGGGGTTAAAAAGCAGCTAGACCTGCAAAGCCTGATCAAGCATTTTTTTTTATTAAGAACATTGAACATGAAATGAAAAAGTGAAGCCTTCCCATTTGACTGAAATAAAATCCAGTCCTCAGGAGCAGCTGGTAACAGTGGCAGGCTACCTGCCTGCCTACCCTGCCAAGGGTCAAACTGAACAGGAGTTTTATCACACCTAGCCCACTAAGAATAAAATGGTTTGAGGGCAGCCTCCCTCTGCTCACTGCTGATTCTAATCTCCCCCTCCCCTGTCCCCAGATTACATCAGACCAAACCATGGTATGAGGGTGCAAGCAAGTATGAGCAGCTTCCTTTGGGCCTATTTGCATTCACAAAGCCTCAGAAGTCTTCTCACATGAACAAGGATGTCACAGAGGTGAGATTCAGCAGCAGTTTAAACTAGGAAGCTGCTGCCACATTTTATCCATCTACTAAGCACTTTCCTTCCTCTTCTTCTAACGTGGGTCTATAAAGAGCCCATTTCAAAGATCTCTAATGTTTTCCTACCTATGCTATTAGGCTTTCTCCCATGGCACTACAGCTTTCCTGCAACAGTAGGTGCTTAACACTGAGAACAGTCTTATGTTTCACTCAAATATTCATGTGAAACTTCTGAAAACAGAAAAGCTGAGATACATGGTTTATAACACCATCTTGCTTTCAGGTATTTGGCTCTAGAGGGCACTTACCTCTTCACAGTTTGTGCAACTCCTTCAGGTATTTTGCCTGTTTGAAGCAGAGGTGCTTGTGGAAGAGAATAACTCTGCCCAGGTTTTCACCTTTGGCAATTTGGCTACAAAACACCACATTTGGTCCTTAAAAATAAAATTAAAAAAAAAAAAAAAACGCAACCAAAGAAGCCCTAACCAAATCTGGAGGGGCTGAGTAGGAAGAAATCAGCCTATAACATAAATTCTACCCTTTAGAAATGACAAGATCAGTATTCAGTTCTTGTAGGGTGTGTGTTTGGTTTCTCGTAACTGAGAAATACGTGTTTTACAACACACACACATTAAAAAAAAAAAAAAAAAAAGCAAGCCTGAGGCAAGCAGTACAATCCTGCCAGCCTAAATTTTGTCCCATAAGCTCTCCTGAGGATAATGAAGACAGACACACGAAAAGAAAAGAATACAAACCAGTAAGAAAACACACAAAACAAAACCCCAGCCCGTTTCATGAAGAGCCTTGGTGCTTCTGGAGACTGTTTTGGATCTGTAAATTATGCTCTAGCACAATGGGAAGACAAACCTAGTGCTGCAAGGTTCTCTAATGTAAAACAATCCCCTCCCCTTTGAGTTTCCCATCACGTTGTCATAAGTACTCAGGAAAAATCCTCTGACTGGTTCTGAGAAGAGCACCTGGAGTGAACAGCTGCCACAACACTTTAGCTTTACTGTCTCCTGTAGACATGCAGAGTGAAGACAAGACAGCTCCTATTGCCACAGGCCTTCAAGTTTGGTATGCATGCTGGAATGGCTATTAAACCCAGTTCATGAGCAGCCTAGGTATTTTTAAAAGTGGAAAACCAGCAGCCCCTTTTGCGCAAATTCTTGTTTGTCACCTCTGTCACTTGCAATCTGCTAGTTCCCTTTCATAAAAGCCCAAAGCACAGGTGCTCCCAATGTCCATGTGGGGCCAGCTCTTCCTATACCTTGAATTCTAGCAATGATATTCAAAGGTAAGATCTAGCTCACCTGCTGTGGCAAAAAAATTTGAGGGCAGTTCCCTTTCAAGAAGTCTTTTAAGACAGAAAGAGATCCCGTTAACATCTTTATGTGGTGTATACAGGGGAGGCATATTCAAAATCAGGAAGATGGAAAGTTGTTTAAAGGCCCCAGGTGGCAGTTTTCCTCAACTTTGTAGCACCATTAAGAGACCAGGAGATGGGCTTGTGCATGGCAGTTTCAATCAGTTAAACTCCTTCTCATTCTTCTTGAATGCAAGACCACAGGGGACTGTCCCATTCTTCCCCGCCCCAGTAGGATGCTCCAAAACTGGCAGCTGCCCTGGGGTCAGAGCAAAAGTGAGACCTCTGGCTTCAGAGTTCTTAGGTCTCCTTGAGGACATTGATCTTGGCACAGATCTTGAGAGCTGGTCCCAGCTTGATGTTCATGGCACTCATGAGATGTTCCTCCTTCAGAAGCAACAGGGCCTGGCCATCAATTTCCTGTGACCGAAATTCCTCAGCAATTTCCTGGCACCCTGTGAAGCAAAAAAAGCAGTGAGAAACACATGTGCACTCCCCTCATTCCTACTCTTTGCACCTCTGGCAGGTACAGAAAAACAAGCTAGGAATCTAACCAACCACTTTCCTCACTCTAGTGCACAGTCTCCTTGAGCACACAGGCTACTTGAGAAATAAATCATGAGAATCCATCTAAATGATCTACTCCAGAAACATGTTCAAAAGCAGTAGGCACCACTGACACCATTTTCTTTCCAGAAAGAGAGCACAATCTCCCCATGCTACTGGATCACAGGAGTGCAGGAGAGGATCTTAACTTCACCTTGCAATGATGCAATGAACTCGTACACTTCCTCCACACTCCAACGACTAGGATTGCTGGACAGGAAGACTGGGTTGATGCCATGTAGATCTGGGGTAGGGGGGGCCATATTAGAGTTTGCCAGGTCCCTCTCTCCATGACTGGCCCTTACTGACAGGGGTCCTGGAGATGTAGGGGACAAAGCTTCATCATAGCTGGAGTTATCAGAGCCTCGACTTGAGTCTTCCTGGCCCTACAAGCCCATAGGAAAGAGAAAAACAAAAAGGGGTTTTGTAAGAAGTTTACAATTACAAGCTGCAAAACAAGACATTGGGAGCAGCAGCAGTTGTCCCAACAGTCTGGAACAATTGTCTCAGGGTGTTGGTCCAGGGGCAGCTGACACAAGAGCTCCCTCTCTTCTTCACATCGGAACTGAGGCTCATTCAACTCTTCTATAGCCCAATTCAAGTCATTCATGTGAAAGACTGCCAGTCAAATGGGCAAAGTGGATTGGTTTCTGCTAAGGCTGTCAGTTGAGCTCACTCACTGAGACCTTCAAGATACACATGGGAGCGACACAGAGTGCACAGAACAAGTACAAACGTGAACACACTTCCTGCAGTCCATGAGGGATTAGAACAGCTCCCTGTGCCTTGTGTAACAAGTGTGTCAGCATGCCCTCGGCACATCCTGCACGACTGCATCCACTGTGACAAAGCGGTACAGCCACCAGGGCCAAATTCTACACAGACCTGCCTTGCCAGGTGTGTGTCCTTACCCTGTGCCGCTTGCCCTGGATCTTTGTTCGAGCGATTTCGGAGCTGCTGCGCCGCGGTCCCCGGCGGCGCACACGGGCATAGTTGGCTTCCTGGAATTCCTTCATCTTCTTTCTCTGCAGCCGAAACTGATGGCTGCAGCTGACATTGTACCTCAAGTAAGCAGAAGCAGAACAGCAATTAGAAAGCAGCAACTATCTAAACCTACTACTTCTCCTTGCTCTAGATGGGGATAAGACTCCTCTTTACCATCAAGTTCTGTTCCTCCTCCTTCTAAGAATTCCCCTTGGAAGGAACCAGTCCAGACTTCTGACACAAGCAATATTTGGACACCAGAGTCTTGATCTAACATCTGAAGGGTCAATTAAGTCATTCCCCTAAGGGAAAAAAGACCCACAACAAGCACTCTGCTATCAACAGGAGGCAGCAATGGCTAGTCTAACTTCTCCCCAGTTTTTTCCCCCATGCTCCTTTGTGTCTTGTCTAGTACCAATGCAGACAGCTACCAGTATGCACTTATTTAGTCAGTCAAATGCACATTTCTCTGAAGAGAGGTTCTTTATACCCCCGGAATTTCCCCCTTCCCACTTCATTTTCTGAGCAAGCCAGAAATCCTATTTATACTCAGCATCACATCCACCTCTCCAGACCTAAAAGCGTTTACAAATCATTTAGAGTGCTAAAGGGTCACTGTGGCCAGTACTTGCCACAGAGGGAGGATCAGATGTACTGAAAGGTGGTACACTGCTTGGAGAAGGGGCACATGCCCAGTTCCAGCAAATGTGTAGTCAGAGATAAGGAATATAACATCTTGTTGTTATTACCTTTTAGCACAGGTCATGGAACAAAACCTCTTGGAGCCACGGAACTGGGTTGCTGGGGCATACTTCCCACAATATTCACACTTCAACAAGTTTGCCTTCTTGTCAAGCTCTAGTGAGATACAGAGACACACACCAGTTGGTGATCTGAACTCAAGCACATCACACACCCAGTGATTCCCCATTCCACTGCTCAACTTCTGAGCAGACAGATTCCAAGCACTATTTTCTACTGAATCTGGTAAGTAATTAGCTTGGGGAAGCAACTGGGAAAAGAGAAGCACAAGCTCCACTAATTAGGACCCCAGGATATCGAAAAGAGCAGTTTTTCTCCTGGTCAGTACCACTTCATGAAACAAGCAAAAAATAGCATATTCCTCCCATCCTACAAGGCTGTGAAAGTGCATCACTGCACTCTCTGCTCTGTCCACACATGCTTCACAGCCTGCAGTCATTAAAGACAGGTACAGTTCAGAACCTCCTGCTTACTACTGACACAGGATGTGTTAGATCCTATTTACAACAACAAAAAAAGCATTGTCAGTCTTCTGGCACTCAAAAAAAAGCAAGATCCTAGTTCCATAGCTCCAGTCTCTAAGAAGCTAGCAGAAAGAGATACAAGTCTGTAATGCATTAAGTTAGTAATACAGGGCAGAAACTTTGAGTAACACTAGCTAGTCCTCCTGGTCCTGAAACTCACCCATGGAAGCACTATCCTCTCCCAGAGAATTGCTGGACAGGTTTTCATTCTGGCCAGAAGGAGCCTCTCCCTGCAGTGGTTTCTCAGATTCTTTCAGCAGCTGAGAACAACCCACCTGGATGGGGAGAGAATGAGTTGGACCCACTAGTAAAGGATTCCCTGTGTCCACCACTCTCTGCCAAGGTATATGCAGCTCAAAATTCATCTCTGAAGAATCTCTCTGCCTAATAGGGAAGGAGAGATGCTGAATAAAAGTCATTACTGCTTCCTGACTCACAGGCTTGGTTGTTCATTTAAAGATCCCCAAGCACTGCCTTGAATAATGTCCAACTCCATTTCCTCTTTCTTACTTCACTTTCTGCCAGTTCAAAATGCATCTTTCCCTCATAGAGAGGAGAGCCTCCTTACAGCTCTTCCCTCACAGAGAGGAGAGCAGGAATTACAGTTCCTGCATTCATTATTTGCTTTGGTGACTACTGGAGTAAGCAGTTGCTGCAACACTTGTTTTACTCCTTCAACCCCCTTCTCTTTAATGACACCTCTTAATGCCTTGCTTCACTCATGACACTTCCCTCCCTTCCCTTCCTCTTTATTGTCTATGTCTCAGGCTAAAAATGCTGAATTGGAATATAGGGAAAGATAGTCTTATGCAAAGTTGGAAGCCCACCACCCTCCCAAGAAAGTGCTACACCTCCTTCCCCCCACAGCAAAAAAATCCCTACTGGAAAGGGCTCTGCTCCCTCCTGGATGACAAAGCCTTCAATGATGTGCGTGAGGATCTGGGGCTTGACGATTGCTTGAGGAGGTTTGGAGTCTCCCATCTGACGTGACACCAAAGCCAGGTTTGGGGTGGAAGCAGAGGTGGGGGTGGCTGAGGCTCCTTCACTTGATGTGGCATTTGGGGTTGCAACAGCAGCAGTATCAGAATTATCTGGAAAGTTAACAGCACAGCAGTCAGTTACCCTTGCTCCAGCTACTTCAGGTCATTAGCACACACACGCAGAGCTCTCCTTTGTACCTTACCTCCAAGGCCACTCTTCTCCTCCATGTTTTTGGGGCTGTCTGTTACAGGAGAGGACCTGGCAGGCAGCAGTGCGGTGACACTGGGCGGCTCCTCCTTCTCCTCCTCTGACTCTGCCTTGCGCTTTACTGCCAAGGTCTGAGATTTGCCCTACGTGAATAAAGAGGACCATGTAAGCAGACAGAAAAGCTCCAAAGCAAAGAACAAGCCAGATCAAAACAAAACAAAAAAAAGCATCCTGCTCCATCATACTTGATTTCCAGCCTGGTTTCTTCTGGAGATGCCTCTAGCTCCCTCGGTACATACCTCTACTTGGAAGCATTTGCCTAGCAAGGAACAAAGCTTGAGAAGACTCACTACCGTGCCACAGACTAGGTGTCCCAAGTCATGTTGAGGCACTGGTATAAGACCAAGACACTGTGAGAACCTCAAAGGATTATTGCAGGAAGAAATGGAACGGCATTCACCCGGCAGTTTCCAAACAGGTTTTTTGGATAAATCATCAGTTTCAATGGAGAGTTGAAAGAGTATGGGACACACATTCACCAGCAGCAGAATTGTCCCCCTGCTCTAAAAATCAAGACAAATCCTGTGACACCTTCCTGAAGAAGCAGACAGTTTAGAAAGAGTCTCAGCAATTGGCTAAGGAGGTGTTCAAGGCAAGGTTGGATGGAGCAACCTAGTCTACTGAAAGGTGCTCCTGCCCATGGCAGGGGTGTTGGAATTACATGATCTTTAGGGTTCTTTTTAACTCCAATTATTTATGATTCCATGGTATGAGCTGGCAAGGTGCTGTTGCCTCAGGGATTTAGGTAGGCCCTAGCTGGACAACTCACAACAGCATGGACAAGGCCTATGGAATTTGAGTTTTCCTCTGAATAGCCTGTTGATAGGAGATCCTCTGAGGCCTAGAGCCAGTGGCTGGTACCACACACCAAGGGATCTGTAACCCAGAAATATCCACACTGGAGCAGCTAATGAACAACTGCAGCCTGTGGGAAAGATCCATACCGAGAAGGACTTTATGAAGGACTGTACCCTTTGTGAAGGACTGTATCCCATGGGAGGGATTCCCCCATGCTAAAGCAAGGGAAAACCATGAGGGAGAGAGAAAACCCTATGACCTGACCACAAATCCCATTTCTTGTCCTCCTGAACCATTCAGGGGGAGGAGGTAGAAGAGTCAGGAGTGAAGTTGAGCCTTTGAAGAAGGAGGGAGGTGTTTTTTGTATTTGTTTTCATTTCCAATTATCCTACATTAAATTGGCAGTAAAATAATCTCCATAAACTGAGTTTCTTTTGCCGATGATGGTAATTGGCAAGTGATCTCCACATCCTTATCTCAACCCACAAGCTTTTCACTGTATTTTTCTCCTCCTGTCATGTTGTGAAGGGGAAGTGATAGACCAGCAACTTGGTGGTCACCCAGCAGCCAGCCAAGGTCAACCAAACCCCGTTGTTAAATGGGATACTCAGTAGTTGATGTGGACACCCACCCCATTCAGGGCAGGCTCTGAGTCTCACCTATTAACTTCATGCACACCTTTGAATGATAATGTGAAAGAGAAATGCTTGTAGTCATTAACCCCAGGGGTTGGATTGGAATTAGTGTTTTTGAGGGTAAAAAAGTCTCCACATCCCTTTCCCCAAACCCCTTACCCATCCCATCCCACTGACCTGGGCCTGGACTGCGATTGGTGTCCTAGGAATGAACAAAGAGAATCCATATGCTATTCTCCTTCTCAATGGTATCACTTACTGGCAACTGGACAGACTGCATGTAGAATGCTGCTGGCATCTGAGCCACAACTGGAGAGGAAGCTGGGCTCTTCACCATGTGGGCTGTGCCTTGAACTTGTGCCAAATTCACCCCTGTGGTGAGAGGGGGAGCTTCCTGTGAGGATGCTGGAGCTGAAGATGATGATGGGGAAGCAGCATGGGTTTGGGAAACAGGCTGGACTACAGCTGGCATTCCCCGGGATGTCGGCACTGCTGCAGCAATCTGAGCCAAGCCCAGCGCTTGGGCCTGGCCTGAGCCCTGCTGCCGAGTGCCCACTACCTGTACTGGGATGTGTGGCGGAGGCTGCTGTGCTGCTGACATTTTGGCAGGCCCGAGCTGAGGGGGTTTGATGGGGGTGACCAGAGATTTTGACTGAATAGGAACAGGTGACTTCGTGGCTGGCTGGCACGGACTGTCCTGCTGGAGCTGTAAATGCTGTGGCTGGGACTGCAACATAGGCTGCACCACAAGGGTCTGTGCCTGCTGCTGGTTTTGGGGGGGAGCCTGCTGCTGTGGAGGCTGAGCTTGCTGCTGCTGCTGGGTCAGAGATGCTGCTTGCTGCTGTTGCTGCTGTTGAGCCAGTTGGAGATGGGTGGCTGTGTGGAGGAGCTGGGACTGGCGGTGCTGGAACTGCTGCTGGTGATGAATGGCTATCTGCTGCTGGATCACCACCTGCTTCTGCAGATGGATCTGCTGCTGCTGTTGGATCAGTGAGTGTGGCTGGATCTGCGTATATGTTGCTATACAAAAACAGAGTAAGAAAAAACAGAGCACAAAAGTTAGCAACAGTGCAGCTGGGAACAACAACAACAAAAGTAAGGCAGCCACTGCACTGGTTTGAGACATTAAACTCCAAAATGCCTGACAGCTTTCTTGCAGAGGACATGAGGGATTAAATCAACTTCTTGTGCTAATAGAAAGGGATAACCCCTTGAGACAAGTCACTGGGAGGACAGAAGCTGGGAGATGTGTTGGAAAACCTTTTATCACCAAGCTTCCAAATGTCATTCTTTGGAAGAAAAAAAAACAACAGATGAGTGCTTACCTGAGCTGATCAGCGTCTGGCTGGGTGCTGGTGTAGCAGTCCTGGTGAGGTTCATGCCCACCGTTTGCTGTCCACCACTGTCTGCGTCACCCTTCTTTGCAGCAGCGTTCTCCGTCTCTGTCTGGCTCCCCTGGCTGACAGTCACGGCCTGGGCAGCCGCCACCGGCAGCGGCTGAACCACCCCGGTGCCTTTCCTCTGGCAACTGCCAGCGGCACCTGCCGAGGAGCTCTGGCTCAGTGCCATCGAGGGCTGGCCCCCAGCACTGGCCACCACACCCCCGGAGACACCATTGCTGCCCGCTGCTCCCTGGCTCAGGTTGAGGGACTGGCCGGCCCCGCTGGAGGAGACCTGGGCCACCGCCATGGTCTGGCCCGTGCTGGTGGCCTGCGGTAAGCCCGAGGCCTGGGAGCTTCCTGGCAGGGCTGTCTTCTGAGCAGAGCCTTGGAGCTGGGCGTTAGTGGCAGAGGTCTGCTGGCTCCTCACAGCCAAGTTCTGCACCTAGAGACACACACACCAAACAGAATCCATTCGCTTTATACACGGTGCTTGCCGGGAGCGTGACAGAGGACGCGTAAGCAACACGCTCTGCTGGGATGCAGGCTGAGATGATGCCTCGGGTCTCGAGTGAGGAGCTGCTCACACTGCAGGGCAAAGCTCAGCACAGCCCTCCCCAGGAGGCACACTATCCTGAACTTTCTCCTGCCCAATCTCTGACGGAAATTAAAGCTCTCATGGCACTTTGTGAACAGGATCTGAGGACACAGTCTTTCTCCAGGGCATGGGACTGACTTTAGATCTGCCTGTCATACCCTGGCGTTGGTGGGACCCAGTTCAGCACAGCTCTAGAAGCACTGAGATACCCCTTAAAACCCAGTCATTAATTTTCCATTTTTGTGCCCCCTGCCCCCCCAGGGCCACAGATCGGCTCATGGCCCACACCCCTTCCGAATTCACCAGTTCATCTGCATTTTGGTGCTGCATCCTCTGTATTTATTCCTCCTCCAAATGCCATGCTATCTCTAAAGCTTGATCACAGCTGACTTTTCTTCAAAAAAATTGCTTCAGACAAGTCTTTGGCATCTCTACAACAATGAACCACCTGGATGAAGGAATACTACCTCTGGCAAAGACTCTTAATTGCAGAGTGACTGAAAACTGTACATAGAATTCAAGAGTTCTTTTTACACAATCACGAAACTGTGAAGGTGGGATTGATCCAGCCTGTGCTCACCTCGGAATTTTTAAGCAGAAATTAATCTCATCTTTGGAGGCAAAAAGCAAACATGAAAAGATGGTGGCAAAATCTCCTGCCTGCACAGGGGCACGAGCTGGGGATAAAATAGCTCCAATCTGCTCTACAGGGACAGCTCGAGACAAAGACCAGCGTGTGGTGTGGCAGAAGCAGGGGAAAGGGAGGACTCTGGGAGGGAGGTCACTGACCTGGTCTGTGTCTGCATGGACCCCAGGAGACTGAGTGGGTGGCACCTCCTGCTGGACAGCAGCCACAGCCCCATTGGGCATCAGGATGAGCTGGGAGGCCAGAGGCACGTTGCGGCCCAAGGTCCGGTTCACCTGCAACAGGTTCCCCAGCTGCGGCTGTTGAGGATGAGGTGATGTGGAACGGAAGGAATGGAGGTAGGAGAGAGAGAAAGGAAGACAAAAAAACCACAAGCAAACAGATTGTAAAGGAACACTAGGCTGCAATGTCACACATTGCAAAAGCACCAACCCTCCCTGCACTGTAACAGCGAACATAACCCTCCAAAGCAGGAAACTGGGAACAGCTTCCTTATGGAAACAAGCACTCTGCTATCAAACATAGGCCTGAGCTAACTCCCACAGACTGCCCAAGGCTGTATATCTAGAACTGGTTGAACAACAGTGATAAAAAAACATACATCCAAGATTAGTGCTGCTTGAAATGAAGGGGATTAAAATCTGTATCTGAAGTCAACTGCAAAACACAAAATATTTTGCAGGTAGGTAACCAAACCCCAGACTAACTCCACAGTCAAGCCTAAGGCTTTCTACCTAGCTGCACTTCAAAGCAATTAAAAGGATGACATTTGTTCACATTGATTTATTTGTCTAGGCTTACTTGAATTCTGACTTACATCCCTGAACTCAGCAAGCAGTAGAAGAGTAATTTACCATGTATCTGTTCCAGCACTGAACCAGAAGAGTAGCTTTATTTCTGTGAGCTACATTCAAGTCTAGGACATATATTTCACATTTACACTCTAGTGAGAAGTGCTGTGCAACCTTTAACATCTATGCAGAGCAGATGTTAACAGTTGTTAACATTCTCACCTGAGCCACACAATACAAAGCTCATCTATCTCAAAGGCTGAGCCCAGAATCAAACTTGTGGTTTCAGGGATGAAAGCTTCCCCGTGCAATTTTAAAATACACTGCAACATCCTTAGAGCTAGGTTAGTCCATAAGAGTGGGTAATCCCAAGCAATGAAACTCTGCATTGGCTGGTAAGCGGGGCTCATGCTCAGGACACATTTTGGTGCACATCTCTTACCCGAAGGTACATCTGTGCCTGTGACTGGTTGAGGGGCGGTGAGGTGGTGTTCCCGAGGAGCACAGACTGGGTCAGCGTTGTGGCACTCGGGGAACTCACGCTCTGCGACCGACTGATCAGCTGAGCAGCTGAGGTGGTGGCAAGGTTGATCTTAGAAGAGAAAAAAGCTTCAAATCACATAGGAAGAGATGGAGGCCAAGAAATAAGTACAAATACGCTTAGTGGGGTACAGACATTTTACAGGTTTTTCCTGTATCCCACAGGGGACCAAGAAGAAAATTCTTGTCTTAGAGGGCTTGTCCTACAGGCTACACAATCTAAATTAGCCAAAGCCCTGGATACTGACCTCATTTGTATGCTGAGCTTGAGAATCACTGTTAGCATGCAACTGCAATAAGAGATCCAAAAAAATACATCATTTTCTCCAGCCTCCCAAGTAAAGGTAAAAAACCCACAAAACCTTTTCTACCAACTCATCTACTCTCTGAGCAAATCCAAGCTCCTCAACACTCACTACAAAAACAGACATCCTCTCATTCAAAAACTACTGCTCTGCCTAAGACAAAAGCTGCTCACAAGTCCTCCTTCTTACAAGTCCTGATCCTTTTCGAATCCATGACCATGTATCCCCAAAGCCTCAGCAAACAGAGGTCCATGTCTTCCTTTCCAGCTAAGAGGCCTCTCCCACTCAAAAACCTTATCTGGTTTCCTTAAGCCCCACCAATAATAACAGCACCCCAAATCCTCAAAGTTGTCCGCATCTTGTTGATTCGCAGCATTTTTAGAAACTGTGTGCATCCTAAAAGACAAGGAGGAGACAGAACAAGGCAGGGAGTGGGAGGAAGGCTTCGATATGTGTGTGAGGGAGCAGTTTTACTTACAGAAGCCTGGGTGGTGGTGGTCTGTTGCGAGGTGCTAGTGTTGGGAGAGCTGGCCTGTCTACTGGCTGCAATGGTAGCCTGCAAGAGAGATTGGCAGAGAAATGAGTGCCCAAACAAACTTTTCAATCCAGCCCGATGATTTGGCTCTGTCAGAACACCTAGTCCCTTACCCGCAGAGTTCATGCCCTCCAGTCCTTGCACCCACGGGTACATGCACTACTCCTGCCCAGCTTATCATACTACACACTGCAACCCTCACCCCAGTGCTGAAATCCACTGTTAACACCCAGACATTCCCTGCAATATTAGCAATTTGTTGGGCTAATTAGGCAGTTTAGTAGCAATGCAATGATAGCACTCCAAGTAACAAAATTCAGATTATAGAGCATATGGTTTGTGGAAGAACATAAATATTGATAGATTTATTTCCCCTTCTCTGATGCCATGGGAATTCCCCTGCATGAGTCCGTTATTTTTGTAACTAAGATTTGTGCAAAACTGGTGAGAGGATTCAGTTTCTTCTATACTATAAGACTGCAGTGAGGGATTTTGAGAGCAATGACATCCTGGACTAACTGCCAAGGAGTACAGCTACTGAGATACTGTTACACAAACAGAATGTATTCATGTCACACATAATCCATTTTGAACTGACAATTAAGTCTAGTAGGTGAGAAAAGTTGATAAAGAAAAAAAAAATCACTCAACAATTATACATCATAAAATATATAGATTTATATTGTTGTTATAAGGATTTGGGACGGTGAAGAAAAGTAACAATATAGTTTATCTTAGAAGGCAAATCTCTGCCTTTATTGGACAAACTCATTCTTTTATAGACGGTTATGAGAGAAGAAATATGATTGGACACTCAGAACAACACTTCTTTGTAAACATCTTGAAAACAAGTCTGGAGTAAAAAACTAAATACAAAAAATTGTTTAAATTCTTCACAAACGAATGTTTTACGAAAACTTATCTCTCTCATAAGCTTTACTGCTGCCCTAATATTTGAGAGCTTTCCCTTTAAACCAAGCCTTTAACATCCACATTATATTGATCTGTATATGTCTCAATTAGAGACAGCCTCCTGGTTGGAGAGGTTTACCCTCCTGCTGGTAAAGAAAACATGGCTACTAAGTTCCAAGACAGAAATCTTAGAGGATGCTGCCTGAAATTTCATGCAAACAAAAACATTTATTCTCAGAGAAGTAACAACCCACTGTTCCCTTTAATACAGTTTTTAAACACTACTGCATCCACTGCTGATTTAATCACCCATCTTTTATTTAAAGAAGGTGCAGGGGGTAGTCATAGGCCTCTGAAGTGCAAGTTCCTTGATGAAAATGCCAAATTTTGTCTTCCCCTGCTCTGTACCCAAAAAAACAAATTAATCTTTCCTTCGGGCTTCCAGTTGACTGGCTGTCTGTATTAATCCTAAACAATGTGTTAAGGGACTCATTGTCTCATCAGGGATCAGGATGACTCGGTGCACAAGACACTGCATAAAAAAAGAACCTCTGGATCTTCCCCAGAGAATGATCCAACTCCTCTCCTTCTGCCTCTTGGCAACTCACCTGCTGGACAGCAGCCAGGCTGTGAAGTTGGGCACTGTTAAACTGCTGCTGGAGCATAAACTGATGGAAGTACTGGGCTGCATTGGGCTGTCTCTGGAGTGCCTGCAGGGCCTAGATAAAGAAGAAAATGCAATTGTCAAAAATTGCATGCCATTAAAATGTGATTGAAGAGAGCAATGAAAAAGTAAGTAACAGCCATGAGAACATCCCTAGACCACATGAAAAAGCAGGAACCAGATTAGCACATCCAAATCCCTAGTACAGTTACAGATTTGGTGACCCACTGAATCACAAGTGCATTCCAGGACAGTGGGAATCACACATGCAAAAACTTTAATAAACTTCAGGAATCTGGGGATGTGCATGCTCACACAGGCAGAAAAGTGTTCCTCTACAGTTTGTGTACAGAGGGCATAGAGGAACGGGGATGGCAAACTGATTTGCTCTAGAACAGCAGGCTAAAACCAATCTATTGGATCACAGTACAGATTAAATCTAGGAGGCTGGACACCAAAGGAGTAACCTATAAAACACGAAGCCTCAGGCTACAAGAACTAAACATCAGGCCTAGCATAAGAATTTCTAAATCTGAAAAGATGACAGTCCTCTGAGCATGGTCCCACCTTGACGCACAACAACGCAGAGGAACACTAAAGGGCTCCCCACCACCTCCCAGTGATGCCCTTCCATCCCAGAGCATACCCGTGTCTCACCTGTACTGCCTGTCGCTCATAGAGAGACATCTGCGAGATCTGAGGACGGGTGCTTCCTCCAGAACTGGAGCTCCCGCTGGTGGAGTTGGAGTTCTGCTCACTTTCGGTCTCCATGGCGACAGGAACCCAGGAGCTCAGGCTGAGATGGACTCCAGATCTACACTGAAAGAATTGGAAACTAAGTCAGGCTACAGAAAGCACCACTCTGTATTTCACGACATTACACAGCTTTTGTACTAGAATATCTCAATACCAAGCTCTGATAGATCGCAGAGACCAGGGAAGCCAGGATTCTGAAATCACCCAGAAATCATACTCACAGTTTAAATCTTTTATTACCACCATCAGAAATGTAATGTGCATATTCTCATATTTTTATTGCCACATTATAGTTGCAAGCTACAGTATCCTGACCTCTTAAAAAGGTAGTGCAGTGAAGGAGCAGCTGCAGCTTATTGAAACAATTCTGCTTACAGACCTGGCCACCTCTTCTTTTAAGAGAGACTAGTGAACTGAGGCAAACTGCACGGTGCTTCCAATCCTCCAATGCACTTTGGCAATTTCTGATCCTCTCTTCCTCCAGGCCCTCAGCTCCAATGCCCTACTGATACCAAGTCGGTCCCTCTTCCCAGTTTAGCCCCCAGCCCTCCGACTCTTTCTTCTTCTGATCACACAAACTTTCCAACTACTTGTTGCTACCAACAGGTCTTAACTTGAATATTAGATTAGAAGCTGATGTCTGTGGTGGCAAGTTCCTTTCAGGAGAAGCAGAGTCAGAGGCAGACTGGATGAAGTGTTCACTGGCAACACTTGTGAGGCAAAAGCTGCTGAAGAGGTTGTGCAGAACCAGGAAGATCTTCCAGCAGCAGAAAGATGAGTTGCAGTGAATTGCAGGACTGAGAAAGGACTGGAGAAGGCTTTCATCAGCCAAGAGGAAGAGAAGTGAAACAGAACAGAGTGCTTAGCAGAAGAGTAGCACATTGAGATGATCAGGGAGTTTCCTGCAGCAAGAAACATGAGCTACACAGGGAGTAGCAGCAGGAGGGGCTAGAGTCAGAAAAGGGAGCAAAAGTGATTATTCAACAGAATTCCACTGGGAAAAACAATAAAACCAACCTGACTTTTTAGAAGGTTAAAACTCCATGCAAGATTTAAAAAAAATATATTTCTGGTAAGTCTTATTATCACCGACAGCCTATTTGTTTCCAAAGTACGGTCTGGTTCCTCTGTAGCATATCTGAGACCCTTGTAAATGAGCTTCCAGGAGCCAGAGCACCAGCACAGCCCCTTTATCTAGCCCTTTCTAAATCCAGACATTCTGAGCTTCACAACCTTCACCAAACATTTTCCTGGTGTATAAGCAAACAGACCAGTACAGCAGAAAAGGAGGTGCAACAATAGTCGCAGCCAACTTTTTAAATTCTGAAATGGTGTTAAGGGCAGCAGATGACTTTAAAGTAGGGCAACAGCATTAACACTGCAGAGGATGGGTGGCTAAATCAGGGAACTGCTGCTTCACACCTGCTCCTCAAAATCAGGAAAATTCTTTAACTGGCAAGCAGAGTGCTGCTGCTCCAGTCTGGTCTTCCAAATCCACCTTCACCTCTGCCCTCAAGCCCTGCCCAGGCATCTCCCTGCTGATCTAAAACTGGCTTCCTGCACTGCTTCAGCAGTGGCTGCCTTCTCCTCAACTGAGACACACCTCCTCCTAACTGGCCACTACTGTCTTCAGACACAACCCTATTTCAGCTAGAAACACCTGGTCAATAAACCTACCTAGAACATAAAAGCTCTTGGAGAAGCCACTGCCTAAAAGATCTTCCCCAGTGGGCAAAAATTAAATGAAGCCTGAAAATAAACACTGCAAAGGGAGAGAATACAGACTTTTTGAAAGAATTAAACTGTGGTGGTTAAATAAAGTACTTGGAGTGGGGTTAAAATGCACATGAAGCTACACACATTTCTACACATTGCTACACCAAGTTCTCTAGTAGCTCAGATGCCATTAGGAGACAATTTATGTTCCCTTGCCCATCCTCAACTTCCCCATGCAGATCCTCCTCATTCATTTCGCCTCTGCTGCTCATTAGATCAACTTGCTAACTGCAGAAAAGGTACCCTAAAACTCAGTATTCTGCCAGATCACTGAGTTGAATTACCTTACTTGTGATGCCACAAGTGCCCACGAGAGAGGAAAGGATGTAACTAATGCTCACCGTAGCTACAGCAAATACCCTTACCAGCAACAGCTTCACCAGGAGAAATCAGGCTTCTTCTGCCTTGGTGCTCTGCACCACAAATCAGTATGTGTTTCCTCTGTAAGAAGCACCACCAATTCCTAAGATTCCCAGCATTTTCGAGAGTTCCATATCGATCTAGAGCTTATTAAAATCAGGTCCTAGCATAATCAGAATCTTACTGACATGAGGCATACAAAAATTTTGGTCTCTGTTTAGGCAGGAGGCCTTTTGGAGACGTGGATAGAGAACCATACTTTGCAGAAGGGCAGTAAGAATTTAAAGCCACTCACAGCAAGGAGAGTTATCCAGCAAAACCCTTTCCAAACAAAAAAGTGAAAAGGCACAGCATTTCCCCAAGCAAGTTCATCTAAGGATGCAGCTCCATTTAGTGTAATCCGATCCAAACACAGGCCATTTCAACACATAACAGGAGAATTACACCCTCACCCCTCCTCCAACTGCATCTCCAGGAACGTTCCTCTTACAAAAACCTAGTGATCACTGGGCTAACACATCACTTGACTCATCTAGCTGCTCCATGAGATTGATAACCTACTAAAAATTATTAAGCCGTGGATTTTCTAAACAAATAAACAAAAAAAAACCAAACAAACAAAAAAAAAAAAAAAAAAAAAAAAAAAAAAAAAAAAAAAAAAAAAAAAAAAAAAAAAAAAAAAAAAAAACAAACAACCAACCCACAGTTACAATGTGGCCATTACTGGAAATTAATCTTTGAGCTACAGCTAGAACTGCACCTCTGAAAGGCAGACAGAGGATACAAAAGGTTTTTAGCACCATGGCAGGAATGACCACACAGCAGAAAGGATGGGAAGGAGAAGGGAGAAAACTGGCTCAGGCAGCAGTACAGGCATGAGAACATGGGCCACTCCAGAGCCTAACCCACACTTGCTGATCTCAGCACACACCGAGAACACCACAGGTGGCCCATCTACAAGTTCCTGACCTTTCTCAAGCACAAGGGCAGACAAAAGTCAAGGCAAACAATACTCTAATCACCGAGCACAAGATGCTCAGTGAAAAGTTTTACTTGTTCACCCCATCCATTCCCCCCGGGCCATGACTACTGCCTACAGAACATTTTCTAAGTGGTTTTGTCACTTCATCCTTGAGAAATTAAGTTAGGAAACACGTAAGATTTGACGCATTTACACCACAGGTCTGGGGTGAAAAATTAGCACCCAGGACTACAGCATGTATACTCACTGCTGTTACTATGTTTCTACGATACTTTCCAAGCCACACAAGCAGAGGTGTGGAACTGCCGGGACACGCTGACTCTGCTCTGGCATGCTGTGGAAGCAGCAGCGGGTGCGATGCTCCAGCACTGCAGGACCCTCGCACCACCTGGTCCCCACCCCTCGGTGCCCAGCCCGCCTTTCCCCGCCGAGCGCCTCGCCCGGCCGGCGGCGGGAGAGAGGGAGCGAAGGAAGGATGGAAGGAGGGGAGGATGGAAGGGGCAGCGCGGCGGCAGCCACCCAGGCCGCCGGCAACTCCGGCAGCAAAGTTCATCCGACAAGGCGTGCGGGCGCCCTGCCCGCCCGTGCCGTGCCGTGCCCGCAGCCCCGCCGCGGCGGGAGGCGGGATGCGCCGCAGGATGCCCGAAGCCGGGCGGCGGCTGCCCGGGGGCGGGAGCAGAGCTTCGCGGGGGAGCTGCCCGGGGCCGGGCCGGGCAGACAATGGCTGCTCCGCCGCCGCTGTCAACTTCCATCCCGCGCCGGCCCCGGAGAACTCTCCCCGCCGCGGCCGCCCGCGCCCCGGGCCCCGCCTCACCTGCAGCCGCCGCAGCTCGGCTCGGCTCTGCCCCGCTCCGCTCCGCCGCCCCCCGCCCGCCTGCGGGACCCGCNTGTGCTCCCTGTGTCCTTTTTTTTTTTTTCTTTTTTTTTTTGGTTTGGTTTTTTGTGTTGATTTTTTTTTTAAATCTCGCCCTCTGGGGCTCCCCCGGCGCTCCGTCACTTCCTCCCTCGAGGCGCTTCCGGGCACGTGGTGCCTTCCCTGGGCGCCGCTTGCCCGTTGCCCGGGTGACGGGAGCGGGAGCCCGGCGGGACGCGGTCCGGCGGCGGCGGGAACGGCGGGAGCAGCGCCCGGCCCGGCCCTGCCCTGCCCCGAGCCGGCCGCGCTCCTCGCCCGCGGCTGCTTGCTGTGCCTGCGGGGCTGGCACCGGGGCAGCACGGTGCTGATGAGAGTCACAGCCCGGGTGTTCGGCGGGCGCACAGCGCTCCCCGCCAGCCTGAGCGGGTGTCCCCTGTGCCGGGACTCGCTTTGCCGTCCGTCCTTCTGGAGAATGATCAACCTTGTTAAACGTTAGTCGTTTTATGTATCACAGAATCAGTTCGGTTGGAAAAGACCTCTAAGATCATCGAGTCCAACCTGATGACCGAACACCACCATGTCAATAGACCATGCCACATCCAGCCTTTCCTTAAACATCTCCAACAACAGTGACTCCACCCCCTCCCTGGGCAGCCCATTCCAATGTCTAATCACCCTTTCGATGAAGAAATTCCTCCTGTTGTACAGCCTGCACCTCCCTTGGTACAGCTGAAGACTATGTCTTCTCATCCTGTTGCAGGTTGCCTGGGAGAAGAATGTAGGTTGTAAAGTGTGTTGGTACCTGCAACAAGCTTTGATGAACAAACAGGGTACCGCAGGAGGTTTTCCGCCTTCTACATGTGTAGAGCACAAGTGGAGGTGCACAGTGGAAACCTGCATGAACAGGATAAAAAACCACAGTGCCAAGGCTTGCTGGCAGCTTTTAAGAAAAGCTCTACTGTGCAGGCACTTGGACCTTGCTTCTTTTGCTTACTCTCCAAGAGCATCAGTTTGTTGTCTGTCAGTTGCCTGGCTTAGGCTATGAGTGGTTGATTGTGGCAAACTTAAGAATTTTTAATGTTGTCATCTTTAGATGGTAAGTGGAGAGGAAGTATGTATGCATTTAGTGACAGGACAAGGGGCCATGGCTCCAAAATGAAGAAGAGCAGGTTTAGATAAGCTATTAGGAAGAAATTCTTTCCTGTGAGAGTAGTGAGGCACTGGCACAGGTTGCCCAGAGAAACTATGGATGCCCCCTCCCTAGAAGTGTTCAAGTCCAGGTTGGATGGGACTTGGATCAACCTGGTCTGGTGGAAGGGGTCCCTGCCCACATCCTCTTGGTTTGGAACCAGATGATCTTTAATGTCCCTTCCAACCCAAGGCATTCTATGATTTTATGATCAACATATTTGTTTCTAAGAAAATAAATGCCCGTCGGGTCAGACCAGTGGCTCATTTTGATGAGAGCTGGTGAGTTTCCTTTCAGAATGCCATCACGTGCATCAAGGACAAGTGGGATGCAGTAAAAGACAAACAGGAATGAGTCACGCTCCATCTACAGGTACAAGGTGCAGAAGCTCAAGCACCACTGAGGCTATAAGCAGCATAAATACTCCGGCAAATGGCATTTTTGAGCTTCATGTTGCAAGAAAGTTGCATCTGGCACTATAACGACAGTACTGCACTACGATAGTTCACAGGAAAAAATTCCCATTATGAATTGCAGTCAATTCCCATTGACTTAGAATCACAGAATAATATTTGCTGCTGCCTGAAAAGCAGCAAAACACACTGTACAGGAGGGCATTTAGGCTGTTACCAAACATACTTGCTCTAAATGCTGAGGGCTCTTTTTCATTTCAGATGGAAAACTGTCTGGCTGATTTTCAAGGAGATATTTAAGGTTATTCAAAACAAAAGGTCAGACAGTGAACAAAGAAACAATGACAAGGCAGGAAACCCAGCAAACAGTAATCCCTGTGAATCAACCACGCCTAAAAGCCCCAACAACTGGATGAACAACTAAGCCATTTGTCCCAGTTGCAAAACCCACTGAAGTGGATTCAAAGGAGGAGACTCTCTGGAATGTATGCAAACGAAGGGCAGTTACTGCAATAGGACTAGGGGAAAATACTGCAATAAAGAGGCTTTAGGATTTACGGGTGGAGTACTTAGCAGCTGTGGGGGGATGTTGGAACCGATAAAGAGAATTTTAGGGTTTTCAAAACTGCACTGATACACTTCGGGTAAAAATCACAGGCAGGGAAATGGAGGGATCAAGATGGATAAAATGGAGAGAAAGTAGGTATAAACAAAGCCAGTCAAATGCAATCAGTATGTTTGTCTGCACAAGTTTTGTATCTGATCACCAGAGCCTGTATTACATTTTTAATAAATTATTTGCATTGTTTCCCGTGTTATTGTGCTCTTTGTTGTGTGCATGTGGTCTGTCTAGTCAGCAAGTAGGATGAAAGGTTTATAGGGCCAAAAACCTGAGGCGTATGAAAGCGCATTTCTCTGAGTACTGATCCTTAGAAACAGGATCAGGCCAGTGACACTGTGGTGATATGAGTGTCTCTGAAGTATTGTCTCCTGTCAGCATTAACCTGGGTGTGCATGTCTTTTGTGGACTTGCACACCACTCTGCCACTGCTAGGGTGTGAAACAAGTAAGCTCTCACTCACCTCCACTGACCCAGGAAAAAAAAACAAACCACTGGACCTTTCAGTCCACCAGGTTCAGCTGCCCCTAATACTTTTCAGGGAAAGCAGGTGCACCTAGCCAATATTTACAGTCCATTCCTCTTGTTCTACTCCCACATCCAAGCACGGTAGCAGGAATGGTGGAGAATACCCCACAGTCTGTTCCCTGTGGTATAGGCTGGCTTTCCATTAGTTTGTCTATGAGTTTTTGGACCTGATGATATTTTCAGCTTCCATAACCCCTGTAGCAGTAAGTTCTTACAGTGTGAGGTACCTTTTTTATTTGTCTTAAATTGATTACCAGCGGGTTTTATCACACGTGCCCGGTCTGCCATGGAAAGATTTGCTGAAGAGCAGTTTTCCATTCACTTTATCCATCACCTTCATTATTTTTGTAAATATCAATACTTCATCTTCTCATCAAATTCTGCTCATTCTGCTCACCAAATGATGAGATCCCAGCCTTTTTTGTGTCTCCCGGTAGAGCATTTTCATGCTGTGAATTGTAAGACTGGCTTAGAGGTCTGACTGGAAAGCTGTCAAATGCTTTGCCTACATATAAGGCAGAATTAATTTCATAGATAGGTCACGTTTTAGGTGCAGCTCTTCTCAGCTCCGGGAAGAAGCAAGGCGCAGCCCATTTTCATTCCAATGATTTTTTTTTTTTTTTAACCCCATTCCAGCCCGTTTAAGAAAAGGAGGTTTATTCTCTGGAGAAACGGCATCTCGCAGAGCAAGCCGCGGAGCGATGGTGACACTCAGTGGCCCTGCAGGAAAAGTGCACCTTCCGAGCTCACTGGGTTTTTTCCAGCTTACCAGGAAGACAGTGGTAGTAAATGAACCTTACACACAGGTGAATAAACAGCGCGCAGCATAAGCATGAGCCTGCACACTGTGCCGTACAGATTCTTATAGTACAGGCACATAAACAGACATGTAGTCTATGTAACTCCACTTGTCTTCTTTCCCTTTCCCACATCCATTCACTCATTTCAGCCTGCAAGTGACACCATCACCTTCAGGTACCTCAGAAGGAAAACCCTGTCTCTTTTGGTGGACTGTTCATTGTACAGACTACCTTTTTCATGTACAGGTTTTAAGTATGCCATTTATTTTTTATAGTAATGCCCTAACAAGGTCAGAATCCATTTAGGGCCATCTTGTGTGCTTACAGTCATCCTTCTTTTAAGGGGCCTACTTCCCACTTCTTTTTAGAGCTTCTCTTTGCAGAAAAATCCCTTGCTGTCTGAGATGCTGGTGACCAGATTGCCTGTTAGCTGCTGCCTGTACTATGCTCTTCTGAACCTTCTTCTTTTACAGATTAAAGCAGCAAAACTTTGCAGGAAATTTCCCAGTTGCCTCCAGACCATTCAGGCAACCAAGACCCACACAGCTGCTTGTGGAGAGGAAGAAAGTCTTCTGGCCACCAATCCTACCTTTGCTTGCACATTACAAAGGTTCCTTTCTTGCTCTGGAAGGTATTTCCTGTTGTGAATAAGGGATTTTTAAACATTTGTAACCTGTTATAACCTGTTAGTGTTCCTGTTCTTAATGTAATTACTGTTGTTAGTACATTTATAAAGTTTAAAAGCATACCTGTTGTTAGAGTGTTTAGAGTTTTTCGGGAGAGGGTGTGCTTATATCACCACCAGAAGTCACCTGGCCTCCATGATGACTGCCAAGATGGCCGACTAGACTGTGATTGGACGAGCACCGCAGATTATGTAAATGAGGACACACCGAAGCGAGACCACCTCCAAAAAACCTCTTATAACAGCAACCCTAGACACTACTGAGCCAAGTGACACCCACCAACAGACCAGCAAAAGAAAGATCTAACACATCAAATGTATTAATCATGTCACCCTAAGTTGTCAATACAGGAGCCAGCATGAAACCCCTAGACACACGCCACTTTGCTGGCTGGTTTTGCAAGTCCCATGGGGCTGACTGCTCCGACTCCGATCACCTTGCACTGTGTGGGCAGTGTCAACCTGCACCTCCTCCCCGGGCGGCAGAAGGCTATGTCATGTGGCAGCATCCTGATGAGCCCCTCTCTCGCTTTCTAAATAAAGAGCTGCATTTTAATAAAGGCTCCGGCCTATGGATGTCACCAAGGACAAGGAGCGCTTTTCAACAGCCACAGAACTGAGCAAGCATCAGATTGCCCATCCAGCACAGACTAGCCACTTATTGCATTAGCTAATATTTAATTCCAGAGGCAAAGACCTCACTGACTTCTACTGTACATTCCTATCTTACGGGAGCTTGCCACACAGCAGCTTTTTTTCAGCTCTCTTCCCTGCCAGCTTCCTCAGCCCCTCATCTGCAGCTGAACAACATCTGTCTGATTCGAAACCACAGCCTGGAAATATCTGTTTGTATTCATATTTCACACACTATTTTTTTTTACTTATCTATCCGGTGCAGGTACAAGGTGCCAAGACATCCTGTCATCAGAAGCAGAGGAATCTTGGTGGGCCGGCTTCTATCGAGATCTAATTTCATGGCAATCTGATCTTCTGAACTGTAAAGTTGGCACATTCCATTTAGAGATGGGAGAGCCTGGCTTACAGGCACCAGGTTCCAGGCTTCAGGTTTTATTTACAGCCGCCTTAATTGAAGTTCAACAGATCAGAAGGCTTTAACCCCACAGCTCTTCCAGTCCAGCCCAAGTATCCAGAGGAAGAGATTTGTCAGGAAGGCAACCAGGAGAGGCAATAGGTCTTGCTTTGCTCCCTTTGCAGAGCACCACTGAATAGTCTCTGTTGACTCCTGCAATGTCTTGGGAAGGGACAATGCTAGGGGAGCAATCTGCTCGATCCTGCTCAGTCCCTCCATATTTTTGCTTCCTTGAACTCTAACTGTGTCCTCTTTTTGTATCAGCTGTCCATAGAATGTATCACTTGGTTTCTCATGTTTTCTACCTCCCCTAAATGCTTGTTAAGCACTGCTGTGAGACTTTTGTTTTCCTTTTGTCCCCATGTGAAAGGGCTGGTTCTGCCCACGTTATGGACCAATTGCTCTGAATGGTCAGAGAAAAAAATATATTTGCTGTCCTTTTGCAAGCTGTGTTGATCAGGCAAAGGGCTACTACACAGGGACAACCCAAGCAATCCTTGTTACATGACCTGCTTCACTCTATGTTCCTATTCCCCCTTTTTTTTTTTCTCCCAAAGTACTACCTGTTTAAAAGTGTCATCACTTCCAAAATTCCCAGCTTGTCTTGTTCACTTCTTTTCCATTGCCCCTGGGATTGTTGACTTCATACCTTACTTCAAATTTTTTGGCATGACCGTCCTGGAAATTTCTCTTTTGGCAATCAGCTCTGTAAAACTGGTACCCATTTTTTCTTATCTAGTATCCCCCTTTTGATGAGTGGTATCTTCCTAATGGCACTGCATATCCCACTGAGCCATCTGCATACACTCTGTTGTCTTGTTGCATGCTGAAATTCCACAGATTGTTGTCTTTTTGAACTAGCGCCACAGGTAAGGATTAGTCATTTGGGTTAATGTCTTGACAGGATGGGACTAGGTGTTGTCAGAGTCTAAACATGTAGTGATTTTGGAGTGTTATTTTGCTTTCATGCCCTCCCTTCACAAGACTTTGCCCTGCAGTCCTTTTCTGTGTCAATGAACTGGTAAAGTATTTCTTCCTTAGCATTCCCTTGCCTGTTCCTACTCTTCAGTTGTGACAGAAAAATGACTCACAGGGTCAGGTAGTAAACCAGATCAGGGTTAAAAATGAGGGGTTCTTTTCGTGAAGTTTGGTTGCAGAGCAATTATTGTGTTAATTGAATTGAAAAAGGAGCTCAGAGATGGGACTTGGGGAGGAGGGAGATTTAAACCACTAGGGTGACCAAATGCAAAGTATGTAACCATAGCATGCACAGTGTTTCCCTCTTTTTCATGCACTGAAATCTTCATCAACTGTCAAGTCACTGCCTTCTTTCCAGGTTCCACATACTTTATTTCACTTGCTCCCAAACTAATATGTATTAAGCCAGTTTTCACATAGAAACATTGGGCAAGGGAAATAGCATGTTTCCAACACAGCAGGGAAGAGGAGAGCTGAAGCAATGAAGTTTTCCCTATGGAGGCAGAAAACTCAGGTTGCAGAGTCAGAGCATACTAGGAGGAAACCTGCTTTGAGGCATCTGTAGAAAGAAAGAGGAAAGAAAAGACAAAGTGCCTGATGAATTTTTAGGAAGGCATCTGCAGACTAAGAGATTTTATGGGACGAGTTGCAACATCTTTTTATTATTGACATAAGCATTTCCAGTTGTACTTAAATTTGGGATGCTGTGAAGTCTGTATGGAAATGAAATAAAAAGATTATTTTAGCCTTCCAGGGTAAGCTCAAGCCTCAGTCTACATTGAGATTAATACCTATGCTAGAAACTGTGCCCACACCTAGTAAGTAGATCCCAATTCCACCTGCAGTCCAAGAAGGCTCTACATCACATGACAGGATTCAATGCAGAGCAGAAGTGGGATGCTTTGCCTGCTTACCACCAGTCCTCTGCTCTATTCCAGCTGGAAGCCTGTTAACACTAACCTGAACTGCAAGGGAAAGCATATTGTCTTGCCGTGCGGTCATCTGCAGAAACAAGAGGGAAAGGGTGGTGAGCTGCAGGGCTGCATGGTAGGGTCATGCCAAACTTCTTTCTCAGTTGCACAACCATCCCCCTACCTTAATTTTTCACTGCTCACAGTGTGAATGCAGGAACAAAGAAATGTCTCTAGTGGGTCAGGCCAGAGATCTGTCCCCATGACATGTGCCCCATACAGCTGTAAAAGATCACCTTGTGCACTGTGATAATAAATATCCTTCTAATGCAAGGATATTTTTTGTAAATAAAAAACCTTTCCACAGCATGTCCTGATAGCCATGATTATTTAGTGATAATTCTATTTTCATGTCAGATAACACTCTTCAAATTGTATGTACTAAGCAAAAAAATTCTTGTACAGGATGAAATAGCAGAGAGAGAGCATATTAGGTGACAATATTTAGCTCTGTAATAGCTGGATTAAAAAGTGTCCTTTTCTTACCATGGTGTGGAAGGGGGAACAAGAATGGAATTTAGTATATGACATGTAGTGCTGCTTTCTAAATCTTTAGCAGCAGTTTTTCCATTTTGTTCTCAAATTCTTTTAAAATAATTCTTAATGTTCCATCTGCTGTTTTGTCTCATGCTGAGCACAGAATAATCAGAGGGACTCAAAATATCATCAAGATCTCTCTTCTCTGTGCTAATAATTCATTTAGAACTTTAAAGGGTAACAAATTATTTTCCTGTTCTCCTCTGAGACATGGTGGGACACAATGGATGGTAGGATTTTTACACTATACATGAAATGCATACAACTAAATTCTGCCTTCTAGTGGATCAGGATAGCACTGTGTAACACTGATTTTAAATAAATGTCTCAAGAGCTTTTCTAAGCAAGTGGCTAGTTGAATATTGAAGTTTTGTACAGAGGAAACCCAAGTTTGAAGTTGCAGGAGGACATGCACTGGAATAAGGGAGTTAAAGGGAATAAGGGTCACTGACATGATGTCTGAGTGGGGGGTACAATAGTTACGCCAATGTCAGTGAAAACTCACCTGGCTTATAGTAGTCATAGACATGCACTGTTGCAGCTTTCAGATTCTGCACTTCAACATCTTGTTCCACTGAGATGTTAAGCTTCAGAGAGCTCTCACCCAGCTGGAGAGAAGAATGGAAGTGAGCTGAAATGCACTGATCATCTCAAAATCACCTACCTACTAACTTTGCTCCCTCTGCATAAGAGGTTTTTTTCCCTATCTTTCCAGGTTCTTCCACCCTGTTCCTCTTCTGCAAAAACTTTAGCCTGCTTGACCAGCCTAGAGATTTGTATTTCTAATCTGCAAAAGTCCCCATGCCAAGTACTTCAGTTGCTACTACTTGAATGGGCAGTTCTCTGTGGTCTTCCTCTTACCTCCTCCAAGTAGATTGTGATTTTGTCTGGTTTTATCTCTGTCTTTTTCACGAGGGGTACCTTCTCCAGCTGTATAGGAAGGCAAGAGACGATCTTGGTTAAAATCACCTTATTGACCTTCCCTGTTTTACAGCAGGTTTGGATTTGTCAGTGACCCACTGTTGACAAGAGCACTTAGCCTAGCCTGAGGACTAGTCAGGTTTGCCTTCCTCGACACTGAGATTGTTGGGAGCACATCAAGCCTTAGAAAATACTTTTCAGTTTTGGTTACAAGTGTCCTTGGGCCATGTTCCTACTTTCATCACTTGTAGCAAAGGGAAAACTGGTTGGTACGAGGCTATGCTGGATCTTCCTAGCTATTTTGTGGAACACTGTAGCATGTCATTGAACAACTCTGTGGGATTCAACACCACTTTATGGAATATCCCTAAAAATGGCACTGGTAACTGCAAAGGGGCCCAATGTACCCCAGATGATTCTAACTAGGTGCTTTTTCATCTTCTCTCTGACTTCTTCCTGTGTATGCAACCCTCACTATGAACATGAAAAGCTGCACAACCACTTGCACAAGCAGAAAGTAGCCTTTGTGAAATAGCCTGTTATATCTGCACTCGTAATTGTGCATGTTCTCTGATACTTCTTAAATGTTTGGATATTTCTGACTGAGATACATCTGGAAAACAGATTTTGATATCCTCAAGGAAAGCTGAAGGAAAAGTCTTACCTCTTTCACAGAGCTCTGAACAGGAATGAACCCTGACATCATCTCCACCTCCACCAGGGCCATGTTACTCGTCCCACGGTCCCCTACATATCTGAAGGGGGTCAGGAGGGAAGCGTGTTAGATGTGGAAGGCAGGACAGCATTTCTAGGAGATACTAATGGACACTTCCAAACTTTGCCCTGCCTTGCAGTGGTATGAAAGCTCAGCAGTATGTCTAACTGGTGGGACAAAGGGACAAAAAATGTTCCGCATCTACTCACTCAGTATGGACACAGGTTGTGCAGCAAATGTGTTATGGTTAATGTGGAAATAATATGGCTTCCTGTTGCCCTCTCCAACAGGTGGGAATGACCTTTGCTGTTCCATGCTGAGAGTGGAAACATTGCTATTGTCTTTCAGTAAGGACAGTAAGGCATGGAGGATATGGATCAAGACTCTCACTGTAGACAGATGCAGGCATGTGAAATGTGGATAGGGACTGGAGTTTCTACTGTCTAGTTCCAGCAGAGGTTCACACGGCAGGGGGATGCACCTCAGGGCTGGTTCAGCCCAGGATGCCAAGCGTCCCCCAACACGGGAGCTCAGGTGCTCTGGGGACTGCTGAGCTGCTCTGTGCTGCCTGAGGTGGTTGCTGTGGTTCTGCAAGACATTGCTGGTGCATTGCCACGCTTCTCCGGGCCTTAATTCTCAGTTAACTATCTCCTTGGGATGCATGGAGAAGAAGAGGGAGAGACACATCGCTGTGTCTCTGATTCTACAGACAGGAGGCTTTCATGGGGTTCTACTCATACAACTGGGTTCATACTTTTTTCCACTGAGGAAAGAGCCTCAAGGGATCTCATACCTGACAGACACATGGATGTCAAACTCTTTCCTGACACCGTCACATTCTGTTGGTACTGTCTCCACATCCAGGACAAAGACCTCTTCTGTTTTTGGTGGTGGGATGTTATAGTACAAAGTAGTCTGGTGGGGGAGAAGACATCTCTGTGAAGTGGCCCAGAGTTTCCCTGAGTAAAGCACTACCTGTGCCTCCAGCTTTTATCGGATTGGTAGCCAGTGGCTAACACAGCTGGACCCAGATGCACTTTCTGTTCAGAGATGTGCTGTTTAGCACATTGCATCAGATACACCTGTCAAATGCAACCTCAGACCTGGAGACTCAGCTATCTCTGATTCAAGGCCTCATTCAGTCTCATTAAAAAAAAATTGCTGTTAAGGTTCAAGGCAGCACATTAGATAAAACACTGCCCCACAAGGAGAAAGAAGTGTAACTGTTAACTCTTGACATGCTAATAGTCAGTAATTCTAGGTCTCAGGGGGAAAATACTGGTAAGACAATTACAAATCCCTTAAGAAAGAAGAACAGAAAATTGGAAGAAGACAACTCAGCAGGTGGGATGATCACACTCATCCAAAGAGTAGCACAGGCCAATCTTCCTCCACCTGCCTGGTGACTGATTGCCTCCCCAGCATGTGCTCATCAGATGTCTTATGCTCATTGACTGTATGCAAGTGTAGCCAAGCAGCATGGTTCTAGTTACCTCCTACATGCATTAAAAATTAATAATTGTTGTGTCCCCTTGACTAGACACTGCTTGCAGATTCTATGTGAGCATCATAAGATTCTCAGTGGGCATCATCTGAACTGAAGTGACCCAGCAAAAAAGGTTTTCACAGGGAGTGACTTGAGTTCTTTGTTGCATGAATGGCTCACAAGTGAATGACGATCAAAACTGCCAGGAAAAATAAGATGTAGTCTCCTGATGGACCAGTTGTGTTGGTGTACTGGAATAAGAAGACCGTGGTACCACATCACTCCTCATCTCTGCGTAACAACCCAAAGAATTTTGTGTCAGAAGATATACAGTGTCCAGCTCCTGAAGCCGGGACATCAACGACACACATTTTAAATAGAAGCATGTACTCTTCTGTGTCTCATTACTCCTGACTCCAGATCTACTGGTCTCTTAATAATGACATGCCTCTGTAGGACAGGACAGCAAAGCTGAGACATTTCTGAGAAGAGACCAGAGATGGTTACATGAAACCCTGTCAACAAAGTGCACCTGAGTACCTTCAAGTTTGACATGGTTCTGAATAGAAGGCAAAATTCTACTCAGAACTTGAGGCTGTAGTACCTGCTTAAAGCCAAACCTTACTTCAGTAGTCAGAGGCAAAACCTGAGAGCTCTGCTCCTTACACATACACACCTGGACATAAATGCAGCCACTGCCCGTCGCTTGCACTGTGTAGGTCCCTGTGTCTGCAGGGAGAGATGCCTGATGCAGGACCAGCTTATTGTTCCTGTGCACATGGAATTCCAGTGGAGAAGCCCCCTTGCCTTTCACTGCCACCTTGACATCTCTGATCTCCTGAGGAATCAGGGCTGCATACTGAGCGAGGGCCTGCAGGCTGACAACCGTGTCCTGGAGGGAGAGTCAGAGTCACTTTGCTGCGGGGCCGTGCAGGACAAGAGCCAGCACACCAGCTCAGGGATTGCAGAGAGAACTACAGTCCTCATGGCCCTGATTCACACTCTGGCACAGAAAGGCTTTATCCCACTAAGTGCATAGATAGGGTCCATGCCACAGGCAGCAGGATGATTTCTGTTACCTGGAACTGGCTGCTTGTGAGCTCTGGGCTTAGCAGTGCCAGAGACCCTGGGTAATTCCAAATACACTACACAGAGAAGAGTTTCCCCATGGCACTCCCTTTCCCTGAGCAAACAAGGCTCATATACCTTTGTCTGCAAAAGATGGGTCTAGAATGACCTGCACATGAGAGATGTGCCCATCACTTCGGGCACAACAACACTTTCCCCCATGATTTTCCCTGTTTTGTTACCTGTGTGGAAGCAAATCCTCCGAAGGCATTTCTTTGTGCACTGAGCCAGTGCACAAGCTTGCTCACCGAGGCTTCATTGAATGACAAGTCTGGTTTGGAGACATGAGCCAGGACGATGTAGGCTACTGTCTCAATCATGGAGGAAGACTGTTCATCAGCAGATTGTGATGTCAGTAGCTGTGCTGATGGGCGAAGAAATATGTGGAGGAGAAGAACTGTGGTTCCCTGTATATCTGAAGTTAAGTCTCCAAGCTTTAGCATTTTTGCTGTTTCTGCATTTGCCTAGCACAGAGTAACGGGACCCCCTGTGCTGAAAAGCTCTAGGACTCATTTCTGGTCACTTGTACCTATTATACAAGAACTGCTCAGTCTCTGAGGGCAAATTGCTGTCAGGCTACTGGAGGAGAAAGACTACCCAACTTACTTTGCTGGCACCCTCACTGTGCAGTGCATAGTGAATGGCAATTTAAGCAAGGGCTGGGCTCCCACTTCAGGTCCAAGCTCACAAGCATTGAATACATCTGAGTCCAGTTGAATATTTTGCTGCAGTGGTAGTAGGGACTAACCAAATTCAGCTAAGAATTTAGCTTAGTTGTGCCAGGCTAAATTGTGTAGGAATCTTCTGCAATGGTACAAGTGTGAAATCCTGAAATGCTTTTAAATTCAAAGTCAGGTTTCAGAGCAAACTTTCACTTTTGAAAGAAGAACCACCAAATCACTTGTTTGCATAATACCAGCCTCAAGACCTCAGAATTTAGCTAAGGACCTCTACCTTCATTATGCTGATCACAGTGGAAGGTATTTTCCTTCTTCCATGTGTATCATCACAGAGGCAGCTCTGAACAAGTACTGCACTGAACATGTGCAATTCTACTCCTTCCTTTTCCAGCTGGCAGCTTGAGTGGCTGTGCAGTGAGCAATATTCAGCACTGGTAGCTGGTCAGGCTGAAAAATCCTCTCTCCCTTTGTTTTATTTAGATGTTATTTTTTAGCCTTCAGTGTGGTTCACCACACTGCCAGACAAGCAAATGTGGGGAAGAACTAACTTAAACCAATTTAGATAATATTACCAACTGTATAACCAGAGGCTTAGGTGCTTTGAACACCCAACCCAGCATCCTCACTCAGGACAGTGGTCTATTTTTTGCCCCAAGCTAATGAGACAAAAGGAAGAACCAAGCTCAGCAGCACAGCAGTAAAGGTCCACCCACCCAAGGGCCCTCAGCTGAGTAGAGCAGCAAAGGGAAAGCAGTCAAAAGGTTTGAATTTTTCATGTAAATGTCCTGACCAGCAGCTGAACAGACATGGTGAAACAAGTTTGCTCTGCAAGATCTCTTGTACTATGTATGAATTGCTGACAAATGACAGGAGCACCATGACACTAGTAAGCATTTTAACTGCACAAATTAAGCATGGAACACCTCTGCTGCTTTTGACTAGACATTGTTTCCTGAGAAAACTAGATATTCTCATAGCTTGAATAAATTATGATTTTCTGACACAAAAGCATATTTGTGAATAGCTAAATTTCCCAGATACTGCAATTAAATGCTACAGATATCAGACCTTGAACACAGCCATGATCTCTAGGACCCCAAACAGCAACCTACCAGTTTCCTTCTCTACCATATCCAGGAGCTGCTTTCTCATCTCCATGTCCTTACTCAGCGTGAAGACATAAGCCATCAAAGCCTTGACATAAAGGCTTGTCTCATCAAGTGTTACCTTCTTGAGGCATTGTAAGGCATTATCCAACATGGTGTCCTGAAAAAGGAATCCAAACCAAGTGAATTTACCCTGACCAAACAACATGTTGTTGTGAACATCTATCCCAGACACATCCTTGGTATATTTTAGTACTAGCATCTCTCCCAGGACTATGAAGCGTGAGGTAGAGTGGTCAAAGCTTCACTGATTGTGGGTTGAAAGCAAAGGTGTGCTGGACTTATCACTGGGATAGAGGATTGGTAATACACTGGAGAATCCAGGTGTAGGAAGTGTCTGGTAACATGCTGGCTCAGAATTGTCCAACACACATGCTGTGGGTGTCTGATCCTGAAGGGTATGATGTTTTTAGAACTGTACTATTAAGCCTGGCATATCAGTTCTATTTTTCTAGAGTGGTCTACACTTGTCTTGAAGATCACTGCTTATATTTGGGGAAAGGGGGGGACAGTGCATACCTGAAAAGTAGTCTTTTTTTTCTCCTTTGGCTCTGTTGATCAGTTTAATGAAAACCACTGCCTCTCCCTGCAAGCCCTTTGTTATTTTCAGACACAATTGTTTCCATTGAGATGAGCTGGGAAAAGCAAGTGCTCTGCTTTGCTGCAAATCAGGCCATTTACATTAAGAACTTCTTACCAAGTTAAAATTTTCCTGTTTAGCTTATTGTGTAGCAAGGTGGGAATGACAGAACCTTTCACCAGCTCAAGCTGGGTACTCCCTGAAGCCCCCAGCCAGGGGAGGAATGAATGGTGGAGCATGGTCCCAAGCCCTGCAGGAGTTCAGGTGTGACTTACATTCCTCTCCAGGTGGAGTTCCACCAATGCAGCAGCAATATAGGCTGTTAATGAGATCGTATCATCCACACCACCCTGCAAGCACACAGACAGTCATCAGAAAAGGACAAACCCAACCACTGATGCTTATCATTGTATAGCCCCAAAAACTGCATCTGAGAGAGTGCAGCAATGTGATTCTAGGCATTCTTGGACAGGAAAGCTCTCCAGGCTCACTTGCTGAATATCCTGAAAGTTTGCTGTTGAGGGCAGTCTCAACTCAGCCATGTTGTTCACACAGCCTAGACATCCCTTCTCATGGAAAGGCATGAAGCAAACTGTAAAGCAATTTGTTTTATTAAATATGTTACCACTGTACTCTTGAATAAAAATTTTAAGATGCAGGATTCACATAGAAGAAGTAATGCAAGTTTATGCATAGGTCATCTGATTTTGAGAAACTATAGGTTAATATGTGTTTAAAAGGCTGAAAAGTCCTGTTTAAAAGGCCTGAAAGGGAGCTGCTTTTCATCTCAGAGGACATTCATTCTTGTGGATGTTCTGCTTATATCCTCAGATATGAGACAAGAATACATCTAAAATGAGAGGGGGAAATTGGGCAAAGATGCTAAGAGGCATCATTCACACTGACTCAAAGAATGTTTGTAATTGTGAGGCAGGTGGAAGTGTAAAACTTATTCCAAAGAGTTCTATTCTGATAGAAAGCTCAAGGTGGAAAATGATTGACAGTCAGACAAAGATGAACAGTCTACATGTACACTCTGCTTTTATTTTGTACTGCATCCAAATTTTAGGGAAAAAATGTGTAACGTGTTGCTTTAGTAATGTAGCAGCCTGTTTGCTTTCATAAATTTGCCTTGCATTTAGTGTGGCAATTTTGCAATCTGAGCAGTGTGGATTGTTTGTACTTTTACAAAGGCGATGAGCCCAAGTACTGCCACACTGCACGTTGTTCAGTACCTAAGCTCTAGGGCATGTCCACCAAGAGTTTGGTGCATTTTCAGCTAAACTGCAGGGATCATTTGGGGGATGCCAAGCTCCAGAAGAAGTCATATTTTTGGGGCAGTGGAGGGACAACTATGTCTTCAGACAATTCTGTATTAGAGCACACAGAATACTGTGCACTGTAAGGTACAAGAAGAAGGAGAATCCAGCATTGTTCTAGACAAGCACTAAAATGTAAAAATATTTCTCATTTCCCTGTGCAATTGTAGTGCCTTGGCACAATTAGCTGTGCTGTCTTTTGGCTAGAGTGAAAATGAGGAAAGCCTAGCAGAGTCTAAAACCTCACACAGCAGAAATGACTGTTGGTTTAGGCTATGTTTTTCATCCTGCTCTGGGAAGACGCCCTAGCTGTGCTAGGCCATGGGGGCATTGCTTTGTTCTACTGTTCACAGTGGAAAAGCCTGAGGAAGCAACCCTGTGCCTCACATGGAGTTCCTCCTGCTCCCACTCCCATGTCTGGCAGCCATACCTTCAGGTCATTGTTGAAGAGCTTCCCCACGCTCTGGAAGCAGCCAGTGGGCAGCTGGTGCTGCTGCAGCCAGCGCAGAGCGCTGCGCACGTGGTCCTTATCGACGTAAATGTGAGAGCTGGCCTGTCCGAAGGACCTGGCTACAAAAGCTGTCAGCCTTTGAGCAGAGCACAGGGAATCCCAGGTCACGGCAAGGAGATGAACCAGCAAGGATGATAGGTTTAGGATGACAAGAGAAGTTCTTGTCACTCACCACGTGTTGCCCTGCTCATCCCCTTTCCCAAAGGCACTGTAGGAGCCATCGTCGTGTTTGTAGAGCAGCTGACGCTGGTAACCTGTGACAACAGGACGTGACAGATTGTGAGCACCTGTAGCACCTCAGACTGTATCCTTGCCATGGGAAGATGGCTTCACAGCAAGAGGCTTCGCCGGGTCCTACAGTCAGAGCTGCTGGGACAAGCACATCACGCCCAGCTCCCCCTGCATCCCGCAGCATCAGTGTGACAAGAAGCAGTTGCACAGCAGTGCTGAAGTGGCCATGCGGCTGCTCTGCATTACTGGAGCTGTTTGGAGCAAGTGCTGTTGGTTCCTGGCCTGCTGTTTTGCAGAAGGGTGACATGCTCAGCCACCTCACGTCTCCCCACGTGCCAGGGAGCTGTGAATAAAAAGAGCAGCAGGCGTGAGGAGGAAGGCTTTTCCTAGAGGAGACACAAGTGAAACCCTAACTGCTTTTCAGCACTTCTCCTAGCCCTGTTGGGACCCAACAAAGCATTTTTTATGGGATGTACAAGAAGCAACAAGGCCATGCTTTGAGCTCTGAGGGCAGAATGCTGTCTGCATCTATTTGCTCTCCCTCCACCCTCCTCACGGCCTTACTGTTTACCCTTTGTCTTTCCTCTCTGCCCACCACCATTCTCTGGGGTAGGCTCCCTCTCCCAGATACATGTACATGTTCTCAGTACATGCTTGCAGCACCAGAGAAAAAGGAGGAAAGAAAAGGAGTCAAATCCTGTCCAGACAAGGAGACTGGCAGGCTGAAATATGAGGCACATTACAACATGAGACAGACATTGACACTATATTAAATTCAGATTATACTGGAGAGAATTGACATGCCCCCAAAATATGTTTTCTAAAACATGGGGAAACACTAAGCTGCTGAATTCCTATGTATTTCCAAAGGCCACTCTTTCTTCCAAGTCATAGCAGCTGATGCCCTCTTTTCACAAGGTGCTTCTGTCAACCTTGGACTGATAAGGGAGCAAACAGGCATCACATAATGATGGAAATCATTAATTACCTACACCTTTCTCAAAAAAGCAGACTTAGTACCTCAATTACTGGCAGAAGCAGTGCTTTCTTCAGAAACTTTTCTTTCCATGAGTTATTTCCCTTTTCTGTGATACCTCCCTTGTCACAGCTTTGGCAGTGCTCGCGGTCCTGCCCTTCAGCTCCCCACCAGACCCGCGCCCCACACTCTTGATTTATTGCAGCTTCATTTTGCAGCAGAAAGAAGGACAATGCCTACCTGTTGTCAGAAACCTCAGTGCTTTATCCTTAATTTCTGGGTTCAGTTGTTTAGTCTTGTTCAGGTACTGGAGTATGAAGATGTTTGGTGCAAACAGGACCATGTTCTGTTCACCACAGCCAAAGGGCATGCTTAGCAGCTGGTCTAAATTTTGAAGTGCTGGACCCATGATGTCACCTTACATTTGAGAGGAGAGACAGGAGAAAGGAAAAGCACAGACACTGAGCAATGTGAAACAAAAGGTCTGCCTTCTCTAGACCCAGCTGGGATCCTAGAACAGAGCCCTGACTGAAGAGACATGATTGAAATTTCTGGTGACCCCTCCTACAGTAGGCCAGCACTGCAAGGGAACACAGAATGGTTCTGGGAGGAGGAAGGAAAAATTGAGGGGGTCTGAAGAAAGGTGAAGAGAGCTGTCTTTCTGAGTGGGTACCAAGGTGGGAAAGGAATTACAGAGACAAAGTTGGTGGAAATACACAGAGATGGTTTTGGTTCACTTAGGCGTATGGCAGTGACAGAGGTCAGAGAGGATATCCTGGTTTGTGCCTTTTCCTCCAGACACTTGAAGGAAGATCACCTAGAATCATTCCTTGTGAGAGGAATAAATACTGGAAAAGATTACTTGACCCATATTTCTGAGGTCAACATCACACCCCTTACAGATGACCTCATGAATAGCTGGGTCAATTCATCAGTAAGGCCAAAGCTTTGTGCAAGTTTTTCACTACAGGCCCAAGAAGAGGGAAAGCCTTTCTCACCAATAACAGAGAACGTGACTCGGGCAGATCCTTCCAGCACTTCTGCAGGCAGAGTCAAGGAGAACTCTTCAGAGATGGTGTTATCTGAGGAAGGCAGAGCCCAGACATTTATCCCATGGAGAAGCCATTCATACAAGTGTAACATCCAAAGAGACTCACGTGAAACATAATGTGACATCAAGTAACAGGAGCCAAGACTTGCAAACAAATGCCTCAAAACCGGAAATTTTGCCAGGCAAAAGACTGACACGGACAAATTATAGTGGTTGTTCTCCCAGGCAGGATGGTGCCACCAGTGCTTGCCCTCTGATTAGTTCCCCCCCAACCTCTGGGTATTTGCAGTAACCCTGTCCCTTCCATCCTGGTCTCATGATCAGTGGCAGTCAGGAATTTTTGCCCCCTACCTGCAGGACAGAGAAAGGCATTTTGGGTCTTCTCTTGTAGGACACCTCCTGGCTGCAGATGGAGAAAGAGTAGTTCAGATAGGGAAGACAAGAAAGGAAGTCACCCTGCCTTAGCAAGTCTGTCTGATGTCCAAGGAGGGGCTAAACTTCCTCTAAGCATCTTGCTGTCTGCCCCAGGGGACAAACCCCTGCCCCCAGGGGTTCTCCACCCTGAGATATGACCTACCTTCACAAGCAGAGATTTTATCACTGTGTCTCTCCCTCCTTGCAAAGGTGTCACAGCAATCCTGTTACCACACAGACTGTGTGACTCTTCTGCCACGCTGCTGATGGTGACATTCACCCTGCCTGCAGGGAGCACAGGGACACAAGTTGCTGAGCACTTGCAGCAGACAGCTGTATGTACGAGCATTAGGTCCAGACATGCAGACGTGGGCAAATTCCACCCCTCCTCCCACCAGCTGCCACACATCCCTCTGCCCAGCCTCACCCAGCCTGGTGGCCGTCACATTCCACACAAAGGTTTTTGCTTCGTTAGCACAGAGGCAGCTGGTGAACTGGCAGCTTGGACAGGCATCCACCTGTAGTTCTGGGGTCTCCGTGAGGGTGGTGTGGACCTGAGCGTGGTTGGATGTACAAGCACACCTTGGGTTACTGTTAATAACAGGCACTGCACCAAGCAGCAAATACCCTGGGCCATGAAGTGCTTTATGGCCCAGATACCAACATCTAGAGCTCCTGAGGAGCTCAGAGCTTGCCTTTGGGCTCAAGGTTTTGTTCTGACAGAAGCCATGTAATTGGGGAAACCCGCTTGGAGGAACTCACCTGGATACAGTCCTTGAGGTAGTTGAAGACAGTGGCTTTTAGGCTGAAAGTCTCTCCTTGGATCACAGAGTATGGCAACGACACATCCACAAAGAACGGGCGGAAGATCGTAAGAGAGGCCAGAGAGGAGAAACCAAAGCCAGTGTCGGCAACACAGAAGGTGTTGGCATTCCATTCTGTGATGGTGTCAGGTACAGCAACTTGGAGAGAAGCTCGTCCATCGCCCCTACAGCAGGAAGCAGAAGAGGAGGGCTTGCTTAGAAGCAGTCAGAATACTCCTGGAGTGTCCCTGGGGAAGGAAGGCAGAGGCTGTTACCGACCCAACAGAGACCAAATCCCAAATCCAGGTCTCTGGGAAC
The DNA here is from genome assembly GCA_013400495.1 of Nicator chloris. Taxonomy (NCBI): domain Eukaryota; kingdom Metazoa; phylum Chordata; class Aves; order Passeriformes; family Pycnonotidae; genus Nicator; species Nicator chloris. The sequence continues at coordinate 82,918 of WAAE01019261.1, forward strand.
AGCGTCCGTGGTTTTGGCTTCTCCTTGTCATCAGAGTGAGGTTTAGAATCAGCAGGGGTAGCTTGGCTGCCTGGTAGAAAGCAAGTGATACTTCAGAAAACAGCATATATAGCTACAGGTGAAACTAACTCGTCATTCATGGCCAGTCTAACACAAACCACAAATGTTTTGTGACACAGAACAAGAGGGGACAGGGCTGGTGTTTCAGTGAGGATCTGACACAGTGTGGGTGCCTTTGGGGAACAGAGCTTTAGGGACACAGGGTTGGACAGAGTTTAGCCCAAGGCTCAGTCTGACAGAACCAAATTTTGTCTGGATCCAGGGGGAGATAGCACAATAAAATGGAGTCACACTCCTTTAAATGATCTGTGAAAGTGCTGGCAGAAAGCACACTACGTTTTATATGAAAAACACCAAACACAGGGACACAAGAAAGCATGGAGATTTGAGCTTCTACCTGTGATGTGTAGGTCAGGTCCACTGAAGTGGACACAAGCTTTGTTGCTCTCATACACAAACAAGAAACACAGCAGGATGGGGGCCAGTTGTCTCAGCTGCAGGCTGGCCAGAGCTGGGAGAGGAAAGACCCTGCTCTCAAGAAGCTGGACGTGTGTGTTCCTTACCAACAATAGGCTCTTTTCTTAGATACATCTTTTTTTCAAAGTCGGGAAGCACACAGGAAACAGGTCTCTTGATTCTAGCGTTGGTAAGTATTTTCATGCGCAGTTTCTGGGAAAACAGTACAGGCAGTAAATAATTTATATATAAAAGGGAACAAGGAATGTTGAAACTATCTCGTGATCATGGGTATGAAATGGGAGCTGGTGGCCAGTGGCAAAACACTTTTAAATGCTGCTTGTTTGTAACTATATGCATAACCTTACAGGCTCAGACTCTGACCAGTGCATGAGGAATGGAAACCAGTTTCTGAGGAATGCTGGGACCAACTATTACTTCTCATACAAGTAGATTTCAACTAGATGTGCACTTCATATGCCCCACCCTAGCAATGACACATAGTCTAAGGAATAAGCATCTAGGAGACAGCACAGCAACATGCCTTTTGAAGGGAATCAGGATCTGTATTTGTATGGCAGAGTTCTGTCAACTTAAGAAACTCATGCAATTCAGACTACATTTTGGGTTGTTTTCAGTGTGTTTTTACCCTCTTCTCCTATTTTGAGGTGCTTAACTTGAATATATTTTATTAAAGAGCATTCTGCCAGAAGCAGCACTTCTTGCACTTCAGTTAGCAGACATGTTAACACTTTTCTGGCTATCGTGCTTGTTAGCAAGTTAGCTTATTTCGTTATTTGTCTTGACAGTTAGCTGTAAAGCCAAACTGTGAAAGACTTCCTTTTATTAAAGGTGCTTTGAGTAAGGAGACACTCAATGAAACACAGAGTAAAGTAGTTTGTAAATAAAATAATAACCGAGTGGTGATTGGTCAGAAAATGGTGAGGTGCTCAGGTATTACTGCTGTATTCTTGTCACTCCCTCTTTGTAGTTATGGGAGCCTGAAGTAAATTTGTTCATTTTTACACTATCTTTTTGTTATCTGGTGGTTACTGAGCTTTCCCCATAGTCCCCAAATGAGTGTGGCTACACTGAACAGCAAGGAACAGATGACTTCTTGTAGGCATTCAGGACGGCTTATTGGAACTCGCTAGCTCAGGAAAAGTTTAGAGGAGGTGTAGGCACTCACCTTAAACAGGTTATAGACATCACCCTCACTTTGGTACCATGGTGCACCCATCCGAGCCTTTTTGTGGGGGCTGGGCTGCTGGGGCAGGCAGGGGTATGCCTCAAAGTCTTCCAAGCGGTAAGGCAAGCCTCGTCCTCCAACCATGAAGCTGTCCTCGAAGATTTCCTTATACAGCTGCAGTGGAAAAGCACAGGTCTTCAAAGGGAGCTGGCCAACAAGCACGTGTATGGGTCAAACGTTTGGGTTGCAGCCCCCTATTACATACTGAAGAGCCTTCCAGTTGAGAAAGTTGGCACTGAGCCAGCTTACGCTGAAGGACATAATATAAAGGACATACAGAGGATAATATATACTAAAGGACATAAATCCAAGCAGTGGATGTAGACAAGCAGCTTTTAGGCTGCAAGACAGTTCAAGCCTTTCAACACTAGGGAGCAAAATTTGGATAAAAATGCTTCAGTTTAAACACAAGGCTTTGGCACACCTGACCTATATATTTAAAGATTATTACTTTAAATACCTCTTAGCTGTTGATGCAAGTGCTCTGCTCTAGGACAGCATCCTTATGAAATGGACCACCAGAACACACTGTGAGCCCTAACAACAGGTGAAGTGTGTCCCCCTGGATTCAGTGAAGCTTCTTTGTAACACACTGTACTGCTATAATTTAACTTACAACTTTGCATGAGGCATGTATCTATTTTATCTCTGGTACACATTGTGGATTTATGTTAGGATTTTCAATTTTTGCAGTATTTTTGCTCCAAGTTTTAAATTCATTCCTCTGAAACACACAGTTGCTTTAAGTTAGGTGCCTCCAACCCTTCTGATTCTCAGAATCCACCTGGGTGCTGCCAAAATACTGACCACTTTTCACCAGCCACCGTGTGGTCTGCATGCTCTCATCTAGCTACTGTTTTCTAAAGAACTGCTCCGAACCACTGATCCGTCACATGGTTTTAACTCAGCAGTAGTTGGGGCAGAGCGATAGGAGGACCCTGCCAGGGCAAAATTCCATTTTAAAGGCTTAACCTCACTGGCTGGTGGAAGATGGTAGAGCAGAGATGTGGATGCGAGGGAGGCTGCTAAGCACCCTCCCTCCAAGCAGCAAACACCAGCATCTCCTTGAAGCAGCTGTCCCTGCGGTGCCAAGAGCATCCACCACCCTTCAGACACAGTCTGACAGCACAGAGCTGAGGATGAGGAACATGATCACCTCATACTGCTCAGATGAGGCTGAGGAAGGGGAATGGCAGGGCAGCCACTTTTCCACTGTCCTGGGATGTTCCTGCCACCTATGCATGGAGGCAGAAGGCAGGCAGACATTAGGGGGTTGGACATGGCAGGCTGCACTCACAGTGTCTGCTGTTAGGGTTTGGTTTGTCGTCAGGAGGACGCTTTTGTCAACAGCTCGCACAGAGCACAGGGACCCTGGAGCAGCCTTGAGGTTCACTCTGACTTTTGATCCTGGGACCTCCTCCTTGTGTGAGAATTCCAGTGCCACCTGCAAAAGAAGACAAGGTCTGGGGGCTTAGCCTTGGAGAGTGGGATCCTGTGACTCATGTCTTGGTAGCAGAATGGAAGCCTTTGAATAAGGTAGGGAAGGGGGATGAGGTGCTGAATCAGGCCATCCTAGAAATCCTTTGGGAAGATTGAAGTGGCTGCAGTGCACACAGCCTTATCCAGAATTCCTCTACCACCGCACCTCCACAACCCTCTGATCCAGAGCTACCACAGGGAGCTAAGCAGGCAGGTTTCTCTTCTGCATTAGGGAGCGCATGAGGGACAGTGTGTTCCCAAGTCAGTAAAGGGGAACAGGGGGAGAAAACAGAGGTCAAGGGGACCTGGTTTACTCTTTGAGAAAAACCTTGTCAGCTGGTGTTGTGGAGAGCAGGACTAGGAATTCAGGAAGAAGGAGGTTACCTGTCTTGTTTCCCAGCCAAAAACACTGGGCATCTGGTTTTGCATATATCCAGGTTACACCATTCAGATGAGGATAAAACAGGACCAGGAACCCCAGCAGACCAGAGCACATCAACGATGCTGTCACACTCCTTGTGTGATTTCTGCTCACCTTATGTCTAAGGCACTTTTCTACTTCAAAGTGCTCCACGTCAGCCACCACCTCTCCATCCGAGAAGACGGCATACACCAGAAGGTTGATGTCAGGCAGGAAGTCATTGCCAACAGGCAGAGTCAGTGAGAAGGAGCCCTGCAGATCTGCACAAGACAGCAGCCAGGATGAGAGGGACAACATCCAAATGAATCACCTCGTTGGAGTGGGACACACATTAAGAATCAAAAGAAGGACTTAATAATTTCTACCTGCAGATAAGAACACCCCACAATGTCACAAATTAACAATAAACCAAGCATACCAGCCGTTTCTTTGACTCATGTCTTCTCCAAAGGTACAAGTTAGCAGCAAAGTCATAAGATTGGATATTAGATCAATTAGACAAGACAGAAAGAGGACAGTTGCCTAGAAAGACACTGAATTGAGAGAAGGATCACCACTAAGAACTCAGTTCAATATTTTCCACCTGTGGATAAGAATAACACCTGCAGACAGAGTCACTGGAGGGCAGTCAGTTTTCTGGGGTGCGTTGTGAGACACTTAATTCTCATGTTTTTACTCACTCTCGTTCTGGGTAATTGGCACCTCCTTCTTTCTGCTGAAAAGAATCTTGCCTTTTGCTATCACCTGAAGAACAAAGAGAAGTGCCACTCAAGGGTCTGAATTCTGAGAGCATGAGGAGTGTATGAAAAGAACACAAAGAAGAGAGAATGATGTCTGACAAATGTTGCCCCAGAAGTTCCTCTGGCAGGACATGATTTCCAGAGTTCTGCAGCAGAGATGCTGATGGTATAGCTGCGTAGGACTTGAGAGGTCTTGGTTAGGCCATGGGAAGGTGGGGCTGCTTGCAAAGCCAGAGGTACTTCTGAAGCTATGGGCAGCTGCTCTTAAGACCTCAGAGTTCTCAGTGAACTCTGAACTTTGCATTACTAGGATACAGTACTTTTTCATTGTACGAGTGAGTCCAGTTCAGTAACCAAGACAGTCATAACCTCCTGGCTAGGCTTTAGTCTCATCCTTGCTTTGACTCACTTTCTTGAAAGTGGACTTCATCAAAACACTATTACATACCTCTGGTGTGCACCAAGGCCCTGTGCAAGGGCCTTTCAAGCTTTTGCCTGAAAAGATACAGGCAGGGAAATGTCAGCTGCCCCAGAGATTGCCTCTTAGTTCTCAGACAGATTGCCCCAGACACAGATAGACATCTGGGGCACACCTTCTGGGCAGAGCTCAGGCTAGCCCTCCACTGTCATCCATGTGGGCATAAGAGAAAGCAGGGCAAATGGCAAGCATCTATCACCCAAGCTTAGGTCGATACATGGATAACAAAGCATCCCAGCTGGGGGCTAGGAGCAAGTCCAGGAACTGGAAAGCAGGCACAGGTTTGGGCAAAACAGAAGCCACAAACTGACTGTCTAGGAGTAGCTTTACCTTTCCTTTGAGTATCTCTGTGCTGTGAGAAAAGGGTGAAATGCCAGTAAGTATAACCTTTCCCTGAGAATCAGCTGTCTTCTGTGCTCACCAAGTAGTAAAAGTGAATGTGGTCTTCTTCAGAGCTGAGTTTATTTTGGGAAAGGATATAATCCACCTGCACTTCCTGCTCTTGATCACAGGACATCACATCATTCTTAGCCTTGATTTCAAGGAAGCTCTCACTCTCAGAGTAGAAAGGTTTTAGCCAGTGGAAGCTGTCCTCTACTTCACTTTCACCAGGAAATGGACTGTCGTCACTTGGAGGTTTGTAGGTACCCTTCCGAGCACATAAACACAAGGTGGCAATGCAATTAGTATCAAGTGATGCAAGGGAACTTGTACACCTGATGAAACTCTGTCATCCCCTGAGCTGATGGCAGACTGCACATCTGTATGCTTAAAGTAATTTGTTGAAATGTCATGTTAAAGTCTCTTACGAAATTTCCTCTTACAAAGTTTTAGCAAAAATCTAAGCCTAGTAGATTTGACCACAATCTCATTTTTCCTCTTTTATCTCTTCATGGGACACACCCCACACCAGACAAAAGATTTTCAGTGGCTGATACTCACCCTCAGAGAAACCATTGTGCTGTTCCAGCCGGTGGTATCCAGTGTGAAGTGCGCTTCCCCCTTGTCATCGGTGAGGAATGACAGCTGTGTCTCCTCGTCATTGACATCAACTATTAGATGGACTGTTTCATTTCTGAGGGGAGACTCTGCACTGTGGCAGAACATCTGTAGGGAAGGGGAGGAAGTTAATTCCCTGTTCTGCCAGACTCTGAGGCACTGCCAGTGCTTCATATTAATTGCTTCTATCACTGGGTTCCCTCAGCCCTTCTAGCTTTCATACCGGTTTGAAGGATCCAAATAAAAGTCCAATAAATACACAAAACCAACAACTTGAAGCTTGTTCAGGACTGGAACAAAATGATAATACAAGCAGATGAGACACCTCTCTTGGGGAAAAAGGTGAGTTCCTCATATCCTGAGATGTTTCTTGGACAATGCTGCAGGATCTTTGATGATGAGAAGAAGATTTGTCCCCAACAACTTAACCCTTGCTGTTTCTTGCCCTCCGTGCTGGCGTTAGTACTGACCCAGGTGAAAGTGTTTCTAGCCCCAGGACAGCAGTCCTAGCATCACTCAGGGGACCTGAGTCAGAAATGCCTGCCAGTGAACTGATATGCAAGGCTTTAGAGATTTCTGCCAAGTTACCATCAGCTTTCATCCAAAGGGAATGTTAAGTGCCTGCTGATGCCACCCTCATCCCATATGCACAGAGCAGTTTTGGGAGATGCTCCTGGGGAACCCTCCAGAAACTGCAACTGGCCCCAGAATTCCAGTCCAGGAAATATACTATGTTAGGAAGGGGAGAAAAACATTTCTTCAACAGGAGGCTTCGCTCTGAGTTTCTGGGTGCCAGCAGAGCAGCATTTACTTTCCTGGAGACTGTTCCTTTCTTCCTACAAAAGGTTATGTCTGTGCTGCATTCTCAGCAGAGGAGGGATCCATGAATGTTACCTTCCCTGTGTATGGTATCCCACGTTTGTAGAATGGATGGAGGTTGATGAACTCCACAGATTTCATTATTGTTGCAACAGGAATGAAAGCTTTTTCCACAGAATGGGCCTCTGGATGGGGAGATGAAAAATCTGTTGAATCTGAAGCAGCACTCTTATGGAAGCAGAAGAAAAAAAGGCACTTCAACACTACTTACAGCATCTACAAGCTCTAAATTTAGGAAAGAAAATACATTCTTCTAGGATATGATTCCCTCAAGCTTTCTGGGCTTCCTGCTTCATGACATGATGCATCGTAGCTGATCACTATTTATTTATATGTTTATTTGTTTATGTTTTGAAGATAAAGGGAAACTAGATGACTGTTTAGTTATAAACAGTCCAGCACTTTGCAACTGGCTGAGGAACACCCTGGCGTCCAGGCAATCACTACAAACTTTTACACGTGCAAAGGGAGGTGAACGGTGGAGAGGATTAGGAAATCTGCTGAAAACAGATGGAAGAGGTACTAGAATAGAGACTATTACCATGACAGAAGATTTGGTAACCTTCAAGTTTCTTTTTCAGAAGAAATTCAAAAGACCAAAGCCAAAAATATTGCCTGTAAAGAAGAGAATGCTCCATGTATTATCCAGTACCTGTTCCATTTTCCACCATTTGTGCTCCTACAATTAAGTGGTGGTCAGCTTCATTTATTTCCAGAGCTTCTGTCTTGATTGTGAAAGTAGCACAGCCATCCTTCTTTGTCTGCAGAGAGAGAGGAGAACAGAAAGAAAGAGCATTGTGTGGAGGAAGACAAACTGTTCCACAGACGCCAGGCAATCCTAAAGAATTTCCAGATACTTTTGGAACAGAGGTAAGCTCCCAAATACTAAATAGAGAAACCCATCATGGATACCTTAGGCAGAAAAGAAAATCAATGTGCTTGGATTAAAGAGTCACCAAAAAAGTGGCATTAAAATAAAAGTACTTAAGGCAAATCACATCAGGGTTAATTATGTCACAGAGAAACTCAGGAGACTGGATTCAGCCCAAATCCTGTAACTGAGAGACCATGAATTTCATTATGTGAGCTAAAGGTCTCCCTGAAATGCTATGGCCCTGATGAATAAAGCCTGACAGTGTGGCTTTCCAGACATGACCATGCCTGTGACATGGCCATATTAAACGCAGGCACCCTGCCAGGTACAGATGGCAAGAGCTCTGCCAATCATTGAGGCAGAGCCTGGGTATAGCCAGTGTTTCTAGCCATGCCTGTGAAGTGCTCCTCAGAACCTTTCAGGGCCTCTTACGTGCCATGTGGAGCTGGCATTCAGCTGATGTTTTGCACAGCTAAGACTGCACAGCATTCCATCTGGAGTGCATTTTAAAAGATGCAGAGATCCAGCTAAATTTTTATATTCTGGCTCATTGCTGGCTGGTCTGACATTTAGAAATATTTTCCTGTGGCTCTCAGGCCAAAAGAGTTTTATCTGAAACCCGTGGGAAAAAAACAAATGTGAAGCATAACCACAAAAAATAATGGACACAGATGAGAAGGAAGTGTACAGGCAATGGACACAATTTCAGACCAGACACTAGCAAGCTTAAGATGACCCATTGTGCAGGGATAGAGCAAGAAACAGGGCATGGATCCACAGTCCACGTGATGCTCTGATAGCCTCATTATTAGTGGGAGTGGTCACAGGGCTGAACAGGCCAGTGATCTGAATAGCCCCACCTGATGGGGTGATCTGACTGCATACAATATGATGCAGACCCTTAGAAAAGGTCTCAGGCACCACTGCTTCCCATAGCTCACACCTTCTCCCAAAGCACGGAGTCAGGCATGTGCAGCTAGAGCTACTACACTCAAGGAACAGGGTTATGGGAAGAGGAATCAATGGTCTGATCATGTCCAGCAACTAGGAAGACACCAGACTGAACAGGATGGTGCCCATCTGAGGTGCACTGAGGCAGGTTAAGGGGGCAGGAACACATTTCCAGCACATGATACATTTTGATCTCCTATTTGTTCACTTACCCAGCTGCTTTTCTTCCGAATCGCCGAACTTGCAGGATTGCCTTCAATGGCCTGGGAGAATGTCATAACAGTAATTTCTACTTTCCCTTGAACAGGCTTCCCATAAGTATACCTATGTCAAAAGAGAGAAACATTCACCAAAAGATAGTCTGCTGACTGATATAGGACACCTCCCAGCCTCATCAGGGGAAGTGGAGCCTGGAGAGCTTTGCTTTGTACCTTGTTTGCTCGAGAACTTTAAAATCATTTTGCATCCCTCTCCACCCACTAAACTCAGCATCTTTAGTGTCCTTCAGCCTCACAGTAAGTGACCAGGTGTGAGAAGGAGCCTATTCCAGAGAGTGATCTGTCTCCCCAAGACACAGGGTAATGCAAAAAGATCATACTGACAAGTGGAAGACCACTTCGTTTTTATGAGAAATATGGAGGTGACAGTGGAGTCAAAGGGCAGAGATCACAATGGTATCATGTACTCACTTGCCACAGACATCCAGGTGAATGTCCTCATCTGCTGTAGTGATATGTGGAGGGTGCTCAATTTTCATTTCAAATTTTTTCAGCACTGTGTGGAAGACAGTGAGATAAGGATGGAGGAAAAAAACAATGGATGGTATGGATGAGTGTGGACACCGACAGAAGCTGTGTTACAGCTGCAGTCCAGCAGAGGGAAAGACAATGATGTCTCCAGTTCTTCACCACCAAGCTGCAATCGAGTTACTCCCTGCAGCCACACCACCCTGTATTTGCTGCTGCACTTGCACATGGGACTACTTTCTACTCCAGCTCAGTCAAACTTAAACACTTAAATGACACAAGGTTTCGTCTTTACCAATGCCAATTAATGGGACCAAGGCATGATTCCACTTCCCATTATAGCAGCTGACTGGAGTGGATGACAAACCTAGCCCAGAAAAGGGTGACAATGAGCAGCAAAACATGCTCATTACGGGGCCCAGATGCAGGTAGAGTGAGATGCCAGCCCACGGCCTCTGCTTTGTACCCTATGTGGCTGCAGAACCTCCAGCCCCATGTGAGGTGAGCACACAGACCCATCCATCCTTCTCCCTGTTCTGTTCTTCTCCCAAGGCAAAAGGTGGGATGAACATGACTGCATCACCCTGCTGTCTCCTCCAGCTACCCACACTGCTTTTGCCTCCCCTCTGATGTTGGAGTCTCACCATATTCCTCAACACTGAAGGTTTTTTGAGCCATGTGCTGCTGCACTGAGATGGTATACTCCCCAAGGGATGCTTCAGATGCCAGGGGGAAGGATAGATCCACAATGCCATGATTTGACGTTACATTCAGCCACTCAGCAATACGGTTGTGTTCAGGATCCTATTTGGGAAAGGACACGCAGAGCCACAAGTCACTTTGGGAGCACATGTACCTGGCAGGTCCAGCCATACTCAGGCACAAGAAGGCACTACAAGGGCTTAAACATGACCCAGTAGGGAGGGCTCCAGATCACCAGGAGAGATGCCTTCGCTTCCCTCCAGTATTATTTTAGTAAACTTTGGAGTTACAACGGCTGCCAAGAACAATAAAGCCACTGGGGATTGGCAATATCATAACACCATGGGAAGGGGCAGCAGCTGTGCTGCATCTATGGAGCGCCTGTGCCTGAGCTCTGTGCAGCCAGGGTGTTGGGCAAAGGCTTGGTACTGCCCTGTCTTTTGCTGAGCTATGTGCACCGCAGAGGTACTTGGCTGAGAAGAACCCAGGCTGACCACACAGACAAACCTTCGGCTGAACCTGAACTAGAACCATAACTTCATGAAGTTACATTTGTGGCACAACTCTGGGAGCGAAAGATCACGGTAGAAGAGACAGATATATCCCTTTGGTCACTTCTTTGTCACTTACCTGCAGCCATATCTGGGAATACTGTAAAAACAAGAGAAACACAATCTCAGTTTTGTAAAGCAGCATCCATGTGAACCAGTATAAAGAACTCTGGCTGACATGGGTCCCTGAGCAGAAATTTCTGCCCCATGCAGACCCCACAGTACATCTCCTCCTCCCTCTGTGCCAGCTTACACTGGTCTGTCTCCAAGGGACCGGTGGAGGGGTGGTTTCCTCCTTAGATAATTTATTCTTATGGTTTAACAGGCATGAAGGGAGATAGCTCTTTCATGAGCCTCTCAATGTGTCTCATGCTGAAGCTCCTATTTCTAGAAAGGCACAAGGTGATACTCACCTCATTTTTAATGACCTTAAGGTTCTCGTCGAGGTTCACAATTCGAAATTTCACTGTAGATATAAAAAAAAAACATAGTAAAGCATTCTGGCTGCAACATGTCCTTGCACAAACCCACTTCTCCTTTTCTATGCTCCAGTATTCATGTCTCTCTGTTTACCTCAGAGATATTCAGGTCTTTTCCCAAACAGCCCTCCCCAGCATCTCCCACCCCAGAGGGCTTTGTCTGGGAGGCCTGAACACAGCTGTGGGCTGCAGAAACCCACTGCCCTTACCTAGAAAGATTACAAAGTTGGGGTAAACAGGGGGGTTGTCTATAGTGGGGTCTGCAGTCCATTCATCTTGTGAAGACTACGGGAACTCTGTAATTCTACAGCTTGGAACCGACACTCTAGGTTTTATTCAAATATGAACAAGTCTTCAAGGCTGTTCAGCGTCCTGGAGACTCCTGGGTTTCACTTTAGGTCTCACTGGAGATATGACACCAAAACAACACCCAGGAGCAGTGGGCTGGGAATTTGGTGTAGCACACCTTAGAAGGGAACATCCTGGCTCAGATTGTTCCTAGAAACATTGGATAATAGATCTACTTCCATCTCCAACAACTTTAGCTTGCTGCACTTGGTGAAATCTTCCCTCCAGGTGTGGCTGCTATCTTGACCCTTCCCTCCCCATTTCCATGCTCCACCTTCTTGCCTTACCTGTTTCTCCAGGTTTGTATAAGCCCTTGTCTGTCTCTATCAGAATTATATTCTTCTGGGGCTTGACCAGAACTTTCTTGTGGCTCTTAAGGAGCACATTGTCTCCACTGTGGATCAGGACATGCAGAAAAGCCACCTCCTCTGACTGTCAGGTTAAAAAAAAAAAAAAAAAAAAACAAAAAAAACCCCCAAACAAATCACCTCAGACTACAAAGAGCTTGAAAGAGAACCAGAGGCATTTGTCTTCCAAAATCTCCAATATCCCCCTCCCCCTTTCATCTCCTGTGATTTAAGTCTCTCTTTCCCCTGGTCATAGTCTTCTTTTTGTTGCTCAGCTTCTTCATTCTCTTTTCTTTGCCTTTCTTCTTGTCATGTTTGCCTCTTTGCACATTTATTTTCCCTCTTTACTATCTTTCCCACCCTGCATCTCCAACATTAACATGGCTCAGGCACAGAAGAGGCTGAAGCCCTCTAACTTGTAAGAGGAGAGGCAGAGGAGACATATCCTACCTGTGTCTTAGAATAATCTCTTTCCTTGGGAATTAACATGAGGTCTGGCACCTAGGTTGATTGACACAAGGAAATGGGAAAAAATAATCAGAAACTTTGCATCTTATCACAGATGTAAGACATCATCTCACTGTTAAAAAATCCCCAAACTTCAGAGTCCAAATTCTTCTGTATGACTCTGTAACCCACTTGTGATTCTAGAGAGAAGCAGTCACTGCCTTGTTCATTAACTTGATAGTGACCTGACTAACATGTCATTCTCTCACTTAACATAAAAGTGAGAGTGGTATAGAATTAAGCAAAACCATAGGAAAGTCAGATCTGGAGTAATGGGAGATGGGATACTGATGAGGCAAACACAGGACATCTCAGCATCAGGAAGACTGAGCTCAGCAGGAGAAAGATTTTTTTGGTGGTTTTTATTTTTTTGCTAACAGCAGACTTTCTTGGCTTTCCAGAGCTAGGACTTGCTCTCTCCTAAGGGCTGGCACCAAACTCTTAGTTAATCATTGTCATGTTGATGTAAAAACCAAAAGTGATTACAGCCCCTCCTTGAATTCTGCTGAGTCTGCAGGGCAATCAGGGCACAGGCACAGTGACTTTGTGCAGTGCTGAGGAAGACGGGGGCAGTTTGTAGAGCCTCAGCACCACACACATCTCCATGGCTCTCCAGAAACGTAGCTGAAGGTTCTGTAGTCAGTGTGTCTAGATAAGCTAACTACAGCAGTCAGCAATGGCAGGAACTCAAGCCACTCTAGAAATATCCAGATTGCCTCGGTGAAATTCAGTTCATTGTGGGTCCAGTGCCACCACAGCTAAATTAAAGCAAGCTCAACTACATCTGGCAATGTAGATGCAGATTTAGAGCAGAATGGTCCTCTTGGAGCTGAAGGGGCAGGCTCCTGAGGAAACAAGGATGAAAAGAATGTATTCCCAATGCATTGATTTTGCTGTGATACTCAAGCACTTTTAGGGACAAAACACTGAGTAAACTGAAAATAAATGTTTAGCATCACACTTTAATTAGGATGAAATGTGCTGATATAGATCAAAAGAACAGATTTTTTTCTACACAGGAAAGATTCCCTACTTAGACTCCAGGACGCGGTTGTATTTTGCCTAGCACTGGTAGGGAAATATACTGAGCCTGCTTGGAACCTGTGGCAAGGAAAAGGACAGTGTACCCAGAGAAGTGTTGTGCTCCTGTGTGAACGCGAAAGCATCCACTGTCAAATCAGTAGCCACATCTACACTCACCTGGAAGGTGATGCTCTGAAAACTGCCTGGCTTCTCCACATCCTGCTCCACCAGTGTGTGATTCTGGGTTTTTGTCTGCAAGGTGACAGCCAGGTGGACGGCCTCAGTTAGGGAGCTGAAGTGAATGTAGAGCTTCTCCTCCTGGGCCTGCTGAATGACAGCAGGGAACACCACCATATAGTGACTAGAAGAGAGCAGTACATGTTCAAAAACAAGTCAGAGGCTGGGGTGGACAGGCCATAATCCATCCCTGCTGCTTTCATGAAGAGGTAGACCAAGGGTGAGAAATGTCTGGAGGACTGCATAGAAGGAAGTTTAGCACTTCTAAGCCCCTTTCCAAATGAGAAAGGAGGAATATGCCCAGCATAGAGAACTCCCAGTTTCTCTGTGTCACCACCCTGCCACCAGCCAGGACACAGCTGCCCAGTCCACAATGCTCCAGTTGCGAGTACACAGAGCAAGGCTGTATGAGGAAGCCAAGGAAGCCAAATATTCAGTGGCTGAGGCATAAGGCTTCCATCTTCACACCAGACTTCACCCCCAGCAGCACAGCATGAGCAGAGGCAAGACTCCTGTGGCCTCTGTAGCTTTGTGGTGTGTGCAGAGCCGTTCCTGCACAAGCCAACGCCGGGGGCTGCCCCTGCAGCAGTGCTCAATGCCCAGGACTCTGCAGCAGCTGCTTCTGCTCAGCCTCCCTGGGAGCCAGGCCCTCGCCATCCAGCCCTGTGATGCCAAAGAGTGCAGCCCCTCAGCACCACCCTTCAAGGACAGCCCCTTCCACCAAGCCCCCCAAAATCAAAAGGAGAGAGTCTCACGGTTCCAGGCTTGCTGCAGCTGCAACTGGGAATAGGGTCAGGGCTAAGAGGAGCAGTGGTGCTCCCATTGCTTGGGCTGGGACAGACAGCTGACAAGATCCACACTGGAGGAGAGAACTGCATATACTGATGGGTTGGAGCAATCCTAAATACTCCCTCAGGTACTCCTAGGTTCAAAGAGTAGGGGAGTTAATATATGGAGAGAATATCTTTTCTAGGCTAATGACATTAGCTAATATTTACTTGTTCCCACCAACAGCAGAGTGAAGGTCACATAGCGCAGTTCTCCATCCACATTTACATTCAGGTGATATTCCAGGCCATGGGTGCCAGGACACTGAGAAGGGATATGTGGAAATACATATCTCTGACTCAGGCTGAAGGGGACTTGGGAGAGTCTCATCTCATCTGTGGTTGGTCTGGATCCTGGGTGTAGTATCTGGTGAGTGCCAAATGTGCACATCAGCTACTGTCCTCAGCTTGTAAAAGGCATCCTCAGCTCTTAAAAAGCAACATTAGGGATCTTCCCCTCATCCAGTCGTTACTCCGAGTTTGGAGCAAAAACTTTTGAAATCACCTCCATTCTGTGCATCACTACCTCTGTCCACCTGTCCATTCCAGCCATGTCTCATTCTCCTGGGTGCAGAATCTTTCCAGGGCAGTTCCTGATGCCTATGCCAACTCTTCTCATAGTTCCACTGTTAGACCTTTCCAAATAAGGCATGACATTTTAAGTCCACACATATTTTATCCAATCTCTACTTTACATGTGGCCAAGCTGGATGCCCGGTCTTCTGACAGATTCCCCCAGCCATAAGGTGATTCTACACTGGCACCACCACCCATCTCCTCCAGACTCTTCCTGGGCACTGCACCCTTGTGTTTCCATCTCCTCAGTGGCAGCAATGAAATGCACAAGGCTTGGATGGATTTGCCCTCTATTAATTACAACCTCACTTGAAGGTGGACGTCCTCATTCTGTCCTGGCCCCTGCTGTGTTTTAGCAGAGCACAACCAAAGGTACACAAGCACAGAGAGAATTTGCCATCCACCCAGGCCTTGCTCCCGGCTGAAGCAATCCCCTGGATTTACTTTGGCACAGTCCCCATGTGACTGCTTAGCACCCAGTCTCTTAGACCACAGTCTGGTGCAACAGGGGCACACAGCCTTTAACCTAGCACGGGCACTGCAGATAAACCTCAGGTCTAAAGCACTGTATGTCACTGATCTGGGAGTGTATTTGAGTCTCCAAAATTAAAATGGGGTTTAACTTCAAGTCTAAACTAGTGAGACAAAAAACAGAAAGACAACTAAAAGATCATAAAATGCTAAAGTTCTTCCCTTCCTCCAGGGAGGAATGGGGACACTGGCAGAGCTGCATGTGAAGCCCTGGGCTGGTCCTGCTGGAGGCTGCAGGTCAGGAGTGAAATTTCAGTAAGAAGCAAATAATACCTAAGAAGATCTACAGAAGAAGAACCACAGAGAAAAATCCACTGACATCACGAAGAATTAATTTGTATCCAAATGTTTCTGATGATGTCCCAGTAAAAAAATGGGGGAAAAAAAATTAAAAATTGGGCCCCTTTACCAAATACGAGGAAGTACTTCTGCTGCCAGCAGCTGTGCTGCATGAGGCAGACAAGCCCTCTCCCAGAGAAACACCAACAAGCCTTACAGTCTTGAAGCAGCTGCCTCTGGTTTGTAGGCAGTAAACACTGTCGTCACCCCTTTCTCCCGCCCACATTCCAGCCACGAGCAGCCTGATCTCCACCTTGGTTTTGAAGCCAAGGGTGGAACAGGCGTCTAGTCAGGGCAGGAGTTGCGTGCCCCCTCAGCTCTGGATGAGGGGGAGAAGGAAGACAGCAGGAGCAGGGGTGAAGGGGGTACTGAGGAGTGGCTAAGCTTTCCTTGGAGGAATTCGACCTGCAATCAGCTATGTGGAGGATCGTTTTCCTGTGGGGCTGCATCCTACTACTGCCCAGCACGGCTGGAATGCCTGCAATGCTGTAAGAACTTCACTGCTTTGTAAATGTGCTCTGGTCTGTGAGGGATCCTGGCAGGGGGTGGCTGTATGACAGAAATGGGACAGGAGACTTAAGGTGAGGAGTGTTTTTCCAGAGAGGCATAATTTCTCACTTTCCCAAGGTTTTGCTTTCCTTTCCCCACATTCCCCCTTCTAATTGGCTCTTCCTTTAGTGCCTTTGGTGTAGACCATGTATTTCAGCAAGGGCTCAAGCAGAACAACTCTGCCAGCTTTCTGCATGTGCTTAATTCTGACTCGCCAATACTTCATGTCTCCTACTGTGTTCCAGAATATGTTTCCTTTGTGCTAAGCTTTTCTTCCCAGAGTCATAGGTCACCATTTAATAGTTTACCCTGCAAAGCTGAGTGTCTTTACCAAGTAAGCAAACATGAGCCCAAGTATCTGGTAGGGATGCTCTTGGTAAAGCTGTGTGTTCACCCAGGCTTGGCTGGCCATCTGCTCCCACCACACTTTTCTCAGACCTCTGTCAAGGACAATTCCCAGCACAGCATCTCTTCATATACTTTGTTAGGAATGCAACTCCTGTTCCAGCAGGCTGTGATAACCTGGCTTGTGAACTTGCTTTTTTGAAGGCATTTGCTTTTGCAGCCATGGCACAAGTGCAAACAGAAGCATGACTGTGCTTGAACAGTAGATGTTACAGTGGAAAATACGGCAGTGGGCTGTAGCTGGGTTCCCTCCTGCTGCATGTGCCATGGCATGCACGAGCCTAGTTTTAAAAAACTTCTGCAGTGGGAGTACTTCCTCTAGGACATGTTCCATAGGCTGACAAGCTCCCACACAAAGGATGTGCCTTACTGCTCTCTGCTTGCCACTGTTAACCTTCAGCATGAAGCTTTGCTTTATGGAAATACCACTTGCTTCAATAGGTTGTCTGCTGTCCTGCCTGTAGTCCAATTCTTTTCGTAAATTCATGATCCAGCTTGGGTCTTGGGACCCTTGGATGACAGCCCCAGAGATGTTCTTTCTGACATTTATAGCTCAGAAGGCAAGGGCAAGGGATGAATTTTTAAGGGGGTATAAGAAAATGTTCCAGAGTAAAGGATCATTAAGACCAAGGGAGGTATGGGAGGTTTCAAGCAGTGAATTTTTAGTGCTCATCCCAACCTTTGGCACAAGTGGCAGGAGGGAGGTGCCATGAGTCAGCTCAAATGGGAAAAACAAAATGTTGTTGGTGTGTGTTTTGAGATCCTCAAGGCAGCTTGGCAGCACTCAAGTGCAACAGCAGTCACAGGCTCCCGGCCAGCAGGACTTTGACTCCCTCTCACGAGGGTGCTGAGCTCCAGCTGAGAACTGCCAGCAGGTCATCTCCCTTCCTCGTGCTTCCCTGATCTTTCCAGGTCCTGCCCTCTACTTCCTGCAAAACATGCTGCTGTCTGAGCCTGTCCAGAGGCAGTGAGTGGGAGGAGTCAGTGATAACAATTCTGAAGTCTGCTTGAATGTTGGCTTTTTGTTGGTCCTAGGTGCTACAGTACAGTAAAAGATGAAAACAAAGAAACTGTGAACAGCTTTTTGGTGTAATGGACGCAGCGCAGAGTAGATGCAGAGATGGGAGAGCAAGCAGAGAGCAGAGGACAAGAGTGTCAGGAGCTAAAGTGAAGGTGCTCATGGGTCTCTGTGGCTGGGACATGAGCTGGGACACTGGGTCCCTCACACAGGACATTGTTTCTGAGCCCACGAGTAGTGGGAAAACCAGCCAACAAAACTGATGGTGATAATGTAGTGTGGTTTAGTGAAAACATTGAAGACTTGGGAAACCTGCAAGACAGCCAAGCTGTTGCTGATCCCTTGGGTGATGTGGGGAGGTCCCTTCACTTTATTTTCACTTTCAATTGTAAGGCAGTGATTTTACAATTTTATATGTGCATGCAGCATATAGTGCTGCCTCACTGTTAATGTCTGCAGTACTCATAGATAAGAACAGTGTCGTGTCCCACTGGTGTCATGACAGCAGAACGAAGAGACCAGAAGTCTTTTAGGAAGTACCTAAATACAGGTCAAAACCTGCCCTCTTAGAAAGTCAGTTTAACCTGACTCTTCTTTCTTCTTTCTTCTTTCTTCTATCTTCTTCCCTCTTTCCTCTTTCCTCTTTCCTCTTTCCTCTTTCCTCTTTCCTCTTTCCTCTTTCTTCTTTCTTCCTTCTCTCCTTTTTTCAACAGAAACTATGCCGTGGCAATACCATCTCAGCTCTACTACCCCTTCTCAGAGACAGTGTGTCTCCAGCTCAGCAGAGAGCAAGCAGTCCCAATCCATGTGTCAGTCACCTTGCAAAGCAGATCTGGGAATGACACTCTGATCACTCAGTCCATCTCTCAGCTCCCCTTTTTTCATTGCACAAGCTTCCAGGTGAGGAAAATACTTTCAAGGGTTCTCACTAGGGTGGATATTGCATGAGGTCTGCTCTTGATGGGCAGGAATACAAAGAATTGTGTCTTCCCATGAGGACATCTTAATTGGCCAGTGAATATTCTGCTGCAGCCTGCATAGGTCTGCCACTGTCCTTCCTGTTCCTCCACTAATATTTTACCCTTCTAGAAAACTTTTTGAAATGTTCTGTGAAGTCTTTCCAGGCAAGAAGAACTAGAGCAACCCAAAAGTAATATCATAATCGTTATTCCAAAAACCTTGGGGTTAGTGAATGGATCTACCCTGAATGATATTTATAACTATACCTGCAGGTCCCTCCTCCTATTGGAAACCCTGATGAAGTGGCTTTTGTTGTTATCACAGTCACGGAAGCCAACTCAGAGTTCCAGAAGAAACAGAAAGTCCTAATCAAGCATGCAGACAAGAAGACTTTTATCCAGACAGACAAACCTGTGTACAAACCTGGACAGATTGGTATGGACAGAATGCCATGTCTTGTGAAAGAGAGAGTGGTCCTCAGGCCACAAAATGTGGGGTACTCTCTAGTCTTCTGAGCAGGACCTGCTCAGGAAGGAAGATGGGCCACAGGCTTCCTTCTAGGCTTTGAGGGATTTGGGAATATCGCTCTCCTGTGTCAGCATGCCGTATGCCACTGTGAACAGGGCTTGTGTGTTTTCCTTTATGCATGAGAAAAGATTTAGAAGCCAGTGTAGTACTCATGATTGCTCCAGTCAAAGCCATGACTGTCTGTCAGGGCCCTAAATCCCTCTTTTCCCCACAGACTTCCTCAGGTGAGGATTGCAGTCCTACAGGTCCCACCGCTGCCCTAGCACAGCTCAGATCACCACAGGGTTCAGCTGTTTGCCCCATGCCTCTCCACACTTTCCACGGGGATGACCTTCACTGCAGGCAAGACTGAGTGGCCCACCACAGCTCCACTGTGCAGAAAAATGCTCTTTCCCACCAGCACAGCCAGCTTTCCCAGAAAGCCCCACTCTACCTTGTCGTTACAGGATTTGGAACGTCAGGGAAAGTAACGACACTGCCTCTCCTTTTTTTTGTAGCAGGCTGCCAGCTCCTAGCAGGGCTTTGGGCAAAGGCTTAGGAGTGGATGGATGGCTCTGTGTGCTGCCCACATCCTCTCAGTGAAGCACATGTGCACATCTTTCTTAGCCATGTGTTCTTGTTATTTACTATTGAGAGACTTGATTTCATTTCAGCCTGTCCTGTTTTCCTTTTGCTTTATAGTCAAGTTCCGGATTGTGACCTTGGATCAGAACTTTATTGCCAGCAGCGAAACAGTAAGTCAGGAGGGAAGATACCTGAAGTCTGGAAATGTTATGAGCTGCCTGCATGTCTTCTAGATCAGTGCTTAGCCCAGCCAGGAGGTGTGTGTACAGCTGGTCTCAAAATTGCTTTTGGTGTTTACAAGCAGTGTTGGGCACCACCTGCAAGACAGGAGCTGCTCATGATGTTGGGTTGTGGGCAGTCCTGGGGAACTGCTTAGAGAAGACTGATGGATGGCTGGGGAAACAAAAAAATACCAGGGAAGTGGATGGTAACTTACCTGGAGGCATCCCACCAGTAACTGTTGTTTCTTCCCCACAGCAGCGCCTGGTGGAACTGAAGGTAAAGCTCCTACTTTATCGGAAGTATGAACTCTTCTCACCTTGGGGAAGACGCAGGTTTGGAGATGGTGGTAGGGAAATATGGATGCAGAAAGTCAGTTACCTCAGAATGAATGGGAACAGTCCTTGACTGCTTGTCCTTCCTTCATTCCATGTCCACAAAAGTTTAGCAGAGCAGTGTCATGACAATGATCACACAGGGATCACGGCAGAATATGATGAGTGCCACTGAAGACCAGCAAACCTTCCTGGAGTGGTTAGTGGAATTCTAGTGGAATTAGTAGAATAGTAGAATTCTAGCCTATGAATTGAAGACTTGTGAAAATCCTGAAGTTTCCTTAAGGGGACTTTTATATTTACCATATAGAAAACAAAAGTTTGACCAGTTAGTGTTGTGACTGCACAGCTATAAACACTTCCTAGAGCAGCTTTCAGGCTTTCATCCTTCAAATCTGTTTGGGGTAACCCCTGTGCTGAGGAAAGCCACCTGAAAGTGGTGGTGGGGTTTGTAACACCCATGCGGAGAGGTCAGAGGCCCAACTAGGAATGGGCAGTAGTTAATGTACATGTCATACCCAGCAAGGAATCATTACATAAGCACACGGTTTCTGGGACATCTATGCAACACTTTATGCCAGTTTATGCAAACATAGCACTCTGATCCGGCTTAACCTTTTCCTTCCACCTTTTTCATTGTTCCACATGAAGCACCCATCAACTCATCACAAAGCTCCTACTGGCGGGGCAGTGTGGCTGTACCCAGAGTTCTGCATCCTGCCCTCCCAGAACCAGCAGTGGGAGAACACTGTCCTTCCTGACTGGGCCTCAATGGCTCCCCTGAAGGGAGTCCTGGACTCATTTCCCCTTTCTTTCCTAGGGATTCAAGACATCACTCCCTAGAAATCACTTCGTGGTAGCTCGTGCCTTAGGCAGAATGTCTCCATAATGACCTTGTGGGCTGTGCCCGTTCAGGTGACCACAGAGATCTCTAAGAAGGACCACTTCTTTCTCTTAGTGAGACAGGCAGGCAGTAAACAGCAGCTCTGCAGCAATCAGAGATGGCAGTGCCACCAAGGAACAATGATATGACAGATTTACTTTGTCAATGGGACAGGAAGAAAAATCCTTTCCTCTTTGAGCTTGAACTCACCTGAGCACTGTAGCTGTGCCATAGACTTGGGCTCTCAGGACAAGAGGATATGTTGTCCGACCACGCCCTGGTATCTTGGACATCCTGCAAAAGGATCTTTTTGCGCTGGAAAATAACTGCTCTCTACTACACCTGTGCAGGACCCCAAAGGGAACCGAATTGCACAGTGGCTGGATGTTGCACCTGTGGGAGGCATTGTGGATCTGTCCTTCCCGCTGGCTGCAGAAGCACCGGTTGGAGAGTACTCCATCAAAATGCCTGACCTCACACGCACCTTCAGGGTAGAGGAGTATGGTAAGAGCCTCAGGAAGCTGGTGGTGGCAGAGAAGGGTGTATTGCCAGTCTCCAGCTCCCCCCCTCCACTGAGCTGGATGGGCCATGCAGCTGTGAACAGCTGTGCTGGTTGTGCTGTCTCCTGGGAAGTGCAACTGCCTGCCCATAGGTGTGATCGCTGACCTTCACCCAGGCCCACCGGTTTTCTCCTCCCCCATGTCCTGAGGATGGGACTGAGGCAGTGTCCCACAGCTGTGCTCTGGGCAGGAGACTCCATCTGCCTACTCCCATCCCATTCTCCTAGCTGGGCTGTCGGTGTATTCCTACCAGGCCCCATGCTGGTAGTCAGGAACGAAAGGAGAGATTTTTTTTCTTTTGTAAACAACCACTTAGGAATGATTGGAGCAAATTATGTCTTTCTATTCTCACTGAATTATATTTCTCTTGCTTTCACACAGTGCTGCCCAAGTTCAGTGTCTCCATCCAGATGCCTCAGGTGGTCACCATCCTAGAGGAAAACTTCCCTCTCCACGTCTGTGGCATGTGAGCTGACTTATCGTGGCAGAAGGTGCATTTTTACTGGTTTGGAAAATGCGCAGCCATCAATAACTGAGCTCAAAATGGTCTCTACCAACCCTACCCCCACCCCAAGAGTTGGTACCCTGGCATCCTTTGCTAAGCAATTCCCCTGGACTCTCACCTTTCTCCATATTCTCTCTCCCTTTTTTCTCTGTGAGTCTGAAAGTGTGGCAGTGCATTCCCTGAATGTAGCATGTGCCCTACTATACAGCACCTCTGCTGTCTTTATTAGTGACAGTGTTGTAGGAATAATGGCTCAACTTGTGGCCAACACAATGTCCCCTAGCCCTGCCTGGTGGGATTAGTGTTGACTTGGAGAGAACTCGCCCATCACTGCCTTCTGTCTCAATCTGATGAGGTCATTTGTACTTCTTGGCCTCCTCTGCTGATGAATATATTGCAGGCTGCTGGGCTGTACAGCTGCAAACCACAGGATGGAGCTGACATTGCTCACTCTTGAGCCAATGTTTCTGTGTGAGTGTAAGTCCTCTGTGCTCCCTTTGCCAGGTACACCTATGGGAAAGCAGTCCAGGGGAGCGTGAAGGCTGTGGTGTGCCGTAAACACGTCCGCTATAGCCGCAAGTCTGCCAAAGCCAAGCGCAGCATTTGTAAGGATTACACCGGCAAGGTGAGCCCCTGAGATACCCACCCCTCTTGCAAAAGAGAGGAACAAGGGCAAAAAGAGACAGAGCACTCTTTTCCTTCATGATTGGTTAACAAATACAAATTCATATTCCCAGACAAATGAGGATGGCTGCTTTTCCACTGAAGTGAATACTAAGGTTTTCCACCGGAAGCATGGTGATAATTATGATTTCAACCTGGAGGCTGAGGCTTTCCTGAAAGAAAGTGGAACAGGTAGAAAAAACCGACTCTACACTTTGTGGAAAATCTATTTTACACTCATAAACTGTACTTGTCTTTGAGTTTTTATCTATAAGATAATTGAGTTCATCCAATCTTGATGCCTGATCTGGCAGTCATTTTGTTTTGACAGAGATGGGCATGAGCTGCTTTTTCTTGTCTTCTCATGACATTAAAAATGTGTACAGAGGTGGGCCAGGCCAGGTTCTCTCGTTCTTAAACCATGTTTTAGGACAGTCCATTGGAATGAGATGTTATTCTCACGGCAACCAGAGATAACAAAGGCCCTGACTCTGTACTGTTATTAGCTCCTCATTATATTTATCTCCACATCCCAGACAGGAAGATAAGGATTCTTACAAGGTTCCCTCTCTCACAAGATTTTGCAAAGCCTTCCTTACAGGAGAATGTTTCACAGCCCCTTGCCAGAGACAGTGACACGCATTCACTTAAAAAACAACTGCAGTGATTTCAGATGGGCACACAGGACAAGACGTCAGACTGCAAACTGACATGGGAAAGGCAAGGAAAAGTGCTGCCTTCTAGTGACTGCTGTGAGGAGGGAAGGAGAATGGAAGAGGACAGTTATGAGTAGGACCACCTCAAAGTGGGAAAGAGTGCTTGAGAACTGTCTGGCAGAGACGTCCAGATAGACTGCTGTCATTCTGTCACGTCAGAATGAAGGAGGCACTACAGTTGAATGTGTGTTGTTAAATGACTCCCGAAGTTGCACGGAGAAACTACAATCCCCTCTGAGTGACAGCCCACCCCTTAACTGAGTTCATCCAGTCTTGATGCCTGCTTGGACATGGTACTCACCATGCATGTGCCTCCTGTCTTTCCCAGGGGTGGAGTTCAACACCACTGAAAACTGCAAGGTCACTTTTGATATCACAACTCTCCAGTTCTGGGGGACGAGCTACTACTATCAGCAAGGAGCTCCCTACTATGGAAATGTGAGTGAAAAGGGAAGAAACATGGAAATCCCAGCAACTGGGCTTAAGCAGGTGGCAGGCACAGAAGTGCCCAGAGGTCTTCTTGTTCTGAGCTGCCCAGAGCTGTCAGCAAAATCCTCTGTCCCAGTCCCTCCTTTGACATATCTGCCAAGAGGTTATCCAAAGGTGTGACTGCAGGATCTGTGGCTTTCCCAGATAAGATGGCTGCTGCATAAATGGGGAAGCGTTGGAGAGGCTAAAATTCACACTGAGAGTCCCTTTGCAAAGAGGGGGCTGGGACTTCTACTGGGAGGTGGATTTTCAGTCCTGAGGCCTCCAATTCTCAGACTGTTCTCTGCATTGTTACAGCTGGAACTCAAAAGTGCCAATGGGACACACCTGAAGAACAGGAAGGTGATTCTTACCGTGTCCTATGGGAGCAGGAAGCAGACCAAGACCTACTTCACGGATGACACTGGGATGGCCTCCTTTGTCTTAGAGACATCAGCATGGGACAACAGCAGTAAAGTTATACTACAGGTTAGGAATCAGTTACTGCAAACCAGTCTGGAGCTAAGCAGGTAACTGGAATTGAAATACATTAGAAGGACAGATCCATGCTAATACTTTACCTACACATACCAGACAGAAACAAGGGATACAGTGGTTTGATCTAGGGGCTAATAACCCACTTGACATAGTCAAATGATCTGGCTTGCTCCCAGGGTAGCAGCAGCATTGCGGAATTTCAGACTTCAGCCAAAGCCCTAGTAGTGTACAGCTCCCTGCTCCTGTTTAGGCACTAGTTATCCCGGAGTGTGGTACAGCAGGCAATGCCAAGCTCCACAGAAGAGGACTGATTGAACTTGGCCTGGGTGGACATAAACACCTTACCCCGGGATAGTTCAGAGCCCACTGTTTAGTCAGTCCGGGTTTTGGCATAGGAAGAGCTATGAGAAATCCTCAGACACCTTTTTCTGTGCCGCAGGCGAAGTCCCAGCCGGAGGACTCGGAGGGTCGGAACGTGAAGGTGTCTTACGGCACCGCATCGCTCCCACTGAGGGCCTTCTACTCCTCCAGCCGCAGCTCTGTGAGGATCCAGCCGCTGCAGGCAGTGCCAGCCTGTGGGGATGTGCAGCAGGTCACTGTGCACTACCACATTCTGGCCACAGAGCTGGCTCACGGGGCTGCCAGGGCACACTTCTACCACCTGGTGAGTGTGGGTCAGCGTCAGTGAGGTCAGCCCTGCACCGGGTCTGCGTCAGCACAGGGCCCTTTGCTGGCCCAGAAACACGGAGCTGAGGCACTCTCAACCCTTTGTTCTGTTCATTACCTTTTAGGTTATGGCCAGAGGTTCCCTTGTGCATCATGGCCAAACAACAGTGCTTCTTGATATACCATCAGGTAAGAGCATCTAAATACCAAGAATAGACTAAGGATCCAACGGGAAAGTCTTTCCAGCCTAGATGGAAAAAGAGAGAAAAGAGATCTGAGACTAACAGGAAACCACAGAGCCAGCACAAAAAACCTATAGGAAATATGCTATCTTTTTTCTGTCTGTAATTTCCGTTCTTTTTTTTCTGCTGATCAAATGATGAAACTGTCAGAGTTTATCTGCCAAGCAGAAAATTATCAGACACTTCCAAGGTAACTTATGGAGTCTTTCTGGGCTCAAGTGGAAAGTCACTTCTCCTCCAAGTGCTCACTGTTGCCAAGGTGTGTCATGATATAAGGTCACTGCTATAAAAACCTCCATCCTGGCCTAGCGGTGGCCTCCCCAGAAGCACGGCAGAATTGTTTTTATCCAAGAATCTCTACAGAAGTATTATAGAGGATGAGCACATTGCGGCTGTGATCCTTGGATCTTCCTTGCATCTTGCCATACTTTCTCAATTTTTCCTTCTTCCTTCAGGTCAGTACAGTGGGGCTTTCAACATCACTCTGCCCGTTGACCTAATGTCATCCATGGCTACCCTCTTTGTTTACATTGCCTTCCCTGAGGGACAAGTGGCAGCTGACGCCCTCCGTCTGAAAGTCTCCAGCTGCTTCAGGAACCAAGTAAGCAGTGCACAAAACACAGAGGGGCGCGTAGGCTGGAGGGTGGCTAATGATCTGCAAACTGGCAGTAGATATCCAGCAGAATCCAATAACCACGCCTTCCCCTTTCCTTCATCTCTCAGTGTCTGCAGTCCCCCTTTCTTCTGCTGTTTCAGGTGAAGCTTGGCTTCTCAGACGCCGTGGCTCTCCCAGGATCGACCGTCCGTCTCCATTTGCAGGCTGCCCCAGACTCCCTGTGCAGCATCCGTGCAGTAGACAAAAGTGTCCTTCTCCTGAGGCCAGAGGCTGAGCTATCCAAGGACAGTGTGAGTCACTTCAGTGCTGACCGTTGCTGGTTAAAAAGGCATGGTGGAGATACCAACAAGTACTTGAATGGGGACAGGGCATGGTTTAATGAGACAAAATGAAGGCCAACATCAAACACCGGCCAAAATTTCCAGTCTCTACAGAGGGTGGGTTATTCTAACAGAATAACATCCCCAGCTACAGCCTGAAGTCACATCCTTGTTAAACACAGTGCTTTACCACAGTGGCAAGCAGAAGGCAAGAGACATCCGTCTCCTGAACCGATTCATCACAGTGCTCTGTGAAAAAAAGCGTCGTGTTAAAAAAAATGCCAAACGTGGGATAGGCTCCATGTCTTTGTTCCAGCTCACATGAACCAGACATGAACCTGACAGTCCTTCCATTCGCAGAGTGGGCTCTAAGTGGTGTATTGGAGTGGAAGGGTCCCTTCTCTCCGCTAGACCTTGGTCTAAGGATACCTGAATTGCCTCTTGACACTGTCTTGGTGGATCCAGGATGTGTCTTCAGTCAGACAAGAAGCTGTCCGATGTTCCCCCCATGCAGGGAAGGTGTCCTTAGTGTTTGCATTGAGTTCACAGGTAAAAATATTAAGCTAGAATTGGCAACAGCTGTGCAGCCATACCCCAGAGGGGCTCATGTTCCTCTCTGATGCTATACATCCAAAATTTGTGGAGGCTCTCCATAAAATTCAAAACCCCTTGGGGCTGGGTTTTTGTGTCAGGCAGGATCTGAGGTTGGCCTCTGAGGTCATAGGAAATCTCAGGATAGAAATAAAAGTCTTCCCATCTCTCACACTGACCTGTACTGTTTTTATTCTCTCTCTACAGGTGTATAATATGTTCAGCTATGCTCAGGAGCAGCTCAGCACCCTCACAGATGTCTACAGTGACTACTGCACTATTCACAGGAGCCCAGGAATCACTGATGCCTCTCAGACCACCCTATCACCAGGAATGATGTCACCATTCAAGTACAACAGATACTCTTATGCCGTGTCCCAGCCAGATGTTTATGAACTTCTGAAGGTAAATCTAATTTCCAGAAAGCCTGAAACATGAGAGCTGAGCCCTTTTGTATGCCAGGTCAACACTTGGTAGCTTCACAGATTGTCTTTCCTCTAAATGCTGGTGACTTCAAGATCTGGATTTGCTAAGCTTCTGAACTAAGAGATCATTGACGCTCTGTGCTCCTAGGATGATAAATTCCCATTGATCAGGCAGATTCCTGGAACCCAACCCTCCATTAGTTCTCTTTAGACTTTCTAGGGATTGGAAGCAGAGTGGATTGTCAGCCTGTGTCAGAGAAAATTGGAGGTTGGAAAAGCAAAGCACCTGAGAGAAAAGGGGAACCCAGGGAAAGGAGAGAAAAAATAGTAGAAAGGAATGGCAGTGAAGGATAAAGAAAAGTCTGGGTTAGAGTGGGCAGCAAACTGCAGTGCCAAGATAATGACTTTGTGTATAGGCATGACCACAATCCTTTGGCATGAGGACCAGGCTCTGGGAGCACGAGAGTTCTGCCTTCTCTCGTGATATAAATTTGCAGGTTGTGCTGAGGTGCAACAACGGAGAGTAGCTGTGATATGCTGGGAGGAGGGGGAAGAGACAGACCCTCAGACACACCAACCCCTCCACAGAAATATACCTTCTTGTCTTCCCCTTCTTTCCTCAGAATGCAGGTCTCACATTTTTAACCAGCCTTAAAATCAAGTCTCCAATTGAGTGCCGCACCCAGACCACTTTTGACTACGACTACATGTGTACATCTTGATTTTTCCTGTTTCTTTGGAGATCACGGGTAACATATAGGCTGCACATGGGCAGCTGAACATGCAGTGTACTTAGGAGCTGGGGATGGCTTACAGAGATGAGTGGGAGGTTGCACAGGAGATGTGCTCCACAGGAAGAGGGGAAAGGCCCTGGCATGTGTGTGTGCCCAGTGCACTGGAGGGGCAGAGGGCTGGCTGCAGGGTTCAAACCTGTTTGGAAGCTTCAGCTGGTGAGCAGGAAGATAATATGGTCAAGGAAGGAAATGGGGCATCTGTCTCAGGAAAGAAAATCTGTTTGTAAGACTAGAAAGGTCTTTCTGGAAACCAGAGAATGGACCGTGATTGGCATTGGGCAGTATCTAGGCTTTTCTGCAGGGAATGAGAGCAAAACTGTGGGCAGGTAAAATCTCATGGGGGAGCACACACATATTGGAATTCCCCTGGCCTCCTGGGTTGTCTTGTGGAAGACAATAATGAAGTTGAGGGCATCTTGGAGAGGACAAGGGGGTTTGGGCTGGGAGTGGGAGGGATGGAGAACTGAGCTTTTCCTGGCTGAACTCTATCCTGGTTTCACAGTTACTCTGCCTTTGAATGAATGCTTGTATTCCCAATAGCTCTTGACGAGCTGGCAGACTTGGAGAGCTGGTATCCAGAACTAGATGCTGGTGTTGAAGCCGCTGAGGCAGAGCACACCGAGCTGGGCAGCGAGTCAGCACCAGCACGCACCTGGTTCCCAGAGACATTCATCTGGACTCTGGTTCCCATCAAGTGAGTAATAACAGGCTGTGGCTCCACAGGGATACAGACTTTCTACCAGACACAGTAGAGGGAATGGGCAGGAGCAGAGACAGGGCATTATTGCCTTCTGTGCACAAAGTAACAAAGGGAGGTATGAAGAGGTCGATAAGGACAATGGAGTTTTGGTTCTGTTCCTGTCTCTGCTTGAGATTTTCCAAATGCTTTTAGGAATTTAACATCGCACGCTCTTGCAGGGTGTAAGAGTTCTCCACAGATCCATAGCTCAACATTCTACACAAGGCAGGTCCCATTAGATCAAGTTGTAGTAAAGTACCCTGTATCCCCAAGGATGGAGATTCCTCAAGCTATGTTTCTGTGTTTGACCATCCTCATGGTATTTTCTTATGTCAGGTCAGAATCTCCCATGTTCCAGCTGTGTGTTACTTTTACCCTATCAATATGCACCTCAGAAGAGACATGTTCCATTGTCTCCACACCTTCCCAATAGGAAGTGTCACACTACACTCCATGGCACAGACTGGGTGTATAAAATGGACCCCTGTGACCCCTCTGTGCCCACACAAAAAAGAATTTCAGGAGCAGCACTGCTCAGAAGCAAATTTTGAGTTGCATTTTCCTCTCAAGTCATTCCTTGCCCACCTATTTGCTATCCTTCCCATACCTCTGTCCAACTTGCCAGGAATCCCCACACCTTCACATGCACTTCCATTTCACAGTCTGAATTTCTGCATTTGTCTTTCCAAGAGAAATCTTTCCATGGTGGGGACAACTTCTTCCACTCTGTTTTCCCCTCAGTGCTTCAGGGGCTGCTGAGCTAGCTGTCACAGTACCCGACAGTATCACAGACTGGAGAGCCATGACCTTCTGCACCTCGGCAACACCATTATCATGCCAAACAGAGACCACCAGCCTGCGGAGCTTCAAGCCCTTCTTCGTGGAACCCACTTTGCCCTATTCTGTTTTCCGGGGAGAGTCATTTCCCCTGAAAGTCAAAGTCTTCAGCTACCTGAAGCAATGTATGGCGGTGAGTGGCTCCCTCCAGGCTGGTTTGGAGCAGAGGAATGTGTGGAAACTACTTTACTAATAGAGATCCAAACAAAGGGGCTGCCTGCTTGGGCACTGGGCAAAAGACACCGAAGAAGTTTTTCAATTCCACACAGAGCCATCACTGACCAGTTTATCCCTCCCCAGAAGCCAAACCTTACGTGACTGCATGTCTGTGGGACACTGCTGGTGTCCCACAGATACTGCAACAGGCCATCATCATACTCACCCCTGGCTTCTGGGATTGACTGTTATTTGAATCAAGGACCTGAATGGAAAAACACAGCAGCAGCAGCTCTGTAACCTGAACTCCCTTTTGTTCCACCTCTAGCTCCAGCTTAGCCTAATGGACTCCAGGGATTTTGAATTTCTGCATGAAAATGTCAGGTTCACTCTTTGCCTGTGCCCTGATTCAGCAAAAACATTTTCCTGGGATGTGAAGGCTACAAAATTAGGTAAGGGGTCAAGGAAGAGGCAGGGGTGGGAGGCACTGGCAGAGCTGCTTGAGGAAGCCAGAACTGGGCTGGAAGGGAGACTGGCCTATTGTGCAAAGCATGAGTGAGCAGCCCGAGGCTGAGTGAACTAAAACATAGGCATAGATGTGCCAACTAGCCTCTTGATGTTTTGTTTTTAGGGAAGGTGAATTTCACTGTCACTGCTGAGGTGCTGGAGCGGGCAGATGTTTGCACGGAGCGTACAGCTGTTGTGCCAGAGTCCGGAGGGAAGGACACAGTGGTTAAACACCTGCTGGTGAAGGTCAGGCTGCACTGCAGGGTTCTGGCAAGGTTGGAGCTGGGTGGGCTCAAGACAGTCTGGTGGGTGGCTCTGGGAAGGAAGAGTCAGCTGGGGAGGTGGGCACATTTCTCAGGGAGACTTGTCAAGGTGCGGTTCTGTGGGTAGATTGGATTGGAGCTCCTCCACTGGATGGGGCAGAAATGTCAGAACTGCTTGCTGGCAGGGCAATGGTGTCAAAAGCCATGCAGCAGCTTAGAAACTTGCTTCCCAGTACAACTTCACTGTTGGCATGGGTATCTCTGCTGTCTGCGTGAAGCCCTTTGCCAGGGCCCTCAGGGATGGAAAAGGTGCTTGCACAATGGTGGGGTGCTGCACACCTGCTCTCTGATTTTACTGCTCTCCCTTTGGAGCTGACCAGCCTTTTCCTCACCAGGCAGAGGGGCAGCTGGAGGAAAAGACCCACACCTCAATCCTGTGCCCTGAAGGTAGGTACAGAGACCCCCAAATACTCTCTTACTGGGGCTGTGCTTGTGCACAGAACAAGAAGATCAGGTGGAAGCAGTTTGGTGTTTGAACAATCCTAGGATTCTCTGGACGTGTGTAGGGAGCAGAAATTCAGGGATTTTGGAGCTTTTACGGGTAGGCAAAGCCATTCAGCCCTACCCAGAACTAAAAGCTCCTGGCACCATCAAGTCACAGTCTAACCACAACACAGACCCTCATCAATGGGTGGCTGGATCTCCGTGTCATCCTCTCTTTTGAATGCTGATTTCCCAGCT
Organism: Nicator chloris; assembly: GCA_013400495.1. NCBI lineage: Eukaryota > Metazoa > Chordata > Aves > Passeriformes > Pycnonotidae > Nicator > Nicator chloris. The sequence continues at coordinate 114,485 of WAAE01019261.1, forward strand.
GCTGAGGTGATCCCAGACCTGTTTACACCATTTCCTGGGGGACACCTGTGACCCTGTCGTCTTCCTCATGCCTGTTGTTCTGATGTTTGTGCCATTTGCAGGAACTTCAGCTTCAGAGATAATCTCTTTCACTATGCCAGCGAACATTGTCCTTGGGTCAGAGAAAGCCCACATCTCTTTCTTAGGTGAGTTTTTAGAAGAGTCTTGGGAAGTAGTATTTTTCCCTGCAGGACACATCCCTTCTGGTGCCACTGTGTCTTTAGCAAACAAAGTAATGAAAGGGAATATGTACAGCAAAGTGTGGTACTGTCTTCCAGAGCAGCATCCCATCTCTCCTATCCAAATGGCACTGGGTGGATGTATAAATTCACCAAGGCAGGGGAAAGACAGCCAAATACCATATCACTGTTCCTACAGTCTGTAGGCATCCCGTGAGCAGAGGTGAACTGAGATCAGTCTTAGCAGGTTATCTGGAGAATCTCTGAGACCAGAATTGTTTTACGTGCGAGAATATGTATGGCTTCCAAAGCTGTGGTTCTGTCCTACAGGTGATATTATGGGAACAGCACTGGACAACATAGACGAGCTTCTCCAGATGTCCAGTGGCTGTGGTGAACAGAACATGGTTCATTTTGCCCCAAATGTCTTTATCACACGATACCTTGAAGAAACAGGACAGCTGACTCCAGAAATCAAACGGAAGGCAATTGGCTATCTGGAAAGCGGTGAGTGCATTTCTACTTGTTAAGCTGGTGATGTCCACTACAGGACTTGTGTGGAAGGAGCCTCAGCAGAGACCAGGTGCTGAGCAGGATTTGTGCAGTATCACTTGCCTGATATCATGGTAATTGCAGCCGTGTAAATCAGGCTGGTGCCTGTCAGCGGAACAAGCGGTGCACGGCACCCCTCTGCTGAATTCCTCAGAGATAATGCTCTCTGTAATGATCACCAGGATTGGTGGGGCAGGTTGGCACCTGGAGAACAGGACAGGCACACAGCATCTCCACTACCCCCAGCCTCTTCCTGCAGGATATCAGCGGCAGCTCCTGTACAAGCACGCAGATGGTTCATACAGTGCCTTTGGGGAAGGAAGAGAGCCAGGAAACACTTGGTAAGCAACGATATCCAGACATGACTGAGGAACAACAGTTTGACCTGGTCAGGTCTGAGCTGGCTTGGATTTTGGTCTGGGGAAACTGAGGCAGTCTGAAGGTGTGGAGTTTTGAACAGAAATTGCTCCTGAGACGTTTTAGAAGGTGCTGTGGCTTAAGTCCAGATGGAAGTTAAGCCCCACACAGCTGTTCGCTCAACACCATTATCATGCCAAATCCAAAACATGGCACTGTAACAGCTACTGAGAAGAAATTAACTCCACTCTAGCTGAAACCAGAGCAATATCCATCTCTTACTCCATAACATTTACGTCATGCCAGGTTTCACACTCCCCAATATGCCATCAGTTTCCCTATTTATCTGTTTTGATAAATATACAAAATCTTCCTCTTAGTCTATGGAACACCTCTGTCAAATGTGACAATGAACTAACTTGAAGGACCCCTGTTGGATTGTTTGCTCTTGGGCACCCCAAACGAGACTGATTCTGAAAACTTGGCAGCAAAAGCACCTTCTTTACAGGTTTTCAGAATGCTTGGTGCCCAAACAGGATTGGGAATGGGTCTGAGCGAGCTCACTAAATGTCAGCCCTCCAGGGCAACAAAGCACCCTGTTGGAATTAGCAGAGCTCTGAAGGTCTGAAGAACTGAATTCTTTCTGTCTTGCTGTGGATGGCTCTGAACTCAAGCTTCTTGAGCTCATGTGCATTGCTGCCAGTTCTCCATCTGCACAGGGGCTGTGGCCTGCTGGTATTTCTACAGGGAGAATGTAGTAGAAGACACAGAGACTCCTGTCTCCTCTTGGAGACGTGCATCAAGTGACAGTTCAGTTCTATTTCCTTCTTCCTTCCTTGGCTCTAGGCTTACTGCTCTTGTCCTGAAGACCTTCAGCCAAGCCCAGGACTTCATCCACATAGATGAACAAAATATAAAGGATGCTGCCAGTGCCCTGATTAAAAGTCAGACTCCATCTGGCTGCTTCAAGAGTGTGGGGAAGCTCTTCAACAATGGTCTGATGGTATGACATGTCCTGGTGGTTCATTAGGTACCTCAGAGCTCCTTCACTTTCCAGTCCAGTTTGGGTGCCAAGAACAAATGAACTCTGTTGCAGGAGGAAGACTCTGAAGTGCCCAGGGTCGCCCTCGGGTGACACTCACAGTTGCCTAGTAACAGTGGCACTTTTTCAAGTTATGAATGATGAAGGTTTGCATTTGATGATGTGCAGTTGGGAACTGAAACAGTGCCCTGCCCTACCTTCATCTCAAAAGCTAACGCATGCCTCCTTGCAGCAGGGTTGTGGGAACATCACTTTCCCCTGGCATCAAAATCTGCTGCTGAAAATCTTACATTTGGGAGGAGAAAGGGGAATGTCCTCAGCAGAGGGAGGGAATCAGCTACCCAGAAGAGATTGGGGAACCCTGGCAGAGAAGTGCTCTGATAAGCAGGACCTTTAAAAGTGGATACCAGTCCTGTCCCTTCCTTAGGAGAAGGAATAGTAGCAGCACCGTTGCCTGTGCTGGCATTTGCTAGGGGACCAGAAGACACTGGAAAAAAAAACTTTGCCCTCTCCTTTCTCATAGCATCCCTCTTCTGTGTTTTGTGGTGTCTGCAGGGTGCAGTGGAGGAAGGCCTGGGGCTGAGCTCTGTGATCGTGATCGCTCTCATACACTCGAGGATGCCTCCCTCCGTGAGTATCGGCAGCAGGAGCAGGCTGTGTGAGCAGCCTCTGCAGGCAGTGCCTGGGCTCTGCCGTTGGTTTCCACCCTCTTCTGCACTCATGAAATCTGCATTCCCTTCCCAAACACCCTGCCTGTAATGAGAGTGCTTTCAATTGTATCCTAGGACCCAGTTGTGGAGAAAGCTCTGAAATGTATAAGGGAGCTGGTCAATGCTGACGCTGGCAGTCCCAACCTCTACAGCCTGGCACTGGCTGCAAATGCCTTTGCAGTGGCAGGTGACAAGGCCCTCAGGCAGAAACTCCTCAAAAGATTGGATAAGGCTGCGATAATATCAGGTACCAAAGATTCTGGGAGAGGAGGGAGGGCCACTGGCAGAACTATGTGGAAATCCCCGGGTTGAACAACCATGGGAATGGAGGGCGGAGGGGCGGGGGTGGTGGATACTACCAGAGCTTTCTGGCGAGTCCAAGGCTTAGCTGTCCAAACCTCAGTTTGCCAAGCTGTCCCAGGTTATATCCACACTGTGAAACAGATTGTCTCTATGGATGATATCACAGTCCTGGCCTCCCAGTCATCCAAACCAGGGGAGCTTCACGGATATTGCGGAGCTCCTCCCCAGCCTGCAGGCCCAAGGTTTTGCTGGGAAAAACAGGGTGTAGGGAGCAAATAGGGAGCTATGCATGTATATCTTGTCCAACTGTATTATGTTCAATGTGCATGTTTGTTTAGTACCTATATACTATACCTTAGGGGCTAAGTAGAACTCCAGGGTCACTAGATACAGCTACACGCTCCATAAATGTTCCCACTCCACCTCTAGATGACCAAATATTCTGGAGTCAACAGTCCAAACAGGAAGAAGATTCCCTGTCTTGGTATCGGGCTCCATCAGTTGATGTGGAATTGACATCTAGTATCCTCATGGCTCACCTTATAAAGTCAAGTTTGTCATCAGATGAAATCAAAAAGGCATCCCAGATTGTGTCTTGGCTCACCAAGCAGCAAAACCCATATGGAGGCTTTGCTTCAACCCAGGTAATCCCCTTGAGCCATCATCATCAGATTTGATGCTGGTTTTTTGAGAGCAATGGGTTCCAACAGCCCATAGTAAAAAAAGAGAAATTAATAAATTTTAAAAAGATGTATGGATTTACAGGTCCTGGGAGTTACGGATAATCCCATGCTAAAAGCCAAAGGGAAAAGCTCAACCCTTACTGTGCTATAGCTGCAGTATCAGGGAGGGAAAGGGTAAGGACTGGGCATGCTTAGGAAGCAGGAATCCTACTTTTCCTGATGTTTTTCTCTTTCCTCAGGACACGGTTGCTGCTCTGGAAGCCCTGGCCCTGTATGCAACCAACATCTTCAGCAAGGATAGCCCTGATCTTCAGGTTTCTGTCACTTCCAGGGGGTTCAGCCAAAACTTCCGAGTAGACAAAAGCAATCGCCTCCTGCTGCAGACAGTGGAGCTGCCAGCCATTGCCCAAGATTATACCCTGCGTGTGCAGGGCCACGGGTGTCTTTTCCTGCAGGTAAGCCCAGCCAGAAAGAAAAAGTCTGTCTGTGAAAAGCCTTGCAAACAAAGAACATCTTACCTTGGTACTTAGCCAACAGTGAAAACAAACTGCTGCAGTAACTTGCAAGAATCTGGGCTTCGAGGCTGGTGGGGGTAACTGTGATCCAACAGGAAGGTAACATCTACTCCCCAAATGAAATCTGGATCATCTCCATCCAGCCAGAGCAGCTCCTCTCCTCCAAGCAATCCACCAGGAGCAGTGCACTACTAGCAGAACCTCTGCTTCTGCCACGTGGTTTTCTCTTACACCAATACAATTCAGCAAACAGTAGCTGAGTCTAGACAAGGATACTCTTCAGGAAAAATAAGCCCCTGCTATTCTCTGCCATCCAGCTTCTTTCTGTCCTGGCAGGCCATCCTGAGGTACCACATCCCTCCGCTGAGGAGCGAGGCCACCTTTGCCGTATCCGTGCAGACCGAGTGCACCGTGCCCGACACCACCCGGTTCCCTGTCACCATTCGTGCTCGGTAGGAGACACTCAGTTGTTCCTTCCCTCCCCTGTGCTGAGAGGCTTCTGGCACCACACCAATCTCTTGCTGGCAGGGTTCCCCTTCACTCATGGGGTCCAAGTGCTGAGGTGACCCCACTGTGCTCTCCCCAGCTGGGTGAGAGGCACAGTGCCCCAGAGGGGTGGCTCAGGCTGTAGTCCTGCCTTATTCCATGCCCCTCACCACAAATTCTCCCAAGGTCTGTGGGTCTCACCCCTTCTCAGATTAGGTCTCAAAACGCTAATGATGTGAAGGTCCTGTAGGACTGACATGTAGTCCTAAGTGTTCCCTCCTCTGCTCCCGGCTGAATGTCACACCACTCTCTGCTGTACTCCTGCCTGGCTTGGGACAGAACTGCCAAGAGAACAGGCATAGGATGTGATATTCCCTGCCACGCCTAAAGAAGGGAACACCAGAAGGCTTCCAAGGCACTTATTCTCCTTGGCACAATAAAAAGCGAGATCAAGGGAAGCACAAAGATTTATTACAGTACAGAAGCAGGTATGCTTACAGGAGAACCACTGGAAAGGAAGGCACATTCCTCCACCTGAGTACCAAAGCTGGGCTGGAGTATCTGGAGATCATGGCTCAGAAAGTAACATTAGTGCTGTCCCCTGGGTTCCTGCTGCAGCTACACAGGGAACCGTGTGTCCACCAACATGGTCCTGATCCAAGTGGAGCTGCTGTCTGGATACAGCCCCGTGGCAGGTTCACTGGAAGAGGTGAGACCGTGAATTTGTGTCCAGCTGGGATGGGAACAGTGATGGATGTCCATCATGCAGGAGTGTATGCTGAAATGTGATCATTCCTGTGGGCAGAGAAACAGGGCTATTTGCTTCCTAAGAAATCCTTGTACTCAAAGTCTCTTCCAAGCTGCACCTTGCCTTTCCCTACATCAACAGCTTCCCTGGCCACGTAAATATTGTGCCCATACTCTCACAAGGACAAGTACCCCCAAATATTTCTGCTTTTTATTAAAGCCTTTCTGATATTTCCCCCCTATTTTCAGCTAAAGAAAATGCCTTTAGTGAAGAAAGTTGAAAGCAAAGCTGACCAAGTCATTCTCTACCTGGAGGAAGTGAGTAATTTGGGCTAACATCATCATTAAAGGGGCTATGGACTGACAGCCTTTATTCTTGTTTACTGGTTTCATTACTGTTTTAACTATCCAGAGCTCCTGCTCCTACATACCAGCCACATTTGCTGATCTGGAGAAGTATCAGTCAGCAGTTGCTCATCTGTAGAGCCACTTGCAGAGCTACTTAACTTGAGTGAGACAAGGCAAACTCTCATGTTAAGGCTACATCTGTTGGCACTGTTCAGAGACTATTGAGAGTCTATGTATATGGTGCCTGATTAGGACTGGGGATTAGTAACAAGATCCATCTAGTAAATCCAAGCAAGCCTGAAATCTTAGAAAGCTCTTAAGCAACCTGAATGCAGCAGACAGCATGCAAGATTGCTCATGGGTTTTGCCAAGATTGTTTGAAACTAAACAAGACGGTTATGTGAACAGAAGTGCTCACTCCACAGCCTCATGAATCAACAGATTAACAATGACTCCAGCCTTTGCTTAGACCCCAAAGAGCACCAGAAATGAGACCTGGCATGTATTTAAAACTCCAGCATTTCTCAGGAGCATTTCTGTGATTCTTCATCCTCAGTTTCTGTCAGCAGGCTGAGCTAAGCTGGCCTTGTAGGAAGTGGGTTAGTGTCACATGGATGCATTAGGCTTGCAGAGCTGCTGCTTTTGTTACATCTACAGCACAGAGCAGAAAGGCAATACAGAGAACTATTCCAGCAGCTCAAGCTGCCAGGTAACACAAGGTGCACCCCAATCCACAGCAGGTCATGTAACTACTGCCCTACAGCAGACATTCATCCACAGCTTGTATTTGTCTGCTTAATGATGAGGGTTATGTGAGACTGCAGAATAAGAGCTGATGTCACTGTGAATAAGAAAGTAGCCACTGAGGCAAGGTGCATGAAGGAGCTCAGAGTAGAGCTGGATGAGAAGATGGGATTGGTGGGGAACACTAGCACTCCATTTAGGTAGTGCACACTGACTCTGTAGGTTTTTGATGTTCCTCATGAGCGGAGTTAAATTTGGTGACCAAAAAGGGGAGATAGTCACAGAATGGGAAGTAAAAGATGTTTCTGAGATGGATGAGAAAGCAGAACAGATCTGTTACAGTGGTGAGGTCTCCACGGAGCTTGAGTGCAAGCAGATGAAAAGGGTTGTCTTACAGGACTTTTGTCCTTTTCTGTTTTTAATCCTTGCATTTCTTGGTCTTAGCTGACTAGACAGCCTCAAACCTACACTTTCCTGGTGGAGCAGCACACGCAAGTGAAGGATCATAAACCAGCTAATATCAAGATCTATGATTACTATATGCCAGGTGAGCTCAGATGCTGCTCTGCAAAAACCGCCCAAAAGTACTTCTGGAAAGAAAATTTCTGGATTTTGTTGAGTCTAAGACAATACCATCTCTGACATGGTTATCTGACTCTCCCTTAGAAGCTCTCTAGGCATGAACTTAACCTGATAGTTTTCAAAATGGTAGGTCCCCCTCTCTCTGGCACCAGAACTTACAGACCTGAAGCTGGTGTGTAGAACCACTGAGGGGCTGGCTCTCCCAGCAAGAGTGGAGCAAGGAGCTGTGCTTTTGAACGTTTACTTTGTGGGAGACAGCAAAAGCAGAGGGACCATAGTGAGGGAATGACTCAGAAGAGTAAGGGCCCCCTTACAAGAGTAACACCAAAACCAACTTGTCCTCTGTTCTGTGGGGTTCCTAGTGGGAAGAAAAGCTAGAAATGCATCAGGGATTCTTATTCCTTCAGAAAGTGAGGAATTCCTAACTGTGATGGAGCTCTTTGGGACTTGCAGCCTCATGCCTTGGGTGAATCCTGACCAGCTGCAGAGTCATGGGCACATGCCAGTGGTTTCATCTGTCAAGTAGAGAGGAGTTGTAGCCTGTAAACTGAGGGAATACCTCTCCTAGGAATAGTGGCACAATGCTGGACTGCTTTTGTGGGTTTTTGTCAATGTGTCTCACCAGCACTTTCTTTCTTGTCTTCCAGAAGAAACTGCAGTGATGAGCTACAGTGTTCCATGCAAGTGAGGTGAGGGCCCAACACCTCTTTTGTTATCACAGGCATGGTCCTGAAGAATATGGAAAGGGAGGGAGATGCAGGCAAAGGCCCTTGGTCAAGAAACTTGCCAAACTGCAGGTCCAGGGTAGAAAGCAATTTGCAATGCCAAATAAGGGTGAGTTCCTGTATCCCAGTAGTTAAACAAATGGAAAGAGAACTGAAGTAGAAGATTTGATCTGACAAGAGCATGACAAAGTTGGAGGTATGTTCCAGAAAACAAGGACTGCATGTACCAAGTACCATCACCAGTCCTGGCTCTTTGCAACAAATACACTTTATTCAAGTCACCACAGTTCCCTTTCCTGGCACTTTCCCTGTAGTTTTGCATCCCTCCAGCCCTGTGCACATAACGTGCCATGCTCACCTTTACTGCAGGGCCTGGCTCCATTTCAGAGCCTTTCTCCATCTCAGCCTGGCTTCTAATCCACACTAGGGAATGGACATCTGCCTTTCCTTTTCCAGGCTGAGCAAAGACAAACCTTAACCTTGATTAGTGCCTGTCCCTGCTATAAACTTTCCTTGTACCTGTGTGCTTTCCTGCCCACAGGACTGGGAAAACCATCTGCTCCATGAATCAGCTGTAGAGAGGCACACAGCCCTGTCCTGGGATGTCTGCCACAAGCTCCACACCCTTACTGGAGGTTCTGACATAGGCTTTGTATCGATAAAGTGAGAGAGAATCTTAGTTGATAAAATATTCTGAGTTGGAAGGGACCCACAAGGATCATGGAGTCCAGCTGCTGGCACTGCACAGGGCAGGCCCAAGGGTCACACCATGTGCCTGACAGCATTGTCCAAATGCCTCTTGAACTCCGTCAGTTTTGGTGCTGTGACCACTTCCCAGGGAAACCTGTTCCAGTGCCCAACAACCCTCTGGGTGATAAGAACTCTGTCCTTCTTGACCTGACAGTACCACTTGGTCACAAGGTGCAAAAAAGGCCCCTGAGTTCCCAGTGGTTAGTTTTAATACTTCAGGAATATTTTTTATTTTTTTGTCCTTTATTGTCTTCACAGGAACAGGGATAGATCCCTCCTCTGCAGTCTCTGTCCATCAGTCCTTTGTCACCCCTGTCAACTGTCACCACATGGAGATATGAAGAAAAGAGAAAATGCTTGAAATTTCCTGCTGAGCAGTTAGTTTCTGGAAGGCTCAAGACTGTGCGTGGCATCTTATTAAAAGTAGAAGACTAGAACTGTCTAATTGGATGATTATTCAGGTTTACTGTTTTTCTCACAAACAGGGCAAATTGCATTTAAGAGTAGCTGGGAAAAATAGTTCTCTACCTTTGCTCATGTACAAAACTCTGCCCCTCCAGGTACAGATGTGCAAAGGAAACAGCACATCAAAAAACTCTGATCCATAAATCTAGAAACAGATACTTCCTGCTTCTAGCTGGGTACGTTCCCCACTGCTTACCATTCCCCTTCCTGTCTTTGCTTATATTCCGTGTTTCCCACCCAAGACCCACCATTTCCTGATGCCACTGTTGGTGTCACACAGGAACTTGCTGCCTACCTCAACTACAGACAGCACTGTATTCAGCCAAGGCTCGCTCCTCTGCAAAAGGAAATGAGGAAGGTGATAACACATGGATGCACACAGAGAAGACTGCGTGTCTTTCCCCAGCCAGAGAATCAGGATCCCAGCTCCCCACCCCAGAAGAGTAGGAAATCTACAACCTACCTGGCTGGTAGTAATCATAGATTTTGATGCTGGCTGGTTTCAGGTTCTTCACCTGAATTACTTGTTCCAGTTGCAGAGTGAAAGTCTGAGATTCATCATTGAGCTTGTGGAGGTAGAAGGAAATTAGCAACGAAATGGGGAAAGAAGTCACAGCATCTTCATCTTCCCTGATTTGAATGTTTTCCTACACTACAGTTCTCTAATCCATTAGAGATTCTGGACTTTAAAATGGAGTATTGAGTGAGGAATAGCACTAGTCCAACCCAATGACAATGAAATTGGCCAAACTTCCTCCACCCCCAATTCTACCAATGCTCTTTTCTTACCTAGGCCAGCCTCAGGCTTCTCACACAGCTCCTTGTCCTCTGTCTTTTTGCTGTCACTGTGCCACACCAAATGCTTTTGTTCCCACTTACCTTCTCCAGATAAATGTAGACCACATTAGCTTTCACTTCTATTTTCTTAACAATGGTTCTGTTCTCCAGCTAGGACAGAAGAAAATAATAGAATGAAATTTGTGATCATTTTCCTTGGGGATTCCTGACCTGAGGGACCCAGTGTTTTAGTGAAGGGAAGGTATAGAGCTGGACTCTGTGTGGAACTGTGCCTTTCTCATGCCTAAGGGCTTTAGTGGTTATATCTTTGCTAGTCCCTCTTGGACATCCCTTGTGAGCATCTCATGTGTGAGCCACACTGACCTTGCCCAGGGCAGAGGAATCTCCCCCTCTGGGGACCAAAGGCTGTATGGGTAGCACATATAACTGATATGTTGGTCAGCAAATGGGTGCAGGCACCAGTAGAGATTCTTATTTCATCTCACTGAGTGTTCAACTGCTTTTAAAGACCTGCATGGGGGCTGTGATTTAATTTATGATTTAATTGGAGAACAAAAGAATCTTTTTAGCTAGAGCTAGAGTATCTCTGATAAATCCTGTCTTAGAACTTCTGACAAACAAATCCTGGTGTCAGCACACCCAGCAGCACACTTTGTCCCTGGCCCAAGTCCAAATACTGCCAGTGGGAGACGCTGAACGACCTCTGATCTCCCTTGTGGGGACTGTAGGAAAACAAGAAGTTTTGATGCAATTGCAGCAGCAAAGGCCCCCTGCAAATTTAGCTACCGCTACTGGTCCGAAATGAACAATTCTCAACAGGAGCAAGCAGGCAAGATCCATTTACCACAGCTGGGTTTTCTTATTTCAGAGTTCTTACCAACATTCTGGATCTGGAAGTCATGATGAATCCGGATAGCATGGAGACCTCTATGGCCACCATGTTGGACGTGACTCTGCTCCCAATGTAGCTGGAGAATCAAAAACAGAGGGTCTGACTCTGTGAGGGTAGTGCCCTGCCAGCCCCTCTTCCCTCCACCACCACACCCTGAGCCAGGTATCCTATCTGGGAGGAGGGCACAGCAGCCACCTCTCCCTCTCACAGGAGTTAGCCAGCACCTTCCCCCTCCAAGCCTTCCACCTGCCCCATTCACCCTCTGTCCTGGTCACCCTAAGGGCCAGGTCTCTCCATCGGAGCCCTGAGACTTTCCTGGCTGCTGTCCCAAGCTCACTCCATCTTGCTGGAGGAGGACACAGCCCTTGGTGTCACCTGGTGAGGATGCGGACGGTGAGGACTCGCGGATTCGCCTGGCTGCAGTTGGCCAGCTCTGTGCTGACACGCAGTGTGAAGATCACAGGAGCCTGTGGGGAAGGCTCGTGGTACCTCAGCACCATCTGCAGGATAAGGGCCAGGAGCAGAAAAGACAGGCCAGGCGTGATCTCATGCAGGAGAAAAGAGGCAGAGTCCTCCTCTCTCCACGCTCATCCCACCTCCTCACCTGAGCGAAGACGCAGCTGCTGCCGTGGGCCTGCACCAGGAACTGCCCCGGGACCTCCACCAGCTCTGCCTGCTGCACCAGCAGCCGCTTCTGGCGGCTGACCTGGAATGCCTTCCCAAAGGCCCTGTGGGACCTCACCCTCACCACGGCCTGCCCTGCTGTGCTGAACGTCCTGGCTGCGTATTTCGCTAAGGCTTGCAAGGCAACTACCGTGTCCTAAAGAGGGAGAGACAGTCACTGCTCCGAAAGCATCAGCCGTAATGAAACTGGCTCGGAACAGGAAGACCAAGAGGATTTGTGCTGCCAAGCTGGGGCAGAAAAGGGTCCACGGGGAGCTGCTGGTTACCTGGGTGGAGGCAAAACCCCCGTGGGCATTTTGCTGCCGCGTCAGCCACGCCACAATGCCGGCTGCAGTTTTCATGTCCCCCGCGTGCACCCGCGGCTTGGAGAGGTACGCCAGGAGCACGTAGGCCGTCAGCTCTATGTCCACAGACTGAGTACCAGGCCAGAAGTCTGTGGAAGCTGGAGAGCTTGGCTTGGGGCTCCAGTGGATTTGTCCTCCTGCAGAAGGAAAGGATTATGAAGGCTATTTAAGGAGGACACAATTTGGGTTTCAGAGGAAACAAACCCCACAATGCTTTCAGGGTTCCTTCAGTACATTCCCTGTACTCAGGCCAGGATTGTTTTCTTGAATTTATTCTCCAAGGCTTCATCTTGTTTTAGGTCACAGACTCCTACCTCCTCCCCCAAAGGGATCTTGAAATCCTCCAGTCTGAGGAAACTATTTCTAAGTCGCCCCCACAGCTTGTGAAATACCTCACTTTATTTTCACTCACACAATGCAGTTACTGTGAAAATACAAGGAATATCTATAAATATATTTATCATTTTTGACTGCTGTAGCTGGGCACACATTAGTCCAGAATCCCAGCAGGCAGCACCTGATTTGATGGCCTGTTCCTCCAGTTTGTACAGCAGCTCCTGGGTTGTCTCATAGTCCCCAAGCAGGGCAAAGGCATAGGCCAGCAAGGCTTCTGTGTAGATGTTGGTGATGTTGTGGACCACCTTCTGCAGGCAGCGGAGAGTAGTCTGCATCAGCTTGCTCTGTGTTGGGAGGAGACACATGCCAAACTCTGACAGGGGTGAAACAGGGAGCTGGGGGAACTCGTTCCAGGGAGCCACACTATGTGTTCCCAATGTAGCTCCAGAGCAACCCATTAAACCACAGACTGTCTTCAGAAAATAGGCGGTGCAGCCCCTGGTGTGCACTGGGAGCCATTGCCACCAAGCACTGCTGCATCAGGCGAGTTTCACAACACTGGCTCTTTTGAGGAATGACTTCATCCTTTGACCAAACGTTGACTCATTCCCAGAAGTTCCCTCCCAGTTCATGGCCCGGAGAACACCAGAATCACAAGCTGGTGTATCCCCGTGGTGGTGCCCGGGAGAGCAGGAGGGAGCAGGAGCGAGCTGAGCGTGCTCACCTGCAGTGGCAGACCCATCTCCAGCAGTGCTGCAGCGACATAGGCCCCCAGAGAGACCTCATCATCCATGCTGCCCTGTGAAGGGAACACATCGTTCACTCTTATGGGGTGTTAGGAGGGCCCACTCCTCAGAAGGAAAAGCATTCCTCTCATGTTTTCCTTCTTTAGGGCTTGCACAGGTTGCAGAATGACTTTCTAGGATCCTTTGGGATGCCACAGTCTTCTGCTGTCACAAATCCATCCAATTATTCCCCAGCAGGTCTACCTGCCCTGGCCCACCTTTACCTTTAGGGAGGAGTGAAAAAAGTTCCCTTTGGTGGCAAAGCAGCCACTGGGGAGCTGGTTTTGCTCTAGCCAGCGTAGGGCATCCTGAATGTTCTTGTCATCTACGTAGATGTATTTTCTGGCTTGCCCAAAATTCTTGAGTACAAAAGCTGTCAACCTAGGAAGAGGATGAGTTGTGAGAAAAAGAGGCAAACAAAAAAAAGGCAAAGAGAAAGTCAGAGGTCTCCTGGTGCTTGTCCCTGAATTAGTGATGTAGTGGGGGTGCAAAAAAGAGTAATTATCATAAAGAAAGTCAATCTAAAAGTGGAAATGGTCCACAGGACCCACCCCAGTGGCTCCTCTCCCTGCCCCTGTCTCCACAGATATACTACTTATGTACTATTTAGTGCTTTGCCCAGTCATTTCACAGGTGAAAACCCTCCTACTCCCCCTACTTTTATCTGTTCCAGTTCATCTTCCCCAGACTACTAGAGACAATCTGGAATTCTTCATTTTCTTCCTCCCTTCTTTTCTCCATTCATCTTAGCCAAGCACCAAAGATGTAGGCTGTGCCAAGGCAGCTCCTCTCCACTCACTGAGGAGAGGATTTTTTATTGCTCTCACCTAATTTTTTTCTAGATGTGTACACCTCTTGGCTGCCAGGTCACCAGTAGCATGACCTGGTGTTGTGTGTGGGCCAACAGGATAAATATGCAGGGGCACAGAGACAAAAAAATAGACCTTTCATTCTCGGGGACAACATATTCGCTGTTCCACTTTCCCAGAAACGCTGCTGCCCTGCCTGACTGCTTTTTCAAGTGGCTCAAGTGCCTCAGACTCTCCCTGTCAGAGAGTTCCTTCTCTCTCCATCCCAAAGAAGAAACATGTAGTCAGCTTTCTCAGATACATTAGGTACTCTGACCCAGACAGGAAAAATCAGAAGTGAGGGATGTTTGCAGTGCTTACCAAGTGTTTCCTTCTCCATCCTTCTGCCCAAAGAAACTATAGGAGCCATCTCTGTGCCTGTAAAGCAGTTGTGTCTGATACCCTGGGGAGATGGGAACAGGGATTAATATGGCACAGTAACACAGAAGGGACAGTGCTGACAGAGTGGGTGCAAGGGCAAGAGTCACTGGTGTGTTGGACACAGGAGAAGGCAGAGGGGCAAGGTGGGCCCGCTGTACTCACCATGGCGCAGGAATCTTGTTGCCCTGTCCCTGATCTCAGGGCTCAGCTGCCTCGTCTTCTCCAGGTACTGCAGCACATAGACAATGGGGGCAAAGAGCACCATGTTCTGCTCCCCACAGCCGTGGGGCATCTGCACCAGGTGGTCCAGGTTGTGCAGTGCCATCCCCATGAGGTCACCTATGCAAGGGTGTAAGAAACAAAGTGTAAATATTATTCAAAGTGCCTTTTCAGCCAGGCAGGGGATATTAGTGCTTTATCTCAGCAGGGGGAAAGCACTGGAGAAAGGAGGAAAGAGGAGTAAACAACTGAGTGCAAGATGGAGAGTGATGACCGTTTTGCCTCTTTCCAGCTTGGCATCATGACTACGCTATGGAGTGTCGTCCTGTTTTCCCAAGTTTTTTGTTGCCTTTTGATAAGATTACATTCTTGGAGTCAGAATCTCACAGTTTTTATGTAAACAACTTTTGTTTTTGTAACTGCCGCTCTTTGTTTAGAATTCTTTCTGCTAGGAGGAGAAAGTTGATTGACTGTGGCTTTGACCAGTGGGGTATGA
This sequence comes from Nicator chloris, assembly GCA_013400495.1. Lineage (NCBI taxonomy): Eukaryota > Metazoa > Chordata > Aves > Passeriformes > Pycnonotidae > Nicator > Nicator chloris. The sequence continues at coordinate 129,495 of WAAE01019261.1, forward strand.
GAGCTGGCCGTTTCACCCTCCAATCCATGGTCACTTTTGGAAATCTATAAATAACGAGGTCGGAAATGAAGTCGGCCCCTTTTACCTTAGAAATCACACAGTCTGCGTCTCTTTATTTCGTGTCCTAGTGTGATAATGGAGTTCCTAGAGACCTTCCCCTTATCAGCTTTTGCATTCTGAAGAGCTCCAGCTATAATAAATACTGTTTGTAAAAGGCCATGAGCAGAGCTACACCTGCTCAGTCGGTGTCATACAGACAAACAAATATAACAGCTCTCAGGGAAAGGTTGAAATGCTTCTGGTCTTTAGCCAGGCCTGTTCTACCTGGCCATATGTCAAGCATCAAAATGTGAGGAAGCCAGCAGGGGTGCTAGTCAGATGGTGTGAAGGTGTCCATATATCCTCCAGCCAGTCAGAAAAGCCTTGTGTTGTTTCCTCTGTTGGGGTTCTGTTGCACAATATTCATAGCTACTTATGCCAGGCCTGGCTTCATACCAGTTCTGGCCTGTAATACAAATAGATGTATTTAATGGTAAGTATGGCCAGTCCTAGAACCCTCTCTAAAGTGTTCTTTTGCAACTTGATAATGCTGAGAAAGATTTCCTCTCTCCGGGAGCTTCTGCTGTAGCATGGTTTTGAGCTTTACTGTTTGTATCTACACAGAAATAGCCAAGGTCCTGGAGTCTCTGCCCCAAGGTCCTAGCTAGAAAAAGGAGGATTATTCTCCTGTGCAGATTACTTTTCCCATGATAGCCAAAAATAGCCAAAAATCTGAAAGCCTGGTGTTTGCAGGGAATAGAAACACAGCATGCTCTCTTTTGGGCAGTTTCTTGCCAAGTGGATCCTCTGACACCAAGTTAAGCCTTGCTCTTTGGTACCAGCAGTCTGTGAGCCCACAGCAGAAGTCACTTACCTGTGACAGAAATGGAAGCTCTGGCAGATCCCTTTACTACATTGTCAGGAAGGCGAAGGGACATGGGTTCTTCAGCCACGTTTCCTGATAACAGGAGGATAAAAGGTAGCATGAAATACAAGCCAAAAGCCTCTAACTGGGGAGACAAGGCTGGCCCAGGACAGTGGGACACTGCCTACATCCCGCTCACACCGACTGTCCTGGTCATTGCACCAAGGTGCATTGCCTGGAAACGTTTCAGATTAGGCCATAGATGAGAGCTGCTGGTGGGGCTGAGGGCCCACCAAGCTTCACTTCAGCTCAATTCACTGCACTGCAGAAGGCGGTGGAGGTAACTGGACATCCTGTGCAGGAGGAGGACATCCTGGCAAGACTTGTGATGCTGCAGGGACAGGGAGGGAGGGTTGGAGCATCTCTCACTGGTGACTATCAAGCCCCAGGAACACGCAAGGGTTGCACTGTGGGAAGGTGACTACAGAGCAGGATTTTGCCACTTATACTCAGCAGCAAATTCAGTAGGACAGCACATGTGGGAGTAATATTTCTTATTAGTTCGTGTCTTACAGGAAATGAGATTTCCCATGTGAAAAATAATTTCAAAACATTCTTTCATGAGACCTCCCACAGTTTATTTCTACTTTCAGGTGCAGTTATTTCGGGCTGCAGAACCCATTCAGGCTGTGCACATACCTCGTCTCAGGCACATACCTCCTCTTGGGCACAGAAGGGAGCTGTAGGACTTCTCCACTAACACACCCTCTGGCTGCCAGGGCAGAAACATGCACATGGGACAGGAGAAACAAAAATACACATATAATTCCCAAACAATGGCAACATTTCAGAGTAAGTTCAAGTCTGAATTCAGAGGTCAGGGACTCCACCCTCCTCATTTTTGGCAGGTCTGCCTGCTGCACTGCTCAAAGGATCAAGAGTAAGCACGAGGGACAGGGCTCTCTGGCCAGTGAGCACATACAAAAGCTCAGGTACAGCATGAAAAGCAGGGAAAGGTACAGGGAGAAACACAGACATGGGAAGGCAGCTCAAGCAAGAGTACTCCAAGAATAGGCTTGGCTAGGTCCTGGGAGAAATAAAGGGAACTAAGCCACAGCTTTGGTATACTATTTCTGGCCAAAATTTGAGGTGATAAAACTATTTAGCCCACCTCAGTCTGCCTTCCCCAGTGGGCAAGGGCATCATAGGCAGAAGTGAGGTTGTTCTCTTACTGACCTGGACCAGCAAGTGTTTGGTCAGTGTGTGCCTCCCCCTCACAGCAGCTGGCAAGGGCCTCCTGCCCCCACACCATGACGTGGTGTCCAGTACCTCTGTCCTCACTGAGACATTCAGAGCCCCTAGCAAATAAATTCAACAGAGTCCTTTTCTTATATCTGTGGCCAGATGGAGTAAACTTTCTATAACCAATAGTGGCCTGAGATGCTTTGGGTTGTTGGTCTTCATGGCCTCAGCAGTTGGGCCAGTAAAGGTGAGCCAGCCAGTGCTGGTAGCTTGTTCAGACGCCCTGAGCATGAGGACATAGGACTTGAACAACAGAGGGTCCAGCAGCCCTTGGACCCCAGCATACCCTTCCCATTGCATATGAAGCACGAGACCAGCAATACAAAATTCCCCCACCCACATCCACAAAGCCTCTTCCTCCCCAGCTGGTCCCACAGCCCTCTCTTCAGGAGTTCCTGCCCTCTCTGGTGGATCTGTCTAAGAAGAGAGAAAGAAAGCAAACATAATGGATTGCACGTTTGCACCATTAAGGACAAACCTCAGGATTCAGAGGAGACCTGGCCCTGCCAACTTCTCTGGACCTCCCACACTCTTTCACTTCAGTTTCAGGGCTCCCCATCACCAGTCCCTTTTTGCTGCCATACCCAGTTGGACTGCTGTCACATTCCACATGAAGGTCTTGGACTCCTCAGCGCACAGACACTCCTTGTCCCTGCAAGTCTGACATGGCTCCACCTGGAAGTCTGAAGATTTAGCCAGTGCCACCTGGATCTGCAGGGATGAGAGATGCAGGTAAGTGACTGGGCACCTCAGGTGAGATGGCTTGGCACAATGAGCTCTGAAGCTGGAGGGCAGAGTAGGCCTGTCCCACACAGTGTAACCTGTGGCACAGGCACACACCTGTATACACTGCTGCAGGTAGCTGAAGACAGTGGCTTTCATCAGGAAGGTCTCTCCACGGATGACAGAATATGGCAGCGTCATGTCCACAAAGAAGGGCTGAACAGTTCTGAGGCTCATGGTCGGGGCAAGGCCAAACCCCCTCCCAGCCAAGCAGAACATCTTGACTTTCCACCCTGCAGCAGCAGCAGGCGCTGTGACTGGGACATTCCTGCTGCCATTGGAGCTGAGAGGAAGAGAGAGCTGGCATGAAGAGATTCATCTGCTAGTGGAGAGGGAAGGAGAGGAAATGAGGAGAACTCATGGCCCTGCTGAGGGAGGTGACACAGGTCCTCATGCTTGAATGAACCTCTGCTGTACTGACAGTGACTTTTGCTCCAGTGGCTCACAGCAAGGCATTTCTCAGCAATTTTTCCCCAGAGCCATAAATCCTCTTTAAATGTCATCAGTAATGGCTTTATGTCCTTCTCCTGAGCAAGACACTGCCCAAGGATTCCAGCTCTGTACACTCCTGGTGGTTTGGTCTGGAAGTGTACTCCTGTTCCTTAAATCTGGGTACACTTCACAGAGGTGCAGGTGTATCTGCACCTCAAGGTCTACTGGTCTGACACACTACAAATGCAGGGAAGAGCCACATAATTTGCATGCAGAGGTCTTTTTACATTTCTTTTACACAAACTCAAGTCAGCCAAGTCTCTATAGCAAAGGGTCATCCTTCTGTCCATTTTTAAAGTCAGTGATCACTTACCCAACAGAGTACACATTCCAGATCCAGGTTTCAGGGAAATAGTGGTGAAATCTTCTGTGAGTTGTAAAATGGGGTTGTTCCTCAGTGATTCTTTGGTCTTCTGTAGAAGGCACCCCTGAAAGAAAGAGGAAGGAGTCCCATCAGACTGGGAGATGTGAACCTTGCCCAGCATAGACAGCATAGCCCTAGAGGGGCTGGAGGGAAAGCAAGCAGTAAGAGAGACATGAGGAGAGTCTGGCAGAGGAAAGCAAAAGGGACTGGACTGATTTCATGGGAGAGATTAGAAATTAAGGGAAAAGAGAGTGATAGCAGGAGAAGCAGCTTGCAGTGAGCTGATTGCAAGGTTTCCAAGACTTGGTTACACAAAGCGTTTCCTGACCTGACCCAGAGTTGTTGCTTAAGAGACTAAGACCCTCCAGAGAGCTGCTTTAACCATCACTTCTATAATTCTGGGAGTAATAGTACTTTTTGCTTTCTGCACAAAACTCACATTCCACAGCAAGCAATGGTTTAAATACTGGCAGGCACGTGAGCCAGCTTAGTACAGTTATCGAGTGCAAACTGAGACCTAGAGGAAGAACATGACTGTGGCCACAAGTGGGGGCAGTAGCTGGGTCTCAGTACAGCCTGGGGAATGGGAATAGACACCGGGAAACAGATCCTGGGCCCCACTTGGGTTTGTCTGTGAGGAAAGGGAGAGCCATCCTTTAGTGTCAGGGAACATCCTGGTAGTGACATTTTTCAGAGCCCTTTTTTATAGGGATTGGGTGACTCCTACTGAGTCTGGTGGACTGGGCAGCTAGGCTGTGGCAGCAGCACCTGATACTCCTAAGAGAAACAATATCCACCATCAGCAAACCCAAAGATCAGAGGGCTCTGCCACCTGGTGTGATCTCTTGTCCCAGGCAGGCTCAAAGTGCAGCTCACCTATGATTGTCTTCCTATCCGCCCGACGAGAGCATTGAGAGGGCTTCTTGATCACAAGGTTTGAGAAGACTTTCAGTCCCATGTTCTATTAGGAAAAGAAGGAGGGCAGGGGAGGCAGAAAAGCATCTGTGAGTGGGGAAGATGGACTGCTGCTCTTCAAAATTACTCTGGAAACCATGGGGGTCAGGACAACCCAGTGCCCAGGCAGCCCAGAGCAGCCCTGGCCCAAGCAGACCCAGTGCTGAGGGAGGCATGGAGGAGACCTGCCCTAAAGGCACCAAGAGGTCTGCCTGGGACCTGCCCAAAACAGCGGCAAAGAGCGGGCTAACAAGGCCATGGCAGCAATCCCTGGTCTAATGCTTGGGATCCCTCCCTGTCTCTCTTTTCTCTAACACTGTAGATAAACAGTACACAGCCCAGGACCTCATTCCTCATTCCCATTCAAGTCCAAAAAAATGGAATTTGATGGTCCAGGATTTCATCACCTTGCTTTGTGCATGTGTGGAGGGAAATACAGGTATTACTACTCAGTAGGGTTGTACACCTTTTGAGACAACACCGTTCAGTCAGGGCAGACAGCAGGGTCTGTCTGGAGGAGGAAAAGCCTTCTCAGACTGCTTGGGGAGAAAATACCTCAGATGCTCATAATTGCAGCAGCTCTGGGAAACATCATGGGGTGATTACCCGGAAGAGGTTGAAGGTGTCAGGCTGAAAGGAATTCTGTGGCCTTCCTCGTAGCAGAGACGACGAGGACTGGGGCTGCAAACAGCGATCTGAATGCTCTTCTACTTGGGCAGGGTATCCATGTTGGAAGGCAGCAGGGAACAAACCATAGACCTAGGGAAACTCACAGGCAGGGAAGGATTGGGCAAGGAGCAGATACCTCCAGATGCTTCACTCCATCCTCCCTTAGCAGGCACATCAGTTCCTGTCCTTCTTCTTAGGCAGGCCCTGCTTTCTCCTTCACACACAGACCTCCTCATTCGCTGGCCTCCAGCTCACCTTGCACAGCCCCTGCCTGCCACGCCCAGCTCATACATGAGCTGGTTTTGCCTGGTTGTACACTCACCATTTGGCTGGTCAGCTCACTCTCTGGTCTGGTGAAGAACATGTTTTCATCTACTGCCTGGAGTGCACACAGGGAGCCAGGGGCTGCCTGCAGCTGGAGCTGCACTGCAGACCCTGCGTGGGCTTCTTTATCTGGGAATCCTACCTTGACCTGGAGCAACACACCAGGAAAGGAATATGAAAGAGGTGTGAGGAGGATGACAGAGAGATGGCACAGACAGAAAGAGGAAGACTAGCTGGAATGTCCCCTGCTCAGCCACTGCTATCAGAAGTCACAGCTGAAGCTTTCCTGGTCCCCGGGCACTGTGTTGCAGATACCCCTTCCGTCTCTTCTGCCCAGTTCTCTCTTGGAAGGATCTGAGAGCCTCCTTCCCTCAGGCCTCCTGACTCCTGCTCACCAGCTCTCCCCTGCCACAGAGGTGAGTCTCACCTGGTTTTGGAAGCACAGGGCGACATCCAAACGGATGCTGTCAGCCGTGACCCCTCCGTTGGGGAAGATGGCGTACACCACTAAGGAAGGCGAGGGGGACAAGTCGGCAGTGAAGGTCAAAGGGATGGAGAACGAGCCCTTCAACACTGAGGAAGGAAAGGCAGAATATTTGCATCTTAGGCCCACCAAGACCTCCTTGTGCCCTTCTTTTTGTGCTATATAATCTCAAAATGTCAAACCAATTCCTGCTGCTGCACTGTCTGTCCTCTGCCTCCATTCTCTGACCCTATGTACTCCATCTTCCCCTACATCCCCCAGTCTCTCTTCCCATCATTGTTTCATTCTGGCTTTTTGCCCTCTTCCAGTTGACACAATTGCTTCCTCAGCCTCCCTCTGTTCTGTTTGCTGACTGCTCGAGACCTATAGATTGGGAGAATTTGGGAGAAACTCCAGCAACTTTCATGTCCAACCTAGAAACCAACCGGGTGCAACTGTTTCCACTTCTCTGCCACGACTTACTGTTCAGTTTCCCAATCTGGATATTCCTCTGGCCCCTGACAACAATTCCAGACTTGCCAGTGACCTGCAGGAGGAGGGACATGGGATGAGCAGTCTGCTGTTTGCCACCAGAGCGCATCCACACTTACCTATGTGCATTTTGCTCTCTAAAGGAAAATAAAACCCCTCAAATTAACTATGGGTTCAATCCAATCCCAGACTTAAGGAGGTTTGCAGACATCACAGTTGGGAGAAGCTTTAACACAGGAGTCTCTGGTCCAGACTGATCAGTGAGGGCAAAGGATGGGTACTGGGGTCACTGCAGATTGGAGAGTGATAACTAAAGTGTTTCTCCTCTGGTAGGCTGGCTTCCAGACCAGACCAAAATCCATTTCCACTGAGCAGCTGCTTGATAACCAGAGTGAAAAGGGGATACCCCATCCAGGTTTAAAGGGAGAAGACACTTCCAGCTGCAGCCTTGGCAGAGACTAAGGGGGTGATGGGCTACAAAGACAGAAACCTCCTCCAATCCACGGAGGTGACTGGAGCCCCTGCACCAGGATCATGGTGTGACCAGGCTGAGCCCTACCAGGTGTAGCATTCACCCAGTTCCCTGAGAACAGGGTTTAGTTATAAAACTAAATTATATCCTCAACTTTTCATGGGGTTCTGGTCCTGTCAGTACAGCCTTTCCTCCCAGGTTATCTACTAGCCTTACTCACATAATATGCAAAACTTATACGGCTGGTGTCTTCTCCCAGGTCATCCCTGCTGAGCATGAAGGTCACCTGGACATTCTGCTTCAACCCACAAGGCAGTGTTTCCGTGGGTGGGTGTATGTCCAGGAAGCTCTTGGTTGTGACATGGAAGGGCTGCAGGTGATGGTAAGCGTTCGTGTAACTGAAGTCAGTCCTTCGAGGGGGGCGCATGAGCTCCTCCGGTGTGAACCTCCCCTGAAAGGACACCAGAGACACACAGAAATGAAGAGTTTCATGCTTCAGTGCTTCATTAGTCTGTCATCAGCTTGGTCTGGGAAAGGCTGTTGGCTTGGTGCCTTCCAGCTGGCTCTGTGCAGAGCTGTGTGGTGAGCCTAGGCCTGAGCTGGCAGGGGGACTGCAGGGCAGGAGAGAGGAGCACAGGTAGAGCTCAAGGATTCTCACTTTCCCATATGCAGAGGTGGTGTTTACCTCCAAAGAGACTGATGAGCTGTTCCAGGCAGTTGTGTCGAGGTTGAAGGATGCTATTCCACTGTCATCTGTGATGTACGTTTTGATAAACCGACGCCTCAAGAACCTTATCACAAGATAAACTTTCCTGTTTTTCATACCAGTTCCATAGTGATCCTGAACCTTAATCTGGTGACAACAAGGTAAGGCAGGAAAGCCAAAGTCAGATATTTCTTCCAGTGTCATACCCAAAACCTTCCTCTCTCTGACAAATATAGACCTTCCTGTGCAGGTCACCCGCAGACTTCAGTCTGGCCCCAAGAAGACAGGAGAATCATACAACTCCCTCATCTCTAATGTGAAGCTGAACATGGTTAAAAACTGCCTGCTCCAAAAGGTGTGTGTGGCTAGGACATAAGTTTCTCTCCTAGCCAACAGCTGAGATATCCTTGCATCCCAGCATCCTTGCTGAGACACCACTTGTTGCTCTCAGCAGATGCTGGAGGTATAAACACAAGAGGGAACCTGAAATGCAGCAGCTGTATACACACTGTCAAGCAATGTGACACAGTGCAAGGTAACGTACTCTGTCTGAGGAGCGGGAACTGCTTTGGGTCAGCTAGATTTACCAGATGCCATATTCCTTGGCAAATGACAGGGAGCAAAAAAGCAAGGGAAGAAAATCACCTTCCCCCTGTATGGTACTCCAGGGATGTAATATTCATTGGGTGTTTCAAATACTGCCCTTGCAGCTGTCCTGGAGATGAGGATTTGGCTGGAGGTGTTGATCTGCACCCCTGTTGGAATGCAGAATGCAAGGGAAGCAGGATCAGTACCAGAGGTGACTACTGCACAGTAGTTTAATCTCACTTTGTTATTCCCAAACCCTCTTAGCAGAGTGTCTGAAACTTCCTTCCCAACATTAGCATTCGTCAAGTTTTGGAGGCTGCTGGTGTGGCAGCTCCTTCTTTAGTTAAGCTGTCTGCAAGCCTCTTTGTAGCCTCATGGACCCACACCACTCATCCAGCTCCCAGCCACTCCCCATCCTCCTGCTGCTGGCAGAGTAGCTCTCCATGTGCTGTGACGATCCCAGCAGCAGGGAGGAGGAGAAGGGGAGGTGTGCCCTCTCTAACCCTCAAACCCCCAGAATGGTTCCTCTTGCCCCTGTGCTTTTCCTGCTGAGCCCTTGGGTACCTGTGCCCATCTCCAGGAGAGAGGCTTCTGCATAAAGTTTGTTGTCTTCCTCGCTGGGAGTCAGATTGAAGATTGATGTGCTGACAGAAGGGGTGAAACACCCATGGCTGGCCGTCTGCAATAGGGAGTGATAGGTATTATTTGGGGCTGGGGAGAAGGGAAGGGGTCAGAAGTACAAGGGGTTAGTCATTCTGTCATAACTATCAACTACAACAAATAATAAGGCAGAACTCGTAAAACACTGGAACATGTTCCCCAGGGACGTGGTGGATCCTTCATGCCCAGAAAGATTCAGGGTCAGACTGGATGGGGCTCTGAGCAGTTCATTCTGTTCACTCAGCCCTTGACCCTTCATCCTGTGTGGTGCTTCTTTACTGCCCATATACCTTCCAGGATTTTACTCACGGGACCGCTGTATTCCCTACAGATGTCCTTGCGGGCGTTCTGGGGCCACCTCCTTGCTTTCTGGCACAGAGTCACATGCACGGTCCCTTGCACTGCTTTCCCATAGCTGTACCTGCAGGGAGAACACCAGAGGAGCTTCTGGGCAGAGGCACTGTGTGCTCTGCCCAGAACGTTTCTCCACAGGTGCCTTTTGTGACCAAGGTTGTACTGCAGCTGGCAAACAGGCAGGTACAAATTAAAATATAGCACTTTGAGTACTTTGGGAGTGCAAGAGGGTGATCTGGCATCCAACAGATGCAGAGATAAAGGAACAGGTGCAGAAACGGACAGGAACAGACCCACAGCCTCTGGAGCTCTCCCACTTCTGGGCATTTGCTGTCCTGGAATTGCAGGCAGACACAGAGAGTGGACCTGACTTATCCACTGAGTGAAGATATTAGTCTGGGGGGGAAAGCAGCAGAAACGGGTGTCCCTGCAGACAGCAAATTGCAGCAATAGAACCACGGAGTGATCTCAGACTTGCCTCACTATGGGCTTATCTTATGATCAGGGCTCTTGTTTCCATCATCAGACCTGCTCTGCTGATTTAGACGTTTAGGTATTTCCTCTGCCTGCTTTGCTGCCTTTCCTTGCTTTGACTCCTCTCTGACTTGCCCTTTGGAGCAATGCTCCTGACAGTATCAGTAAAAAGATGACATCTGTGACCCGTCCTGGTGATGTAGGGTGGTGTGTACTATTTACTACTACAGCCTCCTATGACCTGATTGTAACTGTCCCAATTAATGAAAAATTATGTCAGACCAATCGGTGGCAAAAGAGACACCAAAAGTCTCCAGATAACGCAGCCCCAAACACAAATGAGCTCACCAGGTTTTGAGTGCTTTTGAGCTCATTGTCCTCCCTTCTTTGTGTTTATACTGTCAGAGGTCCTGCCCTGCTTCCCACCCTCATCTGCTCATTTTTTGCTGATAACCACATAACTAGAGAAATTTATCTTCTGCTCCTAAGAAGGTAATAAGTTCAGTAGCATGTAAGTGAGAAGGAAAGGCATAAACTCCTAAAGAAATGCCAGCTCCTACTCCTTTACTTCAACATCTGTCCCATATCTGGTAAGTGTTTTTCTCACATAAGATCTTTCAATGCTGGACAGACACATCTTCCAGAGGAGGGTATCTCTTGCCTAGGGCAAGTCTCCCAACAGCTGGATGTTTTCTCTCATGTGTGGCTCAGGTACCTCTTCCCCAAGGAAGAATCCATTAGCTTGACTCTTCAGCTATTTGGGATTCTTCTAAAGGAATGGCCCTGTTTGACCCTTCTTGAGCCACCTCTCTTTGATGGATTGAAAAGATAGGAGACATACGGAAGAAGTGACACAGTTTTGATGGAATCTTTCCTTTCCCCTGAACATTCTCCTTACCTGCCACACACTTGCAGTGGGAAGGTTTTATCTGAAGCATAAATCTGAGATGGTCCCTCGAAGAAAACATCGAACTTTTGCAACACTGGAACAAAAACCTGAGAGTTATTCCATCAAATGCAAAAGACTACCCGAGCACAGGATCACAAAAGGGAAGAGTATTTTCCCATGAAGGAATGTGTTAGTGAGGTAAAAGTAAGCATTAATTAAAACAGGGAAACCAAAGAAAAAAAACCTTTTTTTTTCCCCCCCCAACAGTCTTGCAGAGGTCTTTAATGTATTCTTAATCTGCCAGAAGATACCTTCTCCAGGAATCTCCAGCACAATATCCCTTGTGTTCATTCCTGATATTGCCCATATATTTGTGGTCAGTCATAGCTCTCAGGCAGTAAATCCCATTTTACAATAATTGGCTTTACATTGTCATACATACAGGCAAGCAACAAACAAGAAACTTTTTCCATCCCTTTCTTCATTCTCCTTACCACGTTCTTCCACCTTAAAGGTACTGGACTGGACTGAGCTGGACTTAAAGGACTGGGCACTGATGGTGTAAGTCCCCAGGGAGAGTTCAGCAGCTAACTGGAAAGAGAGCTCTGCAATGCCCTGTTTTGGTCTCACATCCAGCCACTGACCAATGCGGTTTTGGTTCGGGTCCTGTGGGGCAAGGGAAGGAAAGAAGAGGCAGTCACCAGCAATGCTGGCTGTTCTCTACCCAGAGCCCGCTGGATTCAACTGCACGTCAGACATTTCAGAGGCTTTCACAGGTTCCTGCTGGTTTCAGCCCAGATGGTGATGCTGGAGCACCAACAGAGGTAAACCCAACCCACGCAGGTTTACTCTGCTCAGGACAGCCACAGACAAAGAAGGTATGGAAGGTCCTGACATTTAGACTCTCCAGTCTCCAGTAAAAATGAACTGTAAAAATTAGCTAAAGCCTGGCTGGCGTTCCTGACTGTAGAAATGGATGAAGTAAACCATTTGTATCATCAAGTCCTGTTAACAAGAAGCATTTGGACAGAGAATGTGCATGCATAGAGCCTAAGAAAAGTACCTTGAACCAGTAAGACAGCATCCTAGGTACTATCCATACTGAAATACCTTTCCTCATAACATCTGAGGAGTCTGGAACACCCACCTGGATTTCCACCATGGAGTACTGCAAAGCAAACAGACAGCACTGTCAAAAACTGCATTATTATGCAGAGCAACCTGCATATAAACTTCTCTTACCCACCCAGCCCCTGTACTGTGACAAACATTATGACACAAGAATCCTACTGCAAGCAGGACAATTGTTTTGAAATAGTAAGGAACAGTAAAACTCTATTCTTTAGGTTTGCTTTTTGATCCCTGAATATTTAAGATGCATTTAAATAGGTATTCTACAAACATGAAAGCTAGAATTTGCTGTATTAAAATGGGAAAGAGTAGAAAAACTCTCAAATACCATCATCCCAAGCTCACAAATATTAAATTACCTCAGTTTTGTAACATATAACCCAATAACTAGCAAAACTGCATCACCTATAGGAAGAATAATTCACGTATCTTCCTCTAAAATCCCTGGCACAGGAGGTAAGGCTGGGAGTTATGAATTAATGCTGACTGCAACTGACAGTAACAGGGAGGGACAAAGGAGGACACACTTCAGCCCGTCTAGGCCCATTAATTCTCTGTGTGTTCTTATATCACTGCGTCTTTCATCCAGGGGGCAGTACTGGTGAGGAACCCCTTTGGGGAGCACAAAGCATAAGGAGGCAGGAGCAGGGCTTGGGGGAGTAACCAGGCTGTAAACATGCAACTGACACGTAATTCACATTATTCATCATTCTAAGCTTTCATACAAGTTATCAGGGGCAACTCTGTTTTCACTGAAATTAAAAAAAAAAAAAGTGCATGTTAACCTGCTGGTGAACAGCAACCATATTAACTTCAACTCATCTAATTTACAAACTAGGTATTATAGCTTTAATGCTGCCATGGACTAAAGCCTTTATAATAGCTTGGGCTAAACATGATCTCTCTGAATTTTCATCACAGCATAATTAACAGTTACAATGTTAATTTGTTTATACTTGCTCATAGCCATCAAGCATTTATGGTCAAATATGTACATGAACCAATTGTAGGCATGGAAGCAAATGTATTGTTCATACTTTATTATCTAATTAATATAAGATATATGCCTTCCCTTTGGGGAGAAGAAAGGAGTATTTATTTGATGCTAAGACTTCACCAATAGTCCAAAAAAGAGGAAATTAAGTCAGCAATAAAGAAGCTGGAAGGATCTCTCCCTTTATTTTAGTCTAGAAGGATTTGATCCAAGTCCCCTAATGCGTGCTCTTCAGCATTTAATTGTCATGGCATGAATTCCTGTTGGCTCTCCTTAAATTGCTTGAGGACTGAGGAGTGAAATAGCTATAGCTGCTGGCTGCAGATATAATTGTTTGCAGGAGAATGGCACTAGCCTTGCAGTTTCCTGGCCACCACATATGTAAGTCTCTGGCAACTTGTCACTCCCTTGACATGGGGACAATGAGCTGCTGCCAGCAGCAAGTCAGTATAATTTGGTTATACTGTTTTCTCCCTCTTTTTTTATGATCACTTCCTGTGTAACCACCCCCATATTAATTAATTTTTGTTAAAATTTTGCAGCTCGCTTCAGGCTCTCCTACCAACCTTCAGGTGACACACACTGCACAAATCACTGAGCTTTCCAGAGCTCTGGGAGGGGATCTTTTCAGTCTGGCAAAGTCTTCCAACAATTTTCTCTGATAATTATGCCCATGGCCAGCAACCCACAGACTGGTCCCCAGAAGCCCTGCCTGCTCTTTTGGCAAGGGCAGGTGCACTCGGCTAACTCAGCTAGCTGGGAATGGTGGCACACTCCCCAAATACCATTCCGACCCTCCCATCAACCAGCAGCTATCCTATGAGAGCAACAGCAGAGCCATCAGCCAACCCGAATTGTTGTTCAAATTTGGTTTACGCGAGGGTGGGCACTGGCCACTCTGGGTGCTGGGACTGCCCCAGCCTCCCTGGCATGGGGCTGGTAGAGGAAGCAGAACCGTCTGAAGCCTGGAGACTTCCTTGCCTCCATTTAGACAGGCTTTACCTTGCTGTTAACGGGAACAAAATCTTCAGTCAGTGTCACAATCCTGAATTTCACTGGGGGGAGAAAACAGAGTAAAGCACATTACAGACAGAGTGCACGTGAGAACGGACTTGCACCATACTTGTCTCACCCCAAAATCCTAGCTGCAGTTCAGATCCAGCCCAGCCCTGGTGGCAGCCCTGCAGACAGCCTTTTCTCAGCCCTGCTCACCTCTGCTTGCCCCAAACACGTGGCAGCAGCACAGCTGCTTCACAGTTTAGGGGTTTTCCCATGGGCCACACCCAGGGTTACCCAGACATTTCCATGTCTGCAGTGTAGGCGGACCAGTCCTACCTGGCCCTGGCCAAGAAGACCATGTTCAGGTCTGCTCCCTTTTCCAAGCCAGCTCTGCTCCCAGAGCATGTGAGGCCTCTCCTGCTACTAAAACATGGGCCATGGATACTGACCCATGCATGGGAAGCACTCACTGCAGAAGGCAGCAGTCCCCCTCTGTCCCCACAGAGGCCACAGAGCACAAAGTGCTCAGCTTTCCACTCACAGGAAATTGGGAACAAAGCCTGGGAGGGTGAAGGCAAGGCCACTGTCAGGGTGCTCCGTGAGTTGCTCACCTGTCTGTCCCGGATTATAGATGGGCTTATCCATCTGAATGAGGGTGCCTGTCCCAGCCCTGCGGATCAGGACTTTTTTCTCTTCACTTGCACTGAAGTGGTGGCCATTGGAGATGCGCAGGTGCACAGTGGCCACCTCCTGGCTGCCTGCAGGTCGGGGCACCTAGGACGGGAAAGAGGAGAGTCACTAGGTTAGCAGGCACCAGAGCAGTGCTCTTCTCGCTTCAAGGCCACTGCAAGGCCAAGCTCTTTGGCATCTTACTCTCGAGGCCAGCGTAGGGTGTCCCCTCAGAGGCTGAAGGCTATGTCTGTGGAAGCTCAGGGCACAACACTTAGCAGCTGGGATAGATCTTTGACAAGAGAAAAAGGAGTCTGTTCTGACACAAATTTTGTTTACTCCTTCGTGGGACCACTGTTAGAATCCGCATGGAGCAAGATGGAGAAGACAACTCAAGGGAAGAAAAGGTCTATGGTGATGAGAATTCTGTTTCCTAGACTGTGAGGGTCACAGAGACTGAAATCCCCTCTTATTATCAGTGCAAACTAGGAAAATAAGGATCATGAGTTTGGCAAATAGGAACGATTGGTGCTGAGCTTGTGTGTACACCCTCCCATGTCTTTCCTAGTCCTCCAGGACATTTTCAAGCCCAGAAAGAAAAGCTTGGAAGGAAGCAAACATGAGAGAAGCTGTCTGACTCTTTCTGCACAAACAACACACTGTGACAATGCATCCTCCTCAGGGGAGAGAATGAGCTGCATGGCTGCCATTTGGGTGCTTCTAAGCTATCCATCCTCCTCAGACCTTTGCTGCCTGGCCAGGCAGCCTTTCCTCAGTGTGCCACCAGGATATCCCACAGGAAGAGTACCATGTGGACAGACAAAGACAAGGGGCAAAGACACCGGGCTGCCACTAAACACTCCCCCTGATTTTGCATTCACCCCTTTCCATGCCCTCTTATCTTCAGTCTTCCTCGTTCTCTCTTTCTTTGATGAGGGGCAAATGAGCATGCTGGGAGCTGCCAGCTAGGGGTCCCTGCCAGGAATGACTCTGACCTGAAATCTGGTGCACTCGAAGATCCAGTCGTTCCGGACGACCTTGCGGTAGAGGCTGACGTTGCCAGATGGGTGCACAAGAGTTAAGGCCACACGAACAGGCTTTTCAACCCCACGAAGGTCCAAGCATGCCCTCTGGGATGAGGGGTAGCGCAGGGCAGCTGGAATGATGATCAGGTACCTCCTGCAGTGGGGAAACAAGATATCATCACATCCCAGGAGCCCTCTCGCCCACTTCTGGCAGTAAAAGGCTGGTCTGAGGAAACAGGGGAGCTTGCAATCTCCCTGAGACTAGGAGGTGCTGCTCTACTGGAGATACTGGGACAGATTGCAAGAGTGAGAACCTTGCACAGGGGGGATGGAAGGTATAGGGTTCATTTCAGATAAATACAAGACAAATACTTTCAGGTGACAGAACAGAATTTGCCCTTCTTGCTTTGACATGGCTCCTCAACTACCCTGACAGCGTATTGGTTCCTGCTTATCCATCCCCTGCCTTGCGGCCCTTTTCATTTGCCCTTCCCTTTATCCTACACCTTTCCCTTCATCCCACCCCATACTGCAGTCCCTCACTCTTGTTCCCACCACAAGTGCTCACCTAGCTCTTGTACTGCAGCCGTATCCATGAGAGAGGTTCCCACCTTCAGGAGGGCCCTGCGTTCACAACAAGGCTCTGCACCCCACCCCATGTCACTCCACCCTTCCAGGAGGTGACACACAGGGTCCCACAATGTCTCCCTGCTGTCTTGGCCCCTCCCTCAGCATTCACAACTATCAATTATTAGATTTTTAATGACACTTACAGTTGTGCCACTATCCCCAGGGTGTAGAGCAGGCAGCTCAGGAGAAAGGGAGTCCACATTTTCATGGCAGAACCCCAAAGGGGTGGATTCCTCTGGAGGGCTGGTCAGGAGAGAAAGCAGGGTGCTGCTCCTCTCCTTCCAAAGTCTCCAGGACACCTGCTGTTGTTATGGTTTCTCCCAAGAAACAGACACAAAGCCCCAAGGTTTCCTTCCCTCCACCTCATTCCTGCATTTATAGTGCCACGGGCACAGGGTTGTACCATCCAGGATGTTCCCCAGCCAATCCAAGTCCTTTTGGACTCCAGCCTCACTGCTCTCCTTCTCCCCTGTGGATGGACCAGCATCATTCAGACAAATGTGCCTTCTATTTTGCTAGCCAGCAGCCTGTTTCCTGTTCACTGCACTGCCCCTGCTCCCTGGGCCAGTTGCAGCCTAATTCCCATTGTTTTGCCTCCAGCTGGATTGTCCCATGACCCCTTGGCATGTGCACCCAGCTGGAGCTCCCTGTGAGCTCTTGTGGTCATACTGTCCCCAGAATTTCTGAGTCTGTGGCACCCACAGCATGTCTCAGTCCTGAAATGGAGGCTTTGTACAAATTTAACATATTTGCATAGTTCTCTGCTCCTTCACAGAGGAGGAGAGCACAGGAAGCAAGCAGAGCTGGAATCCTCACCTTGCCTCTGCCCTACAGATATTTCAGTTTGAAGAGAAAATTGAACAGCTGCAACTCACCCCAGCTGTCTCACATCGCTCTGTGCCCCACTTCAAGGCCAACCTACTCACACCCTCACCAGTGGAGGAAATGAGGGCTAAACATTGGTCAGGCAGGTCAAAATCTGCATGGCTGAAGTCCTGCAGGGTCTTGTCTAGCTACCAAAAGGCTGTGCTCGAGCCCTGGGTGATGGGAATACACGTTATCTGTTTTGGGGCCTTCTTTCCACATGCTGATTTTATATATGTTAGTCCACTGATTGTACTGAACTTTTCCCTGAGTATCCTACCATAATTTAAAAGACAATCTGGTTCTTGAAACTACTTATTCTCACAATAAGAAGTTCTTCAACTTTAATATCAAGCTCATTTCATATCAAAATGTACCACTAACTTATTCTTCAGTACCAAACTGACCTCTTAAACATGTAGGACCTAGTAATATTTTCCTTTGCTTCAGTACAAAGTGACCATAACAAGGAAACTAAATTTTGGGGCTTTCTTTTGCCCACTCATGCACCTGTTGGGCAGATACAACTCCTCTCTCCTCTCTCCTTTCCGTGGGCTTTGTTCAGGTCAGAGCTGCTGGTGCCAGCAGTTGGGGAAAATGTGTAAATGCAGCTGGACAAACAAGCAAACAGGAACCGGAGCAAGAACGTGAATCATTCTCTGACACTAAGCTGCCCTTCATTTCTTTCCATGGGTCTCAAAAAGTACAAGCAGTGCCTGTTGAACAATCCCAGCTGACATTTGTTTGTTCCCAGCAGATCCACAGCAGTTCCAGGGGACTGAGCCAGATCCCTCATAACAGCACAGGGGCTCACAATGGCAAAGGTATTGAGCATCCTGACTCCTACTGACTCCAGCAGCTGCTTTGTGAGAGCAAAAATCACCTCTGAAGTTCTGGACTTGGCACCGATTGCAAAGCTACACCATGAGCACCCAATCCAGTCTAACTCCCAAGGAAACAGAATTAAATAAATGTAGGAGCAACAAAAACAAAGTGACAGGCTTGGGGTGTGTGATTCCTCTGCCTCAGTCCTATCTCCATCTCCTAGTACCAGCACAGTGACCATTTGCTGGTGGGCAGGAGGCACTGGGGAAGGGAGCACCTCTTAGCAGGTCCCCTAGGACTGGGTGCTGTCCTGTGCTAAGATCATTCCCCAGCCCACAGATCCATTCATCACCTGGCCCAGAGACAGGCAAGAGGCACATCCATTGTGGATTTGAGTCCCTGGAGGCCAGCAGTTCTCAGCGCTCAAGCAGTGAGCTGATCACACGCTAAATGGAAGCACGCACACCACCAAGCTCCAGCCTGAATCACCACAACCCCTCGATTTTGTGAAGGACAAAAAAATTACTGGGGTGTTTGACATCTGCTGCTCTAAGCAGAGAAGGGGACATTTAAGCCAGAGAGAAATCAATGTGTTTTGTACAAAAGTGGTTTTTTACCCTGTCTAAATTCTCTTGGAAGACAGCCGCCTCCTTCCAAATGCTCTCTAGTAGCCAGACATCACAGGTATAACTTTTTAAATCTCATAAAGAACATTTTAAAGGACACAGAAGAGTTGTTAAGAAAGTGGAACAGCAATTACAGTGGCTATTGAGTCAAAAGTGACACTATGTGTAATTTTTACACAGATTCTGTGTACACATACACATAGGAGTAGCAAGGGGTTGTGTATGACCTCCCTCTGCAATAATGGGCTCCTGCAGAAGCTACCCCTCATGGTGTCAGCAAGGGGTAGGTTGGACTCCTGTGTGTGGATAACCACCACAGAAGTTGTTTTCCCAATAAACCTCTGTGCTGGGGATTTTTCTCAGACCTGTGCTTTGCTAAGCTCTGCAAAACAGATGATAAGGACACGGTGGCATTGGCAGTGATAGCTGGAGTTCCTCCCTCTCTGCAAGACCCCAAGCTCTGGGCAAGGTACTCTCCAAGTACCAGCACCAGCTGCAGGCCTCGACTGGCTCCAGTTCTGCTGTTTGATATTAGCAAGGACAGACTTTGCCAGTGGTAAAGGCAAGGGAGAGAGAAGACGTTTGCAAAGAAAGCAGAAATATTTGCAAAGGGTTTTTAAAAAGTTTCAACGAAAGTAATTAAAAATTCTGTTCTGCAGAGTTGAGACCTGCATTGCTCATGGACTACTGAGGAAATTGAATAAAGAGAGGAGGAAAAGCACCTGTTTAAACAAAGGTGCAAGAGGAGAAAGTGACACCTGCAAGATCAGCTCAGCCACTTCTGGCGCTGCACAGGGTATTGCGACCATCCAGCTGCTGTGCTGAGCTCACACTTTCATTCTCGCCCTGCTAAACTGCACATGAAGCACAGAGCAGGCTGTCAGCAGCCTGCCTTGCTGGCACATCTCTGTGTGTTCAAACAAACAGTGTTCTCAAACAAAAATCTTGAAATGCTCATGTCTTTGTCTCACAGACAGGACTTGCTGAGTTTTCAGGATTACTCTGGAGCATCATAGTTAAAATTTAAACACACTTTCCTAATCTCTCCCATCAAACCACCACAAATCCCCGCCTTGCTGCAGGGTATGGAGAGCTTTCAGGGTTGTAACCAAATCCCGACCCTCAACCCTCACCTGTCTTCCAGACCTCTCACTCTGAAGCCTGCCTTTGCACTTAGCCATCACACTCTTACAGCCAGCTCTAGGGAGGGTCTGTGGAGATTTACCTGTTTATACAGAGACATGTCACGGTCAACCTAAAAGATCCATGATCACCACCACTTAAATTGTGAGGTTTGATTTTAAAAAGCAGTGATAGATGCTGAATTTTCACCTACTCTTTGGCTGTTGAATTGCCTGCCCAGCTCCTTGTAACGTGGCAAAGACCCTGCTCACTTGCCTTGCTCACAGACAGGGGGTTCAACCCCAGGGCACCACCCCTTCCTGACAACCCATGTTTGACTTGTCCTGGGCAAGATCCAGCTCCACGGGAGGTGCAGAAACTAAACTCACTCCCTTCCTGCTTTCTATACCAGAAGGACAGAGTCAGTCTGTGAGATGCACAGCAGGGTAGATTTACATCCACGTAAAGTGCACCAGCAGCCAAGACCTTCCAGCTTACAGCTACACCTGTGTGCAGTAGATGATGCTCAGTGGGGTCAGCCTCCATGCAGGACTAGGAGTCCTCACCCCGTACTGATGGCTGCACAACACTGCTGGAGGACAATGCAGCGCTGGAGGAAATGAATGCCAGTGACACGGCTCAGATACAGAGCTTGCTTCTGCTCACTCTTCACAGGTAAATACTGTCACAGAGTCCAAACACACACCACAGTACCCAGATTTGCAATTTGTGTTTTATTTTCATTCTTTTTACAAGCAAGAAAATTCATGGATTACAACAATCAGAATTAATCAGACACCCCCAAAAATTCACCAGGTAATGGCTGTCAGGATGAGTGCCATAGATTAGGCTGGGGTTAGTCCCGAAATCCAACCTGAGATGTGTCACAACACTAAAGTCCCAAGCCTGAGATGTGACTTTCCAAGTGACACAGGTCCCATTACACCAGGAGCAATAATGCAGCAGCCCCATTGTCCTCAGGCATCTTGCACTAGTGGGATCCCTGTGAGCTAAAGCAATGGACAGTAAGGAAGCAGTCCAAGCCCCTGGAGAAATTAGAGCAGAAGAGAGAGTAACCCAGAGAGCAAATAATATGACTTAAATTATTATCTTCAGGATGCCAACAGCTAGGGAGCACAGGCTCTCACTAAGGACTCTAAATAAAAGGAGCTTTTCTGTTTGATCCAGTATCTTTGTTTTTCTTCAGCCCCTCCCCAGAAAGAGAAACTCTCCATACCCAAATATAGTAAGCTGAAACTAGTTCCATCAGTTCTGCTTAGGGAGTTTCAGAGACAGTCCTGGATGAAGGGGACATGCTGAATCAGAGAAACACAGGGCTCCAGTGGGACACAGACAAGTGGATGTGGTGCAGAGGAAGCATAACAAGGCTGCTAGGTCTGTACAGGGGGCTGAGGAGGGGATTTGCACCTACCTCAGATGCAGAAGACATTATAGTCAGCCAGGGCCTGCTCCTCTGCAACAGAACAGGAGAGATCTAAGTTATCCTTGCACAGAGCCAAGTGCAAACACGCAGGCAGCCCTGGCACCCCATGGTTCCACACTGACCTGGGTTGTAGTAGTCATAGACACGGACATGGCCTGGCTTCAGGTTGGTCACCTCAATCTCCTGCTCCAGCTGCAGGACATAGGTGTCAGAGATATGGCTCAGCTGGGGGAGAAAATCAGTGACAGTTCACTTACGAGCTGTTCTTCTTATTCCTCACCTGGATTTGATCCTACTAACTGATAATAACAACTCTTGTAGACTCAAACACTGGACTTCAAGATGAATCTTGAGTATCCTGATTTGCTAGCCCCAGCCCTGGATTCTCCCAACAACTCTGGCAGTGTGCTCCACTCCTGCAGCTTCTCTAGCAGCACAGACATTACCTTGTCCAAGTAGATGGCAACACCTCCTTGTGTTTTCTCAGTTCTTCTCACAGAGTGCCCATGATGCAGCTAGGACAGGAGAGAGGAGGAAGCAATTTAGTTTTGTCTTTTGAAAGGAAAGTGTGAGACATCCCAACAAGGTTTATCTAGGTTTGAGTGGGCAGATTCTCATTCACTCCCTTCCAAATGTATTTTGGACTCTTATCTCTTCAGGCTGCTCTCCCTACAGGGCCACTCAGCTCCTGCAATCCCCAAGGTCAAGAGCCTAGGCTACTTAGCTGACAGGGGTATGCTAAGCTGATCGGGCCAGAAATATCACCATCCTCAAGACTCAAAGAAAGAGCCAACAGTACGTGTTCAAGTTTGTTGTGTGGCAGAGGGGAAATGATGGTGAGATTGTTCAAGGAAGAGACAGGCAACACCTTCCTATGCAACTTTCCCATGCAGCCTTCCCCTCTCCCTGGGCAGGGACGGTCCCACCGACACCACATCCCCACCCTGTTTCCACACTTCTTACAGATACCCCAGATCCTGGAGCCAGGGCATATCCAGTCAGCATGGACACCTCCAGAATCACCATGTTGGAAGTGGATTCCTTCCCATTGTACCTGCAGGAGAAGATTAAAAAGAGAGTCTCTGGGGGAGAACATTAAAAAGAGAGTCTCTCCGAGTTTCCCTTCCCTTTACCACCATCCCCTGTGTGCAGTGCCCTGAGCCAGGCAGCCCAGCCAGGGCTGGGGCCGAGGCAGTCACTGCTCCCTCTCACAGGGTGCAGAGGATGGCTGCACTGCCCTGAGCACCCCCAGTCTGAGCTGACTACTGCACACCTCTCTCCAGCAAGAGCCAAGGCTCTCCGTCTGGCCCTCCTGCTGAAACTGCCTGCTGCCTCCACTGCACCCCTCAGCTCTCCAGCCATGCCCAGCTTTCCTTATCAAGTGGGACCAGATCTTTAGAGTCACCTGACATCGACATGGACGGTAACAGAGCGTGTATTGTCCTTGGTGCAGTTGACTGGGTCAGTTTTCACTTGCAAGGCAAAGGATGTTGAGTCTTGTGGGGAAGGTGTGTTGTACCTCAGCACCATCTGCAGGGAGAGACAAAAAGACAGACTAAGACATTGATAATTAGCTTGATATCATCCATGACACCTTTTTTTCCCACTGGCTACTTAACTCCTCAAGATTGGACCCGAGACAGTGAATGGATAAATGATATGCACTAAGCACGCTCATCCCAGTACCCAAAATAAAAGTCACTCAGATTGGAAACCTTGCATGGGCTCCTTCTCAAACTTTCAACTGAGACTGTGCATGTCAGGCACACAGCAGTGGGACCACTACAAGACATTTTCATCTTCCAGTACTCTTGAGAGCCACGGAAGCATCGTGGCCCTCGTATTTGGGCAGGTTCTGTCTGGTTCCTCCCACACACACGTTTATTGCATTGGCACCAGGATGGGATTAAAGCACACTCAATGCACATTTCCTTCCACCAAGGTGCAACAGAGTTTTGGTTTTCCCAGGATGAGGAGGTGGGAGTGGTCACAGCAGGGTCTGTGGGGACCTACCCGAGTAAAGACACAGCAGCTGCCGTGGGCCTGCACCAGGAACTTGCCCGGGACCTCTGTCAGTGCCGCCTCCTGCACCAGCAGCCGGTTCTGGTAGGAGACTTGGAACTTCTTCCCAAAGCCTCCATGGGACCTCACCCTCACTTCTGCATCCCCCTGCGTGCTGTGGGTCAGTGCTGCATACTTAGCCAATGCCTGCAAGGCCACTACTGTGTCCTGAAAAGGAAAACACAATTACATTTGCATCTCTCACATCCAGAGACACTTGAAATCAGCATCCTGAGGACCTCCATATCCAAGGGCTCCTCTGCCCAAAGCATTTACACTTGCATACGTTGTGTGCATATCTTGCAGAGGTTCTTTCTGAAGAAACATCTCCTTCCCTGGCCATGAGTTACCTGTGTTGAGGCAAAGCCCCCATAGGCATTCTGCTGCCTGGTGAGCCAGGCCACGATGCCAGAGGCCGTGGTGAGGTCAGACTCTGTGACATTTGGCTTGGAGAGCAGGGCCAGGAGGACGTAGGCTGTCAGCTCCACATCCACAGACACTGGCTGTGACCAAGGGCTGGTGCTGGTTCTGGGCTTGGATGAGGTCTGGCTCCAGTGGATCTGCCCATCTGGGAAAGGAAGGTAGTAGAGGGAATCTTGAGGGATGTCAGGGAAGAACTCCTGTGGCCTAGCCTCCCAGACACAGTGGCTTGTTTCTAGGAGTAAACACCTTTTGGCTGGGTCATCACATCACCAGGGCAGTGGAAAACCAATGCATTTTGCAATACCTAACTCTCCATATTCCACACCAAGCTGACATACAAAAACTAATATGACAATAATCTGCATATGCTTTACCTCCCAGTTGTCCAACTGTTTGCCAGGTCCATTAACTACCTGATACCAGCCAGCTGTCCACTGGCCAGCCCTGACAGTCGGAGACCAACAAGACATGGGGCAGCTTGCTTTCCTCTCTGGCATTTTGCAGTCCTGCACAAAATGCCCAAGCCTCCCAAACCCCAACCTCCACTTCAGGTACCAGAAAAGGGCAAGAGATCTGAAGGAAATCAGCACCCACACCACAGTGTTGGCAGCACGTGCCTTGAGCTCGTTCAGTGGATGTCTAAAATCTGTCCTTAGTGAAGGGCCGAGAGGCTGTGCTCCTCCCAGGCTGCATGTTACCAAGGGCTCAGAAAGGTCACCTGTCCCTTCTCTGTCGCTCCCCTGGCACCGAGGCCCCCGTACCTGCTCTGATGGCCTTTCGGTCAAGCGCGTCAAGGAGCTCCTGGGTGCGCTGGGCGTCCTTAGCCAGGGCGAAGGTGTAGGCCAGCAGGGCCTGGGTGTAAGTGCTGGCAGCCCTGGGGATGGCAGGAGCCAGGCAGCCCAGAGCCCTGCGCACCACTGTGCTCTGCAGGAGACAGGGACACGGTGCTGGTCACACACACACCCCTGGGAGCCAGGCAGAGCCTGGGACACAAGCAGAAGCACGCACTGGCCTGTGCCAGCGCAGAAAGCACCCCATCCATTCACTCAGGTGACTCTGTGCCCACACCTGCACTCTCTGCATCAGTGCAGCACCAGTAGCAGCGTCTTCAGCCCGTGGTGGAACGTGCTTGACAGACCCCCCCCCCCGCCCCGAGCTGGTTTTGGGCTTCAGCAGTGCTCTCTTAAAGAAATGAATACCCTTCTTGGGGGAATAACACCACCATGTCTTACTTTCCCAGTCCAAACACAACAACAGCAAAACCACACAACTGCAAATCTGTACACACAGCCTGCTGAGCCGGGTGACTGTGTTTAATTCACCTTCACAGTGAATAATTGTACTTGTGGTGAAAAAGGGTGACCTGAAGGACATCTATTGCCAGAAAGAAGGTTAAATTCCATCTGTTTTCCATTTTTTTTTTTGCCTAAGCCCACTTCTTTCTGTTCCGCTGAAAAGCATTGCTGTTTCGTTTATTTTTCTGATTTCCAGAGAACTTCACTTCTCAATGTCTACAGCTGTGTTTCTCCACCAAGTTAATTGGTTTTTTATCTGCCTGTACCACAGTCTAGTAACTAGCTACAATCCTTAGCACTTGTAAGAGCTCCCTGTTATTGTTTTTACTTAAGCACACAGTTCCAGCTGCCCCACAGCACTCCTTTCCCAGACTTCTGCTTTTTTTTGTGAAGCTAAGCCCTGTTAGGGATTACATTATGTCTATTTACTTGACTGTGGGAGCAGCTCCACCCACCTCAGGATCAGCCTTCAGCCTTCAGGAGCAGCAAGGGAATGGGAGGTAGGGGGAGCGGGAATGAGCAGCTCATTCCTGGGAAATGGCCAACGCAGGATCTAGCCATGAAGTCCAATGGTCCCCAGTAGTTTAACCTCACCTCCTCCCTGCCAGAGATGCTCTCTTCAAAGGAGAGTAAAATCTTCCCCACCCACTCTATTACTTTGCTGGCAAGTCCCTCCAAGGTGCTCTGTTGCCTACCCCAGTGTTACCACTAAGCTCTTTAAGATTCAGATCTTAAGGCAAGAGCATGGCAAAGAATCCCAGCAACTTACCTCCGGTGTTGCTCCTGCCTCCAAGTATGCAGCAGTGATGTAGGCAGCCAAGGGGACTTCCCCATCTACACCTCCCTAAAAAAAAGCATACACATCCAAAAAGCTGGGAAAATTGACAGGCAAATAGTGAAGCTTTTCAGGAGAGGTCTCACGTATCCCTGGCTTGTTCCCTCTCAAGAAAGCACAGCAACACAGGCAAGTGAATCTAAACAATTACCAGCACACTTGGCAAGAACTGCTTGGTGTTGTCCTTCAAGGTGCACTGGCTCCTACCTTCATGAATGTGTGGAAAAGTTGTCCCACGTTTTTGAAGCAACCACTGGGAAGCTGGTGGAATTCCAGCCAAGTGAGAGCAGCTTGGATAAGCCTGTCGTCCAGGTAAATGTATGGCTTGGCTTGGACAAAGCATTTAACCACAAATGCAGTCAGCCTGGTTGAGGAGACCAGAAAAAAAGGCATGAAAGAAGGAAGGGAGAATCAGAGAAAGGTGGAGTGCATGAAAGAGCAGGAAGAATGAGTGGAAAGAAAGAATCTAAGCAAAAGTTGAGGAAAAATGTGGGAGTTTGGAACTGGTGGATCTCTCTTTACCTATTGTGCTATTTCTAATGTGCTGGTTCAAAGCCAGTTCACCCCCAGGACTGGGGGTATGGGGTGCCCTAGTCCACAAAGCTTCCAGGACACTTTGCATCCAAAGGACATAGGACAGCAAGAGTTTCATGCTGGAAGCAGAAAGCTGCCCACCTCCTGGCTGTCAGAGAGCAGGTGGTCAGCAGGGAGAGTGCCCAGGGCTTACCAAGTATTACCGTACTCATCCTTGATACCAAATTCGCTGTAGGAGCCATCAGGGTGCTGGTACTGCAGCTGTATCTGGTACCCTGGGAAGTAGGACGGGACATGAGTGCTCACAGTGGTATTTGCAATGAAATCACTGTGAAGGAATGGGGTGGTTGAGTGTTCCAGGTGGAAGGGGAGTAGGAACCTGGGACCGTTGCACACAGGAGAAGGCAGAGGGGCAAGGTGGGCCCGCTGTACTCACCATGGCGCAGGAATCTTGTTGCCCTGTCCCTGATCTCAGGGCTCAGCTGCCTCGTCTTCTCCAGGTACTGCAGCACATAGACAATGGGGGCAAAGAGCACCATGTTCTGCTCCCCACAGCCGTGGGGCATCTGCACCAGGTGGTCCAGGTTGTGCAGTGCCATCCCCATGAGGTCCCCTGAGACAAAACACAAGCACCCTGACCACCTCCTGGGCAGTAGGATCCACCTCCTCCTACCTGTGACCCTTCCCAGCAGTGCACCAAGCAAGGGAGGCCCAGCACAGCAGTGTGGGGACACCTCTGTCCAGCCACCTTCTCTGCTCTGCTGTGCCCCCACATGAACCGTACACATTCCCATCCTGGCAGGGAAGCTCATGAACACAACCCTCTCTCCCTTGCTGATGGTTTTAGGTTGTCAGTAATCAGGAAACACAGCCACACACATGGGAAGAACAGGGCAGTGGATCTTTGGAAACCTCAAAAGGGGTGTGGGGGTGTTTGGGTTTGGGCTTTCCTAGGGCTAAACTCAGAGATATGGGATTTGCAAGGGTACTACCACAGCTTAATTCCTTACCAGTGACTGAGACGGTGGCTCTGACTGAACCTTCAACCACATTTAGAGGCAACACCAGGGACACGGACTCCTCTGCTGGATTCCCTGACACCAGTCAGGTAAGGTGTGGGGAAAACAAAAGAGTTTGTGATGAAAAAAGCCTTCAAAATCACCAGAAACTCTTCAAAGCTGTTCTGTGATTATTTCCCATTTTCCTGTCACAGAGGCTGTAAATCACTTCAAAAATCCATGTCCCATTCCACCCTTAACTTCCTCCATCCACCTCATGGTGACTGTGCTGTCCTAACACCCCTCTTTATAAAAGAGGTTGAGAGGATTTTCTCCCGGAAACCCTCAGGGGCCAACGCCACCTGTTTGTCTCTACAGAAGTTACTCCACCTCATTTAAGATTTCAGTTGCAGGCTTGTCTTCTCAATGCTCCTCACGCTCTCAAAATCAGCTGATGGCCCCATCATATACCATAAAATCCCAGACAGGAACAGCAATTCTAAGCCATGTCCTCCAGCCTCACCATGTTCAGTAGTGTGGTTTTATTTCCACAAGTGAGAAGGGCATCAAGCTGTCACATTAGTGCCAGGGATGTTAATGGTGAAAGACCAGACCTCCCCACATCCCTGCCTAGGAGAAAGCCCAAGCTGGCACCACAATTAGAGCACACTTCTGTAGCTTCATCATGCAGACAGAGAAAACAGTTCAACGTGGAAATACCCAGAAGGTGGTTAGGCAGGAAGAGGAGGATGAACAGGGTGAAAGAAGAAAACAATCCATCTACCTTTTTCGGGACACAGGATGGAGCTGTGAGCCTTTTCTACCAACACTCCCTCTGGCTGTTGGAGCACATAAAAGTAGCATTTTAATGAGCACCCAGGAGAGAAACGGGATTACAAGTGGATTAGAAGAAGTATGTTCAGAATCCTGGTTCAGGGTGGATAGTCAGCTGGAGTATCATCATTATCACACAAAAATACAAACTACTTTCAATCATTTTCACTTCAGATCAGAAACCAGCATGCATTTTCAGAATATCCTAAATTCTGAATATCTGTGAAAATGGTGCTGTAAGATTCAGCAGAGAACTCAGGGGGCAAGGACATAAAAGAATGTTTAAAATTTTCCATGATATGAAGTGGAGGACATCCCTTTACCTTCTACATCCATCAGCCCTCACACCCTGAGATGATAATTACACATTTTGAATAGCAATGGTGACTCCCAAAATTAACACACACAAAATCTGGGAATTGCACAAAGCCTACTTTGAGGCTTAGGTAACAGAACAGCTTGACTGACCCGGACTTGAATGAGTTTGGTGATCATGTCTTTCTGTCCTTGTTTTGGGACGAATGGTATCTCCTCACCACAGAGTTCTTTGGTGTCCACAGCTTCTGTGCTGAGGGTGATATTCATGAGCCCTGAAAATAACACACATTTAGGTGCATAAAACACCTCCTGACGAAACACTTCCCGTTAATACAGTAGACATTAAAAAACAAAAATTTTGATCAGAGCCCTAGATGTTTCTGTACCTCCTAGCACAGGCTTGTGAGTAACCATGACCATAGGATAAGTGCAAATAAGTACTCTCTGGGTAATGGAGCAAACAGCTCCTCACTCTATGTCAGCTCTTACAAAGCATCCCCACCTTGGTCCCATCCCTTGCCAATTCCACCAGCCCACATCCCTGTGCTCCTTACCCAGTTGCTCAGCTGTGACACTCCACTGAAAGGCCTTGGCTTCCCCAGCACACAAGCAGCTGCTGTAGACACAGCCTTTGCATGGCTTCAGGTGGAAGTGTGCAAACTCCTCCAGGGTCACTTGGATCTGAAGGGGCAGCAGGGATGGCAGGTGGCAATGAATAAATATCAACAACACAAAAAGGAAGCCTCAGAGGGTGGAAGGAGGGGCACAGCCGGAGGGGAATACACACAGATTGTTTGATTAGCCAGGGATCAGGCTGGGAAAGCTAAAAAAGTCCTGGCAACCTTGCCAGGGTTATCAAGGGCAACAAGTGTGTCTGTATTTGTGCTTGGGATTGCCCCAACCCAAGTGCAGGACCTTGCACATGGCCTTGCTGAACTTCATGGGCTTTGCACAGGCCCAACTCTCAAGCCTGTCAAGGGTGCTTCCTTATTCCTCTTTTTAAAAGTGGGGGCGGTTTTCCCTTTTCCAGTCAGAGGGAACATCGGTGAATTGCCATGACTTCTCAAAGGGGATTTGGAACTGGATGATCTTTAAGGTCCCTTCCCCTATGTTTCCATGACCACAGGCCACAGGTGTCAGCCATGTCCCGTTTTCCTCGCAGAGGCTATCAGGGCTCACCTACCCTCATGCATTGCTGCACGTTGTTGAAGACTGTGGCCTTCAAGTTGAAGGTCTCACCCTGGACCACAGAAGATGGCAGTGGCAACTCCACAAGAAAGGGCTTGGAAACAATCAGCCGGGAGGCTGGAGCAAACCCAAAGCCGTTACGTCCTGTGCAGAACATTCCTGCTTTCCACTCTGTGATGGCCTCAGGCACAGTGACAGTGATACTCTTGTTCCCACTGGGGCTGGGGAGAAGTGGACAGCAACAGAAGCATTTAACTGAATGATGCTATATGCCATGCCAGGTGACCTGCTCTGTGTCCTTCTCTGCAGAGCACCCCATCCCCTCACCTCAGTCCAACCCCTACTGAACTTGCAGCCCTTGCAGGGCTACAAGTAAGTCCTTGTAGAAGTGGGGACCCCACCTCAGGTGCTTACATCGACAGAACACTTGGGTCAATAGGTTACATGACTGCAAGATGCCATCAATCACAGACAGCACTTGCCCTTTGGACATCTAAAAATGGCTTACAGATGTCAGCAGTCTTATTCTTCTTGGCCTAGAAATGGAGAACCAGAAACCAGAAACCAGCAGAGCAACTGGACTAGCAGCAGTAGGGCTTGGCAGACGAGGTTGATCCAGCCATTTTCTGTCCTGTCAGACACTGACAGCTTAAAGCCCAACATGAGGGCAGGGCAGAGACTTGTCCTGTGCACACATCACAACTTTTGAGAGGAGCAGACTGCTCTGCAGCTGCCACCACAGCCGACACAAAAAGCAGACGTAGCTGAAGATACTGGTATTATTTGGCTTATTTCACCATGCATGTACAGGAAGGCAACACACACAACACAGAAACCTTTTGGGGGCTCAGAGCAGGTTGGTGAACAAGTCACTGAGGAAATATCTGCTGCTAAGAGTGAGGAGGTAGATGTGTCTGTAAGGACACTGGATCTGGGAGGGGGCAGATGTTGATGGGAAATATGCTCGGGATCTGGCCTGAGCATATTTCAGCCTTCAGAGAACACACAAGAAAATCTTGAAATCTCAGATGAAAAATCTCTGAAAGGTGTCTCAGCAGACCCTGTCTACACACTGAGCCTTTCTCACAGGACACAATTTTCAGTCCTGTGAAGGACTTCTGTGGACATCAGCTTCCCCTGGATACCAGGATACATCTGTGAGCACATTTTGGGAAATGCAAGCCCACAGGACTACCGACAGCAGAGCATAGGCAGCAAAGTAGGCTGTTTTGCTGCACCTCGTGCTTTTCTATCTTCCTGTGCCAGCCACCTCTCATGGATAACCAGCACTTCTCATAGAGGAGAATGCATTTAATGCATACATCAGCTCCAGCAATGAACAGCCTACAGGTATGAGCCCCATGATGTATGTCTTTAAGTGCCTTGCACAACTGCCTGTCATCTAAACTCAGCTGTGCTGCCACTCCCAGCCACACAAAATGACCCAGACTAAACCCCTGCTGCTCAGTTTACTCACCCCACAGAATACAAATCCCACAGCCAGGTTTCATGAAAATTCTTGTGTACTTTCTCTTCAACAGAAGAAAAAGGTGGAAACATGGTGGGGTGATAAGTGGATGTCAGATGCTCTGTTGGAAACAACAAAGACCTATAGTGACCACAGGGGCCTCAGGTCCTGGTTAAGAGCAGAGGAGCTCCAGCACAGCTCAGGCTGCGGCAAATTCAGTCAGCTCTCGGGAAGCATGGCAACAGAACAAAATGTGCTGTCCCAAATTCTAGAATCCCTTGCCTCATTTCAAATGTCAGAAGTGCTTTGGGCTTTACTTGCATGTGGAGGCACCATGGGACAGGCAGCATTTCCCTCACTCCAGAGATAAAACCTGGGATCCAGACATCCCACTAACAGCCCTCACATTAACACAACAGGTTTAGGGACAGGAAACCCTCTTTCTCCTCATTTGCACTTACAGCAAGTGATGCCTCTTGGCTCAAACCCAGGACTGCTTTCATACAAAA
Organism: Nicator chloris; assembly: GCA_013400495.1. Classification (NCBI taxonomy): domain Eukaryota; kingdom Metazoa; phylum Chordata; class Aves; order Passeriformes; family Pycnonotidae; genus Nicator; species Nicator chloris. The sequence goes on from WAAE01019261.1 coordinate 161,177, forward strand.
GACTAAGCCTCCCATGTAAGAAGAAACAGCTGGCAAATGCTTACTGTTATACACTTTGTGTGGCTGGGCAAACGTCAACATGGGCCTGGAAATAAACATTCCTGTTCCCCGCAGCGCAGTTGTCAATGGAGTGGTTGGACATACTCTGGGTTTCTTGATATTGGTGTTGGACATAATTTTCAACCCCATTTCCTGTAGGAAAAAATTAATCACCAGAAGATTGTTCTCTCCTCTCTGCCCTCTGCCCTTGTGCCTGCCTGTCCCCTCATGCAGTGGGGACTTGGCTGTCCTCTGTACTTCCTTGTTTCATTTTAAGAAGGAATAATGCAGATCTCCAGCAATGGGCAAACAAGGTCTTCTAAGGTAATTCATCTGGCCTGAGTCAGCCAAATTTATTCCTTTTCAAACACATGGTCATTTGGTACTATGCCTTCTCTGCCTGCAGGATGCAATTGCTCATGCTATGAAGATTAAACAAATTGTGTGAAATCCAATTAAAGTAATGAATAGTCCTTGGCATCCTGAGTCACACAACCCAAGTGTGGCAACCACACAATGATTTTTCCTTACACATTTCAAGTCATCTATTCAAATAACAAGCAAGTTACAAGGGCCTAAACTGCACCTGTTCACTGTCCTGTCTGCAATGGCATCTCTTGGATATTGGTTACGTCAGGGGCCACATTTCCCTCAGTTCATGAATTATCTCAAGCCACCAAATGAATCATTTTACCCTGAATGCTGTAAACACATCAGGCTCATCAGAATTTGGGGACCCGCATGAACGATCATCTTCAGACACTTGGTGAGGATACCTGGAGTTATAAACAGATGGGAACAGCCCATAGATCTAGGAAAACAAGGAAAAAAAAATCAGTGCCAAAAAAGCTCGGCATTCCCTTCCTCTCACGCATCCAAGGCCTTGCTTGAGTTGCTTCTGGCTACTGTGTGTGAAGCGTGCCAGAAAGCCCAGGATCACTGTCGCTTCCTGGGCTCTCCTCTGATAGTGCCAGCACAGGAGCTGTTTGATCACTGAGTGATGCGCAGCCTCTTCCTTAAGCCCTAATCCCTGCCCATGCACACTGCTGCTGATCCCTCCAGGCCATGCTTTCAGTTTCCCGGAGTTAAGTTCTGCACAGGTGCAGTGGCCTCGCTCCGTCCTCGTGTCAGTAGGGAAGGGGAAAAGTCAGGGCAGGCTCACTCACCGAGTGGCTGCTCAGTTCTTTTCCTGGCTTTGTCCAAAAGGCGCTTGGATCCACAGCCCAGACAGCACATGTGGAGCCAGGAGCTGCCTGCAGGCGGAGGCCAACCTGTGAGCCAGGAAGAGTCTCCGGCGTTGAGAAGCTCAACTCCACCTGGATGGGAAAAATGCAGGCAATGCCTGAGTGATATTTCTAAGGTAGTGGTATCCCTACCACTTCCCAGGCAGGGAAGGGGCCAACATGAAGAGAGTTTCCAAAGACCTGCCTTGGATAGAAACCCAAAGAACCTCCCGAGGACGCCCAGAGAGTATTTAAAAACCACCACACTGAGGTTCTAACAGGAAAGATGGCAGAGGGGGAGCCATCAGTGCACATGGAGACATTCCCGTGGCAGAGCACAGTTCTCTCTTCTTTACCCAGCAAACCATGGTCACATATCTCACAGCTGTCTTATGAAGCCCCTTCTTCTGGGCCCCCAGATCAAAAATGAGCCTAGTCCTTATCTTCAAGCTCTTTGTGGGATTGGCCTCAGTTTCCTGAAACTGTTCCTGTTCTTGCTTGAATCTGACTGTCTATGGCAGACAAACAGCTGTGGAGCAGGAGTAATGCCCTCTCAGAAATTCACCTTTGGAGTGCAAGACACAGCCAAGAAAGCAGACTCCCAAGGATGTCACAATGACCAGATGAACTCAGCCCTTTCTGGAAGGCCAGTAAAGTCCACTTCTTCCATCATCCACTTTCAGATGTCATCCCAATACCATGTACTAGCAATTCTAATTGCCTGCTGCACCAGCAGAGCAGCCCTGAGCTCTCCTGGGAACCACACAAATGACCTGTGCTGGGCTGGATTATCCATGATCCTACCAGGCTGCAGTTGCCTATGGAGACAGACAGCAATTCTCTGCCTTTCCCAAACATTGCAGCAGCCCCCACAGTGCTGAGCACACATTTGCTCCAAACATCACAGCACAGCTCAGCAATCACAAACTGCAGTTCTTGTGACAGCATCACAGACAGTGTCAGCCACACACTGCGACACAGCCCTCCTTTCATTGCAGCAGACATGTCCACGCTCACACATTTAGTCAGAGCCTCAGACAAACCCTACCTTGTTTCTGAAACACGTGGAGACACTGAAGATGGCAGAATCGGCAATGATTTTTCCATTAGGGAAGATGACATAAACAACAAGTCTTGGAGCTGGGGCATAGGTCAAGCTGAACGTAAGAGGGATGGAGAAGGAACTTTCCAGCACTAGATGGAGAAGAGAGGGAATAAGAGGAAGTAGATTTGGTAGTGAAAGTAGAGTCTGATCAGCTTTGCCATTCTACATGTGCCTGTTTAAATCCTTTCCTCTTTTACTGAAGACTTTCAAGAGCAAAGACATTTCTGGAGAGTACTGAAACAGTCAGCACATCTCTGGATCTGGTATTCAAGACCAGCAAAAGACTTTTCTGTTTATTGCCTTGGGGACATGAAACAGTACTTTGGAGTTTAAGCTTGGCTCCACAAGAGTGAGAGTCTCAGATATCTGTCAAAGCCTCCTCTCAACCAACCTCTCCCATCCCATCACCAACTAAGAGGTGACTTTGTCCCAAAATACTTATAATTCAGTTTTTAATACACAAGAGCTGGAGAATAGGCAGCAGTGGGTCAACAGACATCAAAATTATAAACTGTGGGATCCTAATGACCCAGATGATTTGTAGACACAGTTGCTAGGGACAGTAAAGCTACAGTTTGATGTTGCTTGCAGGAGCAGCAGCAAAGGGAGGCTTGAAGACAACAGAGGATGAGCCTATGGGCTGGGAAATGCTGAGTATTTTCCTCTTGGTACAAAGCAGGAGGTCAAAGGGAACACGAAATCTGGAAAGGCGCAGTGCTCTGATGCAGCCCACAAGTGGTGAGCCATCCCTACATTGCAGGGAGATTTATGCCACTTAGCCAAATAAGAGTGTATGCCACAGACCACTGAGAGCTTGCTAGACATGACACTGGGGAATGCACTTACTTCTTGGCAGCCCAACCCAAACAGTCTGCTGACCTGCATGGACTATCCCTCTTTTCCCTGTGACCTAGAGAAGAACACAGAAAGGGATGGTCACATAGTCTCATGGCCTTTGGGAACACTAAGAAGATCAAAGTAACCCTGAAATTAAATTGGGAGATTAAATGAGGGTTGGGGGAGGAACATTAGCTTTATTTGCTCTCAGCTAGTAAGGATAGCTCAGGGATGAAGTGACGTGGGGGACGACAGGTAAGGCCAATACCTGCCCTGCACCTGTGCAGAGCCTAAAAGAAAGGTTCTGCCTTTGTTGCTATTACTGCAGTACCAGAATCAAAGCCAGGATCTAGTTCCATGATGACTGGAGGAACCCCCTGTCCTGGCCTGAGCCAAGACTATCAAATATCAGGCTTGAACCTCTAAGAGATGCTGATCTTGGGCCTTCAGCTGTCACCCACTAGCACTTTCCCAGAAACTCACAAAGTAGGAGAAAATGACACGCTTGGGCCCATGTTCCAGGTCTTCCTCATAAATTCTGAAGTCCACCTGGACAGAGTGCGTTTTACCACAGGGCATTGTCTCTGGCACACGGGTGATAGAGAGGAAGCTCCTGCTGGTGCTGTAGAACGGACGTATGAAATAAGAGGCTCTCTGGTAACTCGAGTCGACTGTCCCAGGCTCTCTGTCTGAATCTTGGTGCAGGATACTTGCCTGGTGAGACAAAAAACCAAACCAGTTCATTTCTCTAGTTAACCAAGTCAGCTGCAAATCACCTTGGTGGGATGATCTGAGCAATGCCAAAGGACAGGTCTCTCTGTGGAGAGCTCATGAGGAAAGCAACCAGGACCTGGAGAATGAGCTCTCAGAGGGAGAGACGAGGTCTCAGCCAAGATCTGGAACGTGCTGAGGTGTTTCAGGTTTGAGTTACTCTCCCTCAGGAAGGAGCAAGGAAGATGTCTGTGGGGCAGTAAATACCCTTGCTATACACACATACCCCTGCCACAAGACAGGCTCTTCCTCACTTACCTCCAGGGAGGCCAAGGTGCTGTTCCAGGCAGAGGTGTCCAGGCTAAATGAAGCTGTTCCAGAGTCCCCAATGATGTAGTTCTGCCTATATTGCTGCTCAGCAGAGTTTACCACGAGGAGGACTTCTTTGTTCTTCAGTGCCTTGCCTTGGTAATCAATTACTTTAATCTGAGAACATCATGGGGAGCAAGAGAAGTGCAGAAGAATCTAATTAACAGACAGAATCTCTGGCTATCCCAAGTCAGGAGCAGTGTTTCCGAAGAAGACAGCAAGATCACTCTTTCAGTCACAAATAATTTTATCAACACTGCCACTGCTCCTATCATATTACCACTTGCACTAGCACGTTCATTCACAGAATGGGTAAGGTTTGAAGGGATCACAATGGGTCATCTGGTCCAACCTCCAATGCTCTCCACTCCTTCACAGCAGAAGACTTCCTGGCTGCTGAAATTCCAAATGTTTGGGTTTGCACTCCACATATTAAAGCCCATAGCTGCTCCCACCCCATGGGTTATTTGGTAAATGGCAGTCCTGGGTCCTATTCTGACATTGGACAATTCAAGAGTTTTATCTCTGGGAGTCATTTGTGTCCTCTCAAGCCCCTGGCTAGAGATGGGGTCAGAAAAAACAGTAAGTAAAGGTTACCGTGAAATATTGTTCATCCTCTCCCCTTCAAAGAACTGAAACTGGGAATTACCTTTCCTCTGTACATCTGTCCAGGGTGGTAGTAAGAATTCACATCATCAAACAAGGCCATCCCACCAATCCTGGAGATAAGTAATTTGTGGGAAGCATTGACCTGTATCTCTGAATGAAAGCAGCAAGACAGAAAAATGAGAGAGGGAGCAAGAAAGCCAAGCACTCCCCAGCAATTTCCCTGCACAGTGACCCACTGGTGATACAGAGGGACATGTTCAGCTGCACACATATTTCACATCCCAGTGGTGATCTGCCCAAGACTCTGGGTATCTGGTCTTCCTCACACTTAACTTCTAGCTTTTAGAGTGCCTCACCACCTGATACCACACTCAGAGCATGTCACACCACCAAGGGCTGCTGTCTCTGTCTCTATCTGTGAGGCTAGAGAGCAGGCCCCAATGGGCTCAGAAGGCTCAGATCCCTTGCCAGCCTGAAAGTCTCCAGTGCTTTTGTTCAGATTAGCATGTCTGCACCTGCCTCTTCCCAGGCGCCAGAAATTCCAGAGTTACCTGTGGCATCCTCCACCAGCGAGGCCTCTGCGTCTATGCTGTCCTGATAGTACCGAAAGTCTTGGCTGAAGGAGGACAGGCTCACATTTGTGAGGAAGCAACCTGCCTCATCTGTCTGAAGGTACAGAGAGCAGAAACAAGATCTGAGCCAGGCACTTGGATTAGAAGTCGCAGAATTGGCAGAGGAACAGTGTCACGAACGCCCTGCTCCCGGGATGCTTTGCCGTTTGGCGTTGCAGCCCAGGATTGGAGCAGGCACGAGGAGGCACAGCTGCTGAGAGGCAGCACCAGTAGCAGTGGCCAGGCAGCCAAAACAATGGGTTAACATTGCTATTACTTCAGTTAAAGGACCCAGCAGCCTTGTCTTACCGGGAGGCTGAGCACAAATGCCTCTGAACACCACTCAGCTCTTCCTAAGCATCTCACCTGATTGCTGAATTTGTGGCAGAGATCAGGTTTGGAAGCACTGGGCAGGAACGGGGCTATCTTCTGACAAAGGCTCACGTGAACCATCCCCTGGACGCTTTTCCCACGAGCGTATCTGTTTGGGGGAGCAGGGAAAGGAAGAGACAGTCAGACACAGTGGGAGAACACATGGCTTGCTTTGCACAGCCACAGGGACAGCTCACTGCTGGACACTCACAGTGTAGCACAAGAGTGGCAGCCATACAGCAGGCCCAGGAGTCCTGACCCAGCAAGTGGGGTCAGGTCAGGGCTGTGCAGTGATGGGATCAAGGGCTTTATGATATAACTAGCATCAAACTAAATTATTTTGGGTAACTAGAGTATTGTAGGTGCTGACCGCACTACGTATCAGCATCACCTGCAAGAGCTCCAGGATGTGCTGAAGGCATTCATCACCTTACAAGCAGAAACATGGGTGATTAGGAAAGTGCCTTCTATTGAAAAACCACCTTTACATAGGGCTAACTGTAGTGTTGTCCTTGGATCATACCTGGGGCAATTCCTTTTTGCCTCTCTCTAGTTTCCACTTGAGTATAATCTGGAAAAGCTTCCCATCATTTCCCATGAGTTTGTTCTTCAGGGAGATGAATACCACATATCTGCCATGACCTGTCTCATAGACAGTTGCTTGTGAAAGGGTAGGCTGTTCCCCCAGGTTTTGTGTGTGGACATTTGTGGAGTGTTTTTAGAAAAGGGACATCAGAATATCAGAATTATAACTACAGGAATGTTTCGTGTTCCCTCAGGGTGCAAACAGCTGCCACGGAAGATTCTGGCTTTCTGTGACTGAAGTGTAGTAAACTTGCCCTTAGCTCCTCATGGTTAACCATCCATCTTGGGCACATCAGGCCAGAAATCAACACGAGGCCATCCTTCCAGTCAGAATCCTCACCTGCCACATACCCGGAGCAGGAAGGTTGTATCTAGTGCATAAATCTGATTTGGCGCCTCAAAGATCACTTCAAATTTTGGCAGCACTGGAAGGGAAAAACAGAACTGTAGGAAACACAGGCCAGGGACAGCCTTCACAAAGACTAAACATAAATGCACACTATGGTGGAATAAGGGACAGGAAATGGACAAGGAAGGTGGTGAGAAGGGGAAAGGAAAGATTTTCCATGTATCTTTAACAGATTTGTGTGTAGGCCCTGGATGATTTGCTCCTTCCCAAACTAAAACCAAACCTGCCCATGTCCCTACGCTTCTGAGAGGTGTTTTCACTGAGAGAAGGCTGGCCTCCCAATACAGCTGATTAGGGAATAAAAGTGAAGTGAGAGGGCACTGGACTTCATATTCTCTGGAAAAGTCCATCCTAAATGGCCTTGTTTTATCTGACTCCGAGATCCATAGGAATCAGCTGTGTCAAAGGTCCGGGGCCACGCACAACACTCCTCCCACACACTAAGGCAAGGTCCTGAAGTCATCTCCTCTCCTGAGCTTCAGCTCAGACTCCTTTCTATGACAGATGCTACTACTTTTCCCATTTGCTCCTAGGATGGTTATCAAGGAATAAACACCCTTCTTCTGGACCAGGAGTGCAAGGTGCTCTCTGCAGCTCAGACAAACCCCGCGTGCTCATACCATGCTCCTTAACGGAGAAGCTGCCGTAGGCTCTGGCACTGGTGACATTGATGACGTAGGTTCCCAGCAGGGGCTCGTCACTCAGCTGGAAAGACAGGTCTGCAATGCCATCCTGAGGGACCACGTTCTGCCACTGCTCTATCTGGTTGTTCTTAGGGTCCTACACCCACAAGAAAGAAAGAGTTGTTCCAGCATCTCATTGATGCACAGCCCACAGAAAGTGAGCTTCAGTATTTCAGTGTTTGTGGACTACCAGGTTCTGTGGCTAAGGAAATGAGGTTTAGTATAGACTGAGCAGGAAATTTTGAAGACATGATAATGTTCAGGTTCTGCTCCCAGCATCTGAGCCTCCTTCTGCACTTATTTAAATTCTGATTTTAAGCAAAGATGCTTGGCAGTTCTACGTTTCTTTCATAAGCATCTAAGTTTTCTATACATTCTCTTGCAAGTCTAGAACAACAGATTTCTACTGAGGTGCCTGGGAGCAGAACCTCAAAGAAGTGCATAAAAAAGAAGCTGAAAGGAGTATGTTAGTTTAAGAATTTCACATCCAACAACAGAAAAAGGTTTACTCTTCCACTCAGAGGTCTGTAAAATCTACCAGAAACTGAGTATGAACAGCACAGTAAAATGACTGCCATTACCATTACTCTAACATGAGATTTCAGCATCACTCACCAGGAGAAACAGGGAAACCTGGGGAGGAAAAAAGGCAAAAACATTAGAAAAGAGAAACACATGCCAGCACCACACACAAGGTACTTCAGACTCAGAGCTCTCTCTGAAGGATGTGCAACTGGTGAATTGGAAAATTAAGAGCACTGACAATAATACAAAGTAAAACAAATGCCACCAAAAAGGAGAAATACCAGGTGGGTTCATTACAGTAAAGTCTGGAGAAAGGGAAAGGAAAAATCAATCTGGAGGTCACACAGCACTTGCTGATGACTTCCTGACAGAAAAACTCAGAAGTCACTACTCAAACAAACCTAGCTCTGGTTCAGGTGTAGTCTTAAGGGGGTTACAGAGGTATACGACCACATAATTTGGAAAGAACCTCTGGAGGCCACCTAATCCAACATCCTGCTGAAACATGTCTTCCTGAGCACATTGCTCACAGCTTTCTCCAGCTGGGTTCTGAACATCTCCAAGGATGAAAAGGCCTTTTCTGGACACATGTCCACAATGTTGCAATCAAAAAGTTTGTCCTAATGTCTGAGCATTTCCCACATTCCAGCTTGTAGGGTGCAGATTAAAAGCACCGTTCCCCATAAGAAGGAAAACCTGATTTACAATCTATTCACTTCCCCCGTGACACCATCACATCAGGAATCAGTATGTCCCATACTTCCATACGTTGTGTGACTATTCTACCAAGATGAGCAAGAGACATGCATGCCTCTGCCATCTTCCTGGCAGTTACTATTCTCCTCTGCATACTCATAAACCTGCCAGGGATGAATGTGGATAAGCTGGAGCTTTGGCAGATGAGCAGGGTGGAAAGGAGGTAGGATCCATGCATGGTACAAGGCAGCCTCTCCCACAGCCCCCAGGACTTGCTTACCGAATCGTTGAGTGCAAGGAATTCCTCATCCAGAGTCACAATGCGAAATTTCACTGAAGGCAAGGAAATCAGGGAATATATTATCAGATCTGGTTTTCCCTGCAGACCCCCATTCCGTGTGCTTCCCCAGCTCCTGTCTCCGTTCTAGACACACTCATGGTAACATCTGACACGAACATTCCCACATGTAAGGTACCATGGACATGGTTATCTTTATCTGCTGCCTCCTGCAACTCCACAGTCATCACAAGCCAGACATTGCAAACACTGAAAACACCACCCAGCAACAGACATGGTCTCAAAACCTTCTGCTAGAGCTGTACATCCCTTTCAGGGCATGACAGCCTTTCTGTATGGTGCAACCAGCAAAATGCCTGGGACCCTCAGCTGCTCCCATTTGCGTCTCACCTGTCTGCCCTGGTTCATAAATGGGCTTGTCTGTTTGGATGATGATGCCATTCCTGGCCTGGCAGATCAGGACCTTTTTCTGCTCCTCAATATTGACCCCATCTCCTGTGATGGTCAGTTTTACAGTGGCAACCTCCTCTGTGCCATCAGCTGGAGGGGCAACCTGTACAGACAGAGAGAGGAGAGCACACAGGCCCCAGGTAATCTTCTGAGAGTAAAGTGGAACAACTAACTGGTTCCCTTTCACTCTGCCAGGAGGGAACAATCACCAACAAGCTCTGAACCTAGATGACACCAGATCTCACACAGTCCTACATGAACAGCAGGAGGCCCTGCACGTCGTGGAATCTGTCCTTTTTCGCACTAGTGACAAGCAAGCACCTGACACTTTTGAGTCTTCAGTCGTGTTCAGGAAGATGGGCAGATGACAGGAAGGTGGGAGATGGCAGCAGAGAATCAAAAGAGAGTGACCCAGCAGTTGCCCAGCCTCAAATGTTAGGCTTTCAGAACTACCCAGCACTCACAAGCAAGAAATCCAAAGTAGAAAACAACCAGAAAACGCAGCCTCAGCACAGAATATACAGCGTAACAGAAGGGATATTGGTTAGACATGTCTGCCTTATCCCAGACCTTTGCTAAGTGGTCACCAACAATAAATAACCTCTATGATGATGCTTAGAAACAAGTAGATCCATTTCCATCCAAATAGTCCTCAGTAGCTCGCAAGAGGTGAGTTGCTGCCTGACTTCAGGTACTACAGAAACTGCAGAATGTCCTGCAAGACACCATTTCCCCCAGCTTTAGCTGTGAACCTGCACAAGTCCTTCAGAAAGAGCTGAAGCTGCTTCATCTGGTCTGTATTGGAGGAGAAGGACACAGGCAGTATCCAGAACTCTGGCAGATTTTAACCAATGTAAATTCCATTTAAAATTAGATTCAGAGAGGAAATTCACTGCTAACCAACAGACTGTGTTGGGCTGTACATCCCTAGACCCCATTCCCCTTCCTGAAAGGCTCACACCAAGACAGATTAAACCCTACCCATGTCAGCCTTGGTCAGAGAGTAACACAAGCATTTTCCTGAAAGGAAAATCAGAGATGGCATTTGCCTAGGGTGGCTCACCCAGAACTTAGTGCACAGGAAAGTCTTCTTCTTCTGGATGGTTTCTTGCATTAAGAGCTCCTGTCCTGCAGAGCGCTCCAAGGCCAGATTCACTTGAATTTTTGCATCATGACAGGTGACATGTAGGCAGGCAACCTGGGTGGATGGGTACCGGAGAGCCGCAGGGATCACCACCAGGTAATGTCTGTGGTGGGGGAAGACAGCAGAGGTGTTATCAGTCTGAGGTCTCAAGAGGTGTAAGAAAGCTTCCCTGCTGTGGCACATTACTGTAGAATCCCTCAGCAATGTGCCATGGCTTCCATCAGCATGCAAAAGCAGCAGTGAGCCCAGCAAAGTGGTTGCTTTACTGAAACTTGAGAAATAGTTTCTGCTTGATTAGCTTAAGTATTGCCCTATAATCTTTTTCAAACCCCTTATTCCAGTAATCTCCTGAACTCTCCGAAAACATTCCATGCAGTCTTCAGAAGTGGTTTCATAACCTTGCAGTCTAGACACCAATGATTTGATCTGGCATTGCAACTGCAAAACCAACATCTCTGGGCCTAAGGTCTAACCTGGAAGACCCCCAAAATGCTGGCTTGACTCCTGCAGGAGTCAAACTAAGGCATGGAAGGCAAGGTACATGACTTAGCTACTTCTGGGGGTGATCTGATAGAGCAGGAAGCATGAGAGCTGATGGCATGGGATGTAGTCCATCCAGCTAGACTGATGCCTTCATGAAAGAGACCGAAACAGGAGTTCAGCATCACTCACAGTTGGTGAGAAGCAGCGGCAGCATGGAACAGAAGGCTCAGGAGAATGGCTATCCTCATCCTGGGGGTTCTTTCTGCCCGATCTCAAAGGGCTCTCTTCCTCTGAAATCTCTAGGGCTGTTTATAGGGGGGGGGTAATTTCTTTCTAGCACAGCCTAAATGAAGAGCTGGGATGTGGGGAGGAGCCAGCCTCTCCCCACCTCTCCCTCTCTCCTGAGATTCCACACAGGCAGCTGCAAGGACAAGTGTGCTGTGCCAAGCACCCCTTAGCCAATAGCAGCCGATTTGGCTGCCATCCACCGGTTCAGAACATCCCCTCCTGCAAGGCTGCCATGGAGACACCTGACCAAATGGACTTTCCATGGCAAAAAAACAGTGAGAACTTTGCTGATCAGTGACCCAGGCCAGGTCCTGATCACTTGTCACTTGCATCCCTTTGTTTCAGCTGGAGATGGATTGCTGCTGTGCAGCCTGCAGCAAGAGCTGCCCCCTGCACACAGCAGTGTCCTCATCCAGGACAGAGCTCAGGAGCTCTGGATCAGATTAGGGAGATGTGGATCTCCTTAGGCTGTCTGGCCACTAGCCAGCAGCCACTAATGAGCTAATGACTTTGCCTTTTCCTTTCCTACATACCATGAGGAAAATGGAAACAATGGCTCACAGAGGTCTCCACCAGCGCCCTGAAACACCCATTAGCCATGGCATCATCTGCAAGGGGGCCTCAGGAACAGCTTCCTGTTCCTCATTATTCGTGTCTGGATCTAAAAGGTCTGGCATCCAGGGATACAGCCTTTTGGTTCTGTTTTTGAACCTGAGGGTAGGGTTAAAACTCACAAATTAAATATGTGGGACATTTTGTAAGCAGTGATGGCAGCCTGTAGACTGGGTGGACAGTTGTCCTGGTTAACCAGTTTGGCCTCCAGAGAAGCACAGTCACCACATAAACCACCTGCTGTGAGCAGTCCACAAACTACATCTGAGTCTTGTGTGAGACAGCATGTTAGCCTGGGCTGAAATGTGCTAGGGACTGTCCTTATAATACAGACAGCTACACTTCTGTGCCTGGAAATACTTCCCAGTGCTATTTAATAGTGACAATGTAGACAATGCAGCCTAAGCTTTCCATACCTTGTGTAACAGGATGTTACTCAAGCAGGCAGTTGGGATCTCTTCTCTTCTGCTGGCAGAAACAGCAGGAGGCACAGAAATGTTCAGCTAGCTCAGGAGCCCTGTTCCCAAGGCTCTCCATAGTCTGTTCCCAGATGGAGTTGGGAGGACTGACATGCATCATGGGGGCTGCATATTATGTACAAGATATTACTGTTAGCTAGTATTGCCTTTGTCTCAAGTGAACATCTCACTGTTCAGCTGACTGAGATAACTGGCCAGAGGCTGACAGAAGTCAACTCTGAGTTGGTCTAAATCACTGTTAGGCTCCTAGGCAAGGGAGACTAGACATTTATTATTTTGATGAACACATTCTCCCCATTCTTGTCTCTGTGTCCTTCTCAAAGGAAGAGATCACGTTACTGAGAATGAGAGCCACAGAATCACAGAATGGGTGACGTTGGAAGAGACCACAGTGGGCCATCTGGTCCAACCTCCCTGATGAAGCTGATTCCTCTCAGAGCACCTTGCACCAGATTTCATCCAGTCAGTTTTCAAATATCTCCAGTGAGGGAGAATCCACAACTTCTCTGGGCAATCTGTTCCAGTGCTTGGTCACCCGCACAGTAAGAAGTTCTTCCTCATATTCATCTGGAATTTCCTGTGCATCAGTTTCTGCCCATTGCCTCTTTTCTTATTGCTTAGCACTACTGAAAAGAGTCTGCCAGGCAAATTTACAAATTTTTTGTCTAAAACCAGATTTTTCTACAAAAAGCATGAACCAGATCTATCACAAATCACAGCCGGAGTGGTCCAGATGCTGGCAGATTTCTGGCAGGAGCTGCACCCCCTGGGGCCAGCACTGGGGAGATTTCTCTGACCCTGTCCCACCATGCCCTCCTTCCGTGTTTGCCCAGGTGTGCTCTCTATTCCTTGTTTAGCTTTGGCAAACCTAACTTTTGGTCACATGAACATGCATTTGAAGGATCTGCATCAAAGGCAGTGACTGACATCTGCACAGGTGTCACAAACCCAGACAAAGAAACTGCAGCAGAGAAAGCAAAGCAAGGTTGTGCAGCATTTCTAGTTCATTTTCTTTCTCTAAATGGACTCCAAGAAGGCCTTTGTGATAGCAGTGTTGAGCCAAGATTCCCATGGGGAGTAAGGGATCCAGTCCTCCTGAAAACCACTTCAGCTGGAGCAAGGGACATAGTCCACACTGGCAATGCAAAACCAAATACACACCTCTTCTCCACAGTTAAAACCTGAATCAAAAACTGAAAAGGAAGAAGAGAAGTCTTAGTAAAGGTCATACATATGATAAATGGATTACATTGTCCATGGCTTAGAATGAGGAAAAGGATCTTGGAAATCACTCCTGTGTTTTAGTGTGTTTGAAGGTAATAAAATGCAGTGGTCTCAATGAACTGGATGAGAAGAGTCCCAGAGAAGTACCAATGTCTGCAGAGCACTTTGATAGGACACTGTGCAGAGAGGAGGAAGCCCTCTCCTTCTTTGAAGAATCACATCTGTTGAAGAGCCTGTATTGCAGACTAATTCATCTAAACAACCGAATCACTCTTCATCCTCCTCTAGACACTTATAACCAACATCACACAGGCCTTGGGCCTCCTCTGCTGTTGCCTTCTTTCCTTTCCAATCACAAACTTCATGCTCCTTATCACTGACATTTCCAGCTCGCCTCTTACACACACACTCACTCCATAACTGCTGTGTAGCATTTTCGAAGACAATGAGGTTTGTTATCCTTGTGTTCTGATAGTGAAGTAAACTTTTGCATTAAGGATATTTCATAGTTTGTGTAAGGTTCATAAAAATCTATCAGGCCTTAGTGTTTCTGCAACCTGACTAGCATCCATAACCTAATGGAATCCCTTTTAAGAATCTCTCCACAATGGCAAACTGCTGCACCCCCTTTCTGCTGCCTTGACAGCAGATTTGTCCATTGCACCAAAACCAAGCAAGGAATTGAGAACACACCTGGACAAACACAGCAGAAGGAGCAGGAACTGACTGGGTCAGAAAGCTTGAAGGCAACATAGTGTAAACTGTTCTATGTCTCTCTCAATGCTTGGCCCCTACACCAAGATCAGTCAAAGAGCTGCAAATCTTACAAACTTTTTTTTTTTTGCCCAGCTTGTCAACTGCAGGCTTTAACTTCTTTAGTTGGAGTTCAGTTTGGGCAAATTTCAAAATGATGTCCAAGGGATTTTGGAAACTGTCATAAGAAGATGCCCAGACCACAGGCCAGGCATGGATCTCTCTTCAAAGGACAAATGTGAACCCTGAGGCCTGCAACTTTTCATACTTCTCACAAAAGAGACCAGTAACTTGTGCGCCAGCTAACACTCAGAAAATCCACACATGCCATTGAAAGAGTTTATTCCCTTCTGAACCCTCTTGGCCCCATACCAAACCCCTGCCTCTTCACCTCTCTTACTCACCCCACCAAACAGAAGACATCTCAGCAGCGCTCCAGGCAGAGCGACTTCTCTTAACCACAACATCCTGACTTGGTAACTCAAATCTGGTCATCAAGTAGATAAGCACACATAGAAAAAAACAGAAAACTGTTTACAAATTGATAAATTGGCTCAGCCAAGCCCACAACAATTTCCAGATCTTAACACAGTGGCTTAGGAATCATCTCAAGTCTTAACAAAGAATCAAAACCCAAACCGGAACCTAGTGGTAAAGTTTGGGGTCCTACATGAATCAAGTTCCACCTTGAAAAACTGTGGTGAAGATTTAACTACCTGTAACATATTTGTGGGGACATTCATGAGGTCTTAGGCTAGATTCTTAATTTTGGCCAAGCCACTTACTTTCTCAGTTAACTGGCAACTTTGATTAGAGCCAAGGAACTCCTCAGTGGAAAAACCTAACAAAACTCGTCTTCTACGGGAATAGTTCTAGCAAGCTGACCTGAGACATTGCAGGGAAGAAACCAGACCCCAGGATAAAGGTCCGCAGGACTAAAGAAAAAAAAAAAAAAAAGCATGCAATTTTACAGGCTCAGATTCAGACCTTAGAACCAGTTTTCCATGTTCACTTGCATTATTCACTACCCTGCTCTAGTGACACCCCACCTGCAGTGCTCCATCCAGTTCTAGGGACACTGGTACAAGAATGACACTCACCTCCTGGTGCAAGTCCAGAGGAGGCCACCAAGTTGGTCAGAGGCTGGAGCTCCTCTCCTGTGAGGACAGGCTGAGACAGTTGGGGTTGTTCAGCCTGGAGAAGAGAAGGCTCCAGAGAGACCTTAGAGCAGCCTCCCACTACCTAACTGGAGCTTATAAAAAAGGTGGAGAGAAGACTTCTTAGCAGGGCCAGGAGTGACAGCACAAGGGGCAAAATTTTAAACTGATAGAGGGTAGACTGAGTTTGCATATAAGAAATAAATTATTTACCATGAGGGTGGTGAGACACTGTTTTGTTTTAGAATACACTCAAGTAATTACAGTAAAAAATTAATCAAGCCCTACACGTTTACTACAATGTCTTAAAGGCAGATTATTGAGTAAGTAAGTCAGTGGTGAATGTCCAGAAAACACTTTACAAAAGTGTTCAGCCAATTTTTAACAAGAGAGGTCTGTTCATGCTTCCACAGAATATTTCCTTTTTTTTTTTTTTCCTGTTTATTCACCTGGTTCAAAGTACTGACTAGCTTATTCAAACTGAAAAAGCCTTTGGGGACTGCAAAAGCATGGAAATTGCTTTTGCCCTCCGTATCTGCAAATAGGAGCTGGTTGTGAGGAGCTAAGCTCTATGATTTCTGAAACACTGAGGAACACATTGACCAGAAAAAGAGAGGGGAAAAAAATCAATCGGTTAATTATTTTTTGAGTGATAAATCTTGCCTTGTTTAAATTGAATTCATGTAAATGTCAAATATGTTTAGACAAGCTTACTTTCAGTGAATCCAAAACATCCAAGGTAGCTTTACTTAACAACGAACTTTAGCTGCTGAGGGATTTGTGCAGTAATTGAAGTCCAGATTCCATCAAGCTGTACAGGAATGAATTGTGGAATGGAAAAAAAAAATATTTATGTCATTATATTCTTGTCATGAAAAACTGCAAAAAGTGAATACGCTAAAGCATTAACCTAGCAGGGCTGATCAAACATGCACAGCCACAGCACACACTTCTGGATAGCAAAAATAGGTTTAAAAGGCAACATTGACAATATTTGCTCAGTGTGTACTGGTTACCAGCTCAAAAGAAGATGAAATTGATTAAATAAAGGCTTCTCATTTGTTCATTGAAATCTATTTAATCAAATAATTTATAGCACTTTAATTGGCATCAGTTGACCTCGGAAACATTGCAGTTGTGACTCCAGCTCTTTTCCCAGCACTGAGACCTGCTGTCTATTGGGAAGGGACTGGGAACAGAGTAAGAAGAGGAAAGAGGGATGGAGAGAGAGAACTTCAGATCTAGGACAAAGACAGGAGGAAGACAGAGTCTAACCTAACACTATTCACTCCTAGAGTGATTCCCCAGCCCACCAAGACATGCCTTCCTCAGTTGTGCCATCGAATTCGGAGATGTTCCTGCATTCAAAAGGATCCTGTGCCCTTTACTTCAGAAGCAACTTTCCATAATTTCAACATCCTTCTCGAGATCCAGGAGTTTCTGAAGATCCACAACAAGCCTATCATTAACACTACCTGGAAAAGAAATGCAGTGCGTGTCCAGTTGAAAACTCCCCTCTCTGAAAATCTTTCCCATTCCTTCATCCTCTATTAATGACATGAAAAATACAATGAGATCAGGCAGCAAGAAGTGAAGCAGCAGAGAAATGCACCTGGGGATATCTAAAAAATGAGTGCAAAGGTCACAGCTGGTTACTATGCCTGGAAGAAAAGGAGAACCAACAGCACGAAGGGGTGGGGAGATGCTGTGGAATAGGAGGCCAGCTGATGCATCCAAAAACCACCTTCAGGGCTGTCTGAGCTAAGCAAAGAGCACAAAAGCTGCAGTCAAGACCACTTTTGCCATTGCCCATAGCATCTTGGCTTTGGCCACCACTGCCTCATGCACAAGTGCCCCTCCCACTTCTCACAAGGAAGCACTGATCCACAGGGTCAGCGTCACAATCCACCCAGACCCCCTGCTCCAGCACAGGCCAGCACCCAAAGCACGGCCCTGGCTTTGAGGTATCTCCTGGGGTGCTGCACTATGGCTGCAGGGGTAAAGAGCCCCTCTGATAGCGTGTCCCCAGCTCATAAACACGATTCCTATGTGCAAACTCCTCTTGGAAAGAAAATAGAGGAAAAGAAATAAAGACAGACACCCAACTATGCAGAGAGAGCATGACTTACTGAGCGTGAGATTCATCTAGGCCATCTTTAAGCATGTACATCTGAACTAATTCTTTAGGCCTTCTGTGGCATTATGGCAGTGACTAGCTCTTCCTTGCAGGGAAAAACCCATGGCAAGCGGAATGAGAGGAGGATGCTTTCATTATCCCTCTCCTCTATTTCTACCTTACAAAGAACAGGAAAGAGAGGGTGAAACTGGAGAGGGAAAATTGTGTCTACTCAAGAAGTTCTATCAAAAGCTTCTCAGCACAAAGCTAGTGGCTTTTCAAAGCACCTGCTGCAGTCCCCCCCAGAAAGTTAAACTAAATGACAAAAATGTCCAGCTTCTCCCTCCTTTAGTCTTTTTGGCTGCACTGCCCATGGGGGAAAAAGAATCTCATAACTGCTCTTTGTGGTTCCCATCTCACATTATATCCAACTACGCACATCCACTGGGCACCTACCGTATCCTCAGCCCCCTAAGTAAAGAATAATACATGAACACTCAAACCAAGCTGCCAGCCCCCTCCCCTTCCTCCTCCCATGATATTCCCTATGCCTTTGCTATACTTTTGCCATCAGACCTTTCATCCAACATCATCCAAAGCTCTAAAGTACTTGAGGCAGGAAAAATTCCTGAGTATTACCAGGTAGGTGCTCTCAGCAGACCAAGCTGTGTCTAAAACTCACCAGCACCGTAGAACAGCTTCTGTGCTCTGGCTACTATTCCCAGTGAGCCTGAAGTGGCAGAAGATCACAGATAGGGGGTTTGGCAGCTCATTTGTGTGAGATTCAACAGACAGCTCAAAGGTACTGATTGCCTCACCTAGGAAACATGGTTACAAGACGCACACAGAACGATGTCCTGGGATCTCTCCCAGATACCTTGATCTGAGGGAAATCAGATTGTCACCAGGAATCCATTCGATCTGGCCTTACAGCTCCGACTTTTCAAGGATGCCAGTTTGATCCTGGAGAAGCCAGGGCACAGTCTGAGTTTTTGTCACTATTTAGGCCCCCTGCATGGGGCAGGTAAGACAGACCGAAACCTTTTCAGATGCTAATCGCTCCCACAAAGACAGCAAGATAACAGAGGAAGAAAAGAGTAAACAGTTAAGCAGCTGGATGAACAGCTCCTTTAGCCAGAGGAAAGCAATTACTGGAAAGAGGCTGTTCATAGGGGAGGCTGCAAAAAGTTGAGAGAGAACAGTGGAAACATTTCTCCCTTGCTCACAATGAGCCTTTTCTGAAGATTACCTACAGATTTAAATTTTGGAGGGTCTACTGCTTGCTGAGATTCAGATTGTAAAAGTAAAATTCTGTTTTATTGATGTATGCAGGTTATTTTCTATTCATCTGCCTACTAGTAAGTGTTACAGTAGCCTGGAAGGTCCAGGATTCCAACAAAAGTTGCCTATATCCCTCTTTTCACATGCTGAATGTACACATATGCCTAGACCTATGATTTCCTTTGTGGCTTTTTTTAAGTCTTCTTGCATATTTGCACAGCACTGTAACCTTGAACTACCACTACTGCAATTTTCCAGTCACAAGTATTTGGAAATCAAGGTGTTGTTGGAATCAGTAACAGGGAAGCTCCTCTTTCAACACACTTTGGCCACAGCTAATGAACCAAGGAACACAAGTTTCAGAAGTATTTCTATGTATTGACAAGCCCACACCAGCATATTCTGCTTTTTCCTGTCCTTGCATATAGGTAGAGTGATCTCTGGGAAGTATCCTGAGAACCACGGGAAGAGTTCAAGAAAGTTCTTAACCCCGTTGCAAGGCTGACAGACACAGTCCCCATCAGCTGTTGGATGCTGGGATTTTTTTAAAAAAAAGCTTGCAAATAGCTATATGAGGCTTTCTTTTCACTTTTTAACTAGTCCTGCCTGATTCCCTCAGCTAAACAAAACTGGATGCTCTGAAAATGGTTCTACTCCTCTCACTGGCACAATAATTCCATACTGTATTCCCAGTGTGTCTCCAGGCATCTTGTAAAATACCAAGAATGTCTGTCCAGCCTAAATGATCTCTTTTGTTTCAACTTGTACATGGTCGTGGCATTCAGGCCCTCAGGACATTCGTTTCCATGAAGCCACATTTCACTATTTAATTTATTTTAACATGTGACCAGCTCTGGCAGAGCTGCCTGAAGGTTTCCAGTTTAAAGTGAGGCAGGACAGTGAGAAACACAGATAAAAGTTAGCAAGGTTAGAGAGGGGAAGATAAAGATTATACCTATTTACAACACATTTGTCTTTTGTTTGCCTTGACATGATTTTTACCTTCATAAAAAGAGCATGAATTTCAAGATGGGGAAGCAGAATCACAACCTAGAAACTATATGAAAGTTGTTAAGATCAAGGCAGCAGAAAAATGTTTAGAGTAAAGCTGAACAGGCAGAGTAGGTAAAGCTGAAGGATCATGGCAAATTCAGGCTGAATGTCAAGAAATCCTATTTAGCAATAGGACCTTTCAGCAATACTGGTAAGACCAATAAAAGCCTTTAAGAAAACTGCCCCTTCATTATTTGAGGGGACCCTATCCTGATGTTTTTTTTTAAATATTTGAGTCGAAGTGTGGTCTACTCAAAGACCCTCGTGTGTTTTGTGACAGGTCCCCAAGACCACATGCCAGGAGCAACAGATGGGATGTTTTGCTTACAGTGTAACCTGTATGCTCTGCTCTTTCCACATCTTTTTCCCTGATCTGCCTTTTCTCATTCTCTAATGTTTTATCCTTTGCTTTCTCTGCCTCCATTTCAGATCTCCTTAGGAGACAAACCTGGCAGGCAACAGGTGGAATAAAGTTTCTAACAAACTGGGATTCCAAGAAACCTCCACTGAGCACTTAACCTCATATTTTAAGGCAAGAGTCCCACAATGACTGCAAGTAAACTCTGAGAACTTAATAACAATTTTCCAGGGCTTTTCCAGCATATGCCGTGAACTGTGGCCATCTTGTGTCACGTGTTCAGTCCCCAGCATCTCCAGGTGGTCTTTGCTCTGAAACTCTCTTCACAGCCACTGTGATGGCCATAGGACAGAGTGGAAAGTGCTTAAACTTTGGCTATTTGCATTTAACACCCTGTATCCACAAAGTAAGACACCCAAAAAAGGGGAGGAAAAAAGGACCCTTCTAAGAAAGCATTCATATACACTTACCTGCCATCAGTCATAGGTACAAGACACAGAGTTTCATTGCTGTCATGGTACTTGGAACTGGCATTACTGTCTTCCCTTGTGATGTCTAAAAGCTGTATATTCCTAAGGACAGGTAATTTCTCGAGTAGTTTTCCTTAATTCAGAGAACCCAAGTTCATTGCTTTTCATTCAAGGCTTTGCCTGGAACTAACTATTGATAATTTTACAGTTTAATTTCAGCTGGGACTTAGAAACTACAAAGGCACGCTCAGAAATTGCAGACAACAGACTTGGAAGACAGACAACTCGGAAGGCAAAGCACTTCTCTGCCTCAAAGCAAACTGAGATCAGCTGCAGACAAATAATGAGATGTTGAATCAATTAACAAGGACAAAAGATGTTTTTGAAGTCAGACAACAACATCAGATAATAAAAATCAAGGGAGCATTTTACTATAGAAATCTTTACTGGGCTTTTAGAATGCTCCTTCTCCTCGTCTATGGCTTAAGCAAAATACCTGGCACTTGGGATTTCTGCCCAGAGCTGGCTCCACTCAAATTCTGAAATGTGGATAACCAGGAGCTGTTGGGCAGTTTGCTCCCTAGGAAACATCTGCTTTCCGGAGTAAAGGAATGTCACTAATGTAGTTGTGCCTTGCAGGCACACACGCCCTCTTTACACAAGGACTGAGCAGTTACAGTTTCAGAAGGGATTACCTACGGAGATTCCATGATTGTGGCTGCAACTTTTACTTCTGGGCAAACTTGGGGTTCATTCCACATGTGCAATAGTCATAGGGTGTGTTTGCACACGTGTAGACCGTGCAAAACCTGTTTCTTACACAGGCCAGAAACGACTTGAGAATCCAGGTTAACGCTAAGGAAAATTGTAGCACCTCATTAAGGGTCCTTTTCACAGCAGTTGCCTGGTTTCAGCTGCAGCTCCTGGTCCTGGGTCACATTCTCCAGGGCTGCATCTCCTTGCACCAAATGCTTTGAAAGCTTCTGCCGCAAAGTGCACGATTTCCCAAGCACGAAGGTTGGGAACTGTAACATTGAATTGCAACATCAAAATTTCCCGGGGATCCTTCCTTACACCTAGCTCACGTTGGAACTGCAGCTCAGAAACAAGCACAGGCTCACTCAGAACGTGCTGCAGTTTAAGAGGTTGCTGAAGTCCCTCTGCTAATGCAGACTAACCCACCACATGCACCATCCCTGCACAGCAACTTGGCTAATTCCTCTTCAGCACTCCAAAAGTGGGGACAGATGTAAATGTTGAAACCAACAGCAAGAAGCAAACGCCTGTGTTGAGACAGGTATTGGCCTTTTCTGCTCAAAACTTCCTTCTCTGCATTACCATTCAGTAAGTGAAAGGCAAATGATGCTCAGCTGCAGAAGTGTCAAAAGCAGCACCCAGAGGCACACAGAAGGGGTGGATGACTGCAAGAAGCGACTGTGAATTGCCAGACTTGGCCACAGAACTATCTAAGAATCAGAACCAGCAGGACTGAGACTGCAGGGAAAGCAGGGAAATAAATTATTGGGAAGTTTATACATACAGCCAGAAGCCAAGAAAGAGAAAACCATTCAAAGGTGGGGGACAGAGAGCTCTCAGCCCAGAAACCAGTGGCAACAGGGAAATAATCGTGCTGAACCACCTCTATGTTCAGCTACAACTTCTCAAGCACCTGCAGATACACAGGAGCCGTGCACACAGCAGCTTAGAAATATTTCTGCATCAAGGATAATGTGCATCCAACGTACTTTTGTGTCCCACTCCCAAGCAGTAAGGAGTAGAATAACCCCTTCTGTGTTCACTTAATTTCTCATTTTTCTAGAATATTAAAGTCACAGCGAAGTACAAGAAGATGTGTCATGGGATTTTCATTGCCAAAAACTACTAATAGATTAGTAAGTCTTGGAATTTAAAAACAAACCTTTTTTTTTTTTTTTTTTGTGGATCCCACTTATGGTAATGAGCTAGAGCCTGGTCTTGCCAGTGCACTGAGTTGGGAGTTAATACCTGAACACTGCCCTCCCTACAACTAGTAGGTAATGCTTGCAGCAGCTCTGGAAAGTGCTTAGGGGACCATGCAGTGGAAGATCCCTCTTGTTTATAGCATAAGCTATTGCAACTGGATGTGCCTGCTGGCCTTTGATCCAAATTTTCTGTGCTGTCAAAAGAAGGTATAACCAAAGAACCTGCTAAGGGATCTCATTTTGAGTCTTTGGTCATTCACAATGGTGTGACAGTTTTGCTTAATTTCAGAATGATTAGGCTCAATGGAAAAATCCTCAACTACACAAAACAAATTTAAAAGCAAAGGCATTCCTAAGTCTTGATCATCATAAAAGTCTGGCACCATTTTTTTTTAGATAAATGTGGGATTATGTTCCATGGTTCTGAATAGAATGAATACTTTGGAAACTTTGATTTTTACATACAGTTTGTCTTTGCAAGCTGAAATAATAGCCACTAAAAAGTCTTCTTTGTTAATAAACAACAGACTGAAGAAGAAAATAGCAGTTCAAAAAATGTTTTTATGAAAGGTTGAAAGACCTGAAGTGCTACAGGGATGAAATCTTCCTGGCTTGGTCTGAGACACTGGATTTTTATTGCACTGGTAAGTAGCAGGCAGATATTGCTATTGAATGAAACTCTGTCCTACTGTAAAATAAGTTCTAACAATGACAAACACTCTGATGCAACTGAATGTGAAGATTGTCTAAGGCATTTTTTTTCAGCTTTGAAAAATATTTCCACTTAACAGTTCTGGGACAGAAGAGCTTTGTTGTAGCATTGTCTAGGTATCTGTAAAACAATCTTGTTTTCATCAATGTCCCTCAGAAATACTCCACATTAGGAGCTGAGGAATACCAGTCTTGATGGAACAGTAATTCTAAATTCTGCAACACAGTATCATTTTGAGTAGCAGTAATGACTTCTGGCGATTGTGTGGAAAGAGAACATAATATCCAGAGCTCTCAGGGTTAAACTGAAATTTTTACCACTGAGCACTGTCTTCTCTACTCTTTCCCTAAACCCCTCTTATACTGAGAGATGCTGTGTAACAGCTAAGGAAATCCCTGAAGTACCTGCTAGTGATATTGAGCTATTCTGTTAAGAAGAACAAAAGGAAGACAATCTGCGTTATCTTTGGTCAGAAGTGTTATAGGTAAAAAGTCAAACCAGCCGAATTAAAAATGAAAAATAGAATTTATTGATTACAGAAATTTGAAAGAAAAACCACGGTCAACGGATAAAGTACCAAAACCTAGGACTTTGGCACTGGTGAACAGAGCAGCCCTCTCACTCGCCCACTCTCTGTCCATGAATTCGACGTGCCAGCACCCCGGTTTTTATACCCGAAATTTGCCCTTAGGCTTGAGTCTGCAATGGGAACACTCACACACACACACACACACACACACACACACAAAAGTCTTTTTCTGTTGTAGATGAAATCCATAGTTGTCGAATGCTGGTCTCCGGAGTCGCTGAAAAGATTGAATATGGGCCTCCGGTCCTGCTGAATAGGTTTATCGGTGGTGATGATTCCTTAATTCATTTTTAGATGAGAGTTCGGGTGGAGGCTGACGAGCTTATCCTTATCAGATGATAACGATCGCGCGTTAAGCACCGGTCGTCAGCCACGATCTCCTCCTCCCGAAACTTGTGAGGTTCCATTTTTTCTTTAAATGCAAATGTTGTGACTGTGCGAGGTTTCCAGGCTCCCCACTGAAACAGACTTCCCGTAAAAAGGCTCGGACAGAACTATGATCTTTAGAAAATATTAGTTATATACAATGAAAGAGATCTGGCATGAATTAATATTCATACCTATAACAGAAGGAAGCCCACCTTGGAGGAAGTAAGTATCTATGGAATATCTATGGAATACCCAGAGGTGCTTCAGGATCAAAATACACCTGCAGGGATCATTTGTGGAATACACAGCCTGTCATGTTTAGACGGTGTGCCAACAGCTTGCCCTCCCTGCAGAGATGCACAGCCAGTGAATTTACTGGATCTGTGGTATTCAGATCTCAAAACACATTAGCTCTCTAACTTAAATAGTTTCATTCCCTGTGTTTGCTTAATGCTGTCAGATAGTCCAGGCTCTTACACACAGTGCATTGGGGTTTTTTTCAGAGAGCCAACTGTGTTCTGGGCTGCACCAAAAGCAGTGTGGACAGCAGGTTGAGGGAGTAGATTCTCCTCCTCTACTCCACTCTTACAAAACCTCACCTGGAGTGCTGCATCCATCTCTGGTACCCCCAGCACAAAAAGGATGTGGACCTGTTGTTCAGAGTCCAGAGAAGGCCACAAAGCTGATCAGGGGGCTTGAGAGCCTCAAGCTGTGAAGACAGGCCAAGAGAGTTTGGATTGTTCAGCCTGGAGAAGAGAAGGCTCCAGAGAGACCTTAGAGCCCCCTCCAGTATCTAGTGGTGCTACAAGAGAGCTGGAGAGGGACTTTTCACAAGTGATAGCATGCAGTGATAGCATGAGGGGGAATGGCTTTAAACTGAAAGAGATCAAGTTTAGATCAGATATTAGGAAGAAATTATTTACTGTGAGGGTGGTGAGACACTGGAACAGGACAAGGGTCAAAACGAAACAAAAACAAAACTTTTAAACTGAAAGAGGGTAGATTTAGATTGGATATAAGGAACAAAATCTTTATGATGAGGGACAAGTTTAAATCTTTCTTGGGATTATGAGAAAGCAGTAGCTTCAGAAGCTTGGTTTTGAGGACAAAAACCATCAGCAGTATTAACTCCACACCAGCAGAGGGAAACACAGCCTCAAGAAAACCAACTCACCCTCTTGGGAGATGTTTTTCACCCATCACATCCATTGAAATGGACTGATTTAGCCAGGGATAAATTAGACCCGTTGTGATGCAGTAGGATATGCCATCTTGTTTCCTGTATTTACTATGTACACCAACAGAAATAAGTAAAAGACATCTCTGCTTAAAGATGTATCTGTTAATATGTGATTCAGACGTCTTAGGCTTGGTTTTTTCCATGTATTGTATTCCTTGTATTTCCTATTATCAGCCTAGTTAATGGGTCCAAAGTACACTTGGCAAAATAAGATCCAAGTCCAGCACAGTTAGAAGTGACTTACAGATGTTGGAATTCACCTCTTTCACCTTGGAAGATGCCATTCAAGGACCAGTCATTGGTAGGTGCCTGTGACAAAACCACGTCTGGAAACAGACACGACTGGCAGCTCTTCCGACACGCCAGTGAGAAAAACAAACCCTGCTGGCCCACACCCTCTCCATGCAAAAGACAAGTGCAGGGGTAGGACAGGTTTTTTCAGAAGTTCGGTGACAGTGGAGCATTGTTGCCCTGAGGAGCTGTATCCAAAAGCTCGGGAGGGTTTCCAAAACCAATGGGGAAGATAGGAATTGTAGAAAAAGCTTCTAAAAGTAGGATTGTATATGAGCATGAACTTCACCTCTCTGAGAGCGCTTCACCATTCTGGGCTCACAACAGCTGCTTCCAAATCCCTCCGAACCAGCTTGCTTCTCATCCTCACTGTTCCAGCTCCAAAGGGCTACATCTGTTAAAGGACACTTCCAAAAACATGTAATTAAAAGATGCTGAACTCCTCCAGGCAACTGAAGCAACACATCATGACCTGCTTGCCAACTCCATACAAACAAAACAATGCACCACAGTGTGTTCTGCTCCAAAGGACACTGAATGCAATGGCATTAAACATCAATCATGTGGGCTAAAGGAAAGAGATAGAAATTGAATCAAAAGTTGATGGCTATGACTAGTAATTTTGCAAGACTTGGATGCCTCAAAACCATGTTCGAAAATGGGTCTGCACAGTGTCCTCAATGCTAAATTCCTGTGGCTGCATCCTTGCTTTTATTGCTGGCATCTTCAGCTGCACATAGCTCACTGGGGGCCTCCTTTGTGACAAAGAAAATTGCACCTAAGCCTGGGCAGGGGGGTCCCTGCTGCCCTTCCTGTCAGTGCACAGTTGCTCAAGAAGAAACATTTCTCTCTGCAAATGTGGTGTGGCTCTGGCAGTAATCCCCTATAGGAAGGAGAAAAACAGGATGCATGCAAAGAATAGTGGCCAGCCAACAGACAGAATCTTGGTCGTTTTTCATCTCTTTCCACCCAATGGATCCTACAGCTGTCACTGCACCACAGATGAGTTACAACTCGTAGCTACTGATGTGCTCTTTTCCTGTGTCCTGTCACCTTTGTCACCTGCTTTGGCCATTTGCCTTCCAGATTAGGCTCGTTTTTGGTACAGTCTGTAGTAACACGTGCTCAATGCCAGCTTCACCGCAATGAGTAACTAAACTTCCAAGTAAACACAGCTAACTCAGACGATGTAAAAACCAGCAGGGGCTCCACACCAGTGATGCAAAACTGCCTTGCACAAAGGGACATTAACCACAGCCCACAAAACTGAGCAGAAAAATGTAATTCTGTGCCCCAACCCCATCCTTTCAGGCAAGGTAACAGATACACAGATACCTTAAAAACAATGGCCAGTCTCAAGACCTTAATTTGGTTGCAGGAGAGAAATCTGCAACAGTTAAAAACTGTCGACCTTGGAAATTAAAGCAAAAGAAGCCTCCTACCAAATCACGATGCAAAAGGGTATCTCAGCAGAGCAACGGGAGGAACAGGAATAGAGTTTAGATAGGAAAGCATCATTAGGAACCCCTCTTATCCTTTTGCTTCTACACCAAACAGTCACCTGCATCTAACCAAGGCTGTACTCCTTTAACATCTCCCACCCGAAGTGACTCTGTGTGACAACTGACGGTATCAGAACCAGCAGTGTTATAACAGAAAGTTACACACACACCCTTAACTAAATCTGGAAATTTAGATTCTTTCCTTCCCTCTACTGGGCCTCGTCCCCTATTTCAGGGGTTGCTTGTTCCAGAGTGAAGTCTCATAACTGGGCTGCAATTCTTCATTTCCATTCACAGCTCACAAATTCAGCTGTTTTCAAAACACATGAGCTGTTACTAAGACTGGGCTAAGATGAGAGATCCCCAATCCAAGCCACGAAAGTATTCAGGCTGCAGAGAGTACTTTGAATGATTGTGAGAGTACTTCTTCCCTCAGTCTTACCTTGCATTTAGGACCACAGAAAGCTGCACAGAGGGATGTTACAGGGAAGATTAGGCCGATATTCTTCTCTCTAACACAGCACTGTCCACAATTCTGGAAAGAAGGGACTAGAAAACTGTGGTTTTTTTATTTTTCCATAAGCCCAAGTTCTCCACCTCCTTCATCCCCACAGAAATGTGACTTGTTGTCCATCACAAGTGACATCACAGCTGTAAGGGACACTGTCCCTTCCTTCCCTGATTCCTATTTCATACTGTTAGAGACAACAGTTGTTACTGCTAAGCTGCTGAACATGGATGGTTATCAGGAATCCTAGAGAGCAGCATCCCAATCTTTTTCCTTGGAAGAACACTATATCCCTATCTTTTTCTCCTGAATCTCGGGGGCTGGAGGGAAGAAGCAGCAGGTTCTTCCCTAGAGACAGCTCTGGCAGCTGCTATATACACTCTCTAGGAAGGAAAAGATGAACAGACTAGAAGGAAGACTTTTGCCTTCATTAGAAATCTTCAGAAGTGTCATTATAAAAATACAAGTCATTTTTTAATTAAAACGCTGAGAAAAATACGGAGGTGTACTCCATCTCTGACAGAAACTCTTCCTAATATGTTTAAGATGATCTTGGAGCCCAGTACAACTTACTCAACTCCCTTCCACCAACTGGGATAGTAGATCCAAAGCAGATCAGGGCAAACATTCAGGAGACCAAGGAGCTTTGCCCAATCTCAGCACCAGGCACATGCAAAGCACAGAAGGGCACAGCAGCAGCGACCCGGTGATCGCTGATCTCTCTGACCAGCTCATGTCTAGGCTGAAGTGTCCGAGCCAGGAAGAAGTGTAGGGGTGAGCTTTATCAGCCTGTGCTTATCAGCCTGGCCTGTGCAGCACCAGCTAAACTAAGGGGGTCAGTGCAGGGGCAAGAAGCACACACAGGCAGCCTCTCTCTCAAGGATTCCACCCTTGAGGCTTCTGAGGTGACCTGGTCGTTGCACTGCACGCTCTCCCTTCTCAACATTACCCCTGCAGCAGGGCAGCCTCCAAAGCACTGTGTCTGGAAAAATACTGAAGTGATGACAACATGGGATGAGAGGGTCACAGAGATGATGATGCAATGTCTGATTTCAAACCTAGATTTTGCAGACCACCTAGAGGTAAATGCACAGTGATAAATCAAGTTGTCTAGACAGGGAAAGAGTGGATTGGAGAAGCAACCAAGGTGGTGAGGCAAAATATAAGGAAAATTACCCAGATAAACAGAAGAAGACAGTGGTCAAGACATAGCTGTCTGTTTACATCATGCACAACTGGGAATGCAGGCCAGACAAGTTACAGAGGTTTTCCAGATCTAATGCTAAACAAAATCACCACCTCTCTCCAAGTCTGGCCTCATTGCAAATACACCCCACCCCAAGATCTCATCACACTAAGCAAAGCAGAGTTTTACAAGTACTCCATTTCTGTAGCTGGCACAACAGCACAGTTCCAATTAATAGGAAATGCAGATGTGCGAAAGGAACTGTTTATACCCTGATCATCACAGCACAGGTCAGTATTATCACTACAGAACTATTATTACTCTGTTTTCACTATACTGTACAACTAATGTCAAAAAATTGTATCATGAACACCCAATGACTATTTAATTGTTGATATCCAGTATTTAAATTCAAAGGAAGGTAAGAAAAGACAAAGTAAAGCAAAACTTTACATGACACCAACAGATTCTTGACCACAGCTCTTGAATCTGAGCTTTTAAGTGAGCTACATGAAGAGGTGGATTGCAGGGACCAATCATTCTCAACAAAGATAGATAAACGAGTGCAAAAGCCAGGAACTGTCTCCTCAATATTGCAATTTGCTAACTCTTACTCACTACTAAGACATTAAACAGTGATAAACTTCTTTTAGTTTCTATTTTACTTCTAACACATTTAAGGCTATGGAATACCAAAAAGAAATGTGTAGCAACAAAGCATTTCTCACTCTTAAAAAAAGGAAAGCATGCTTTTAGAGTAATACAAAGAATGGTTATCTGTCATAGACACTGCATAAGAAATATTCTTAGGCTACCATATGTGTGTGTGTGCTTGGGACAAGGACAAGAACATGTGGGGTCAGTTAAGAGCAGAAAAAAGACCAGGGAAACAAAGAAAGAAAAAAAAAAGAGACTATGAAGGCAGGAGGAACAAACTTGAGGCAGCAGAACAGAGAACACTGCTGAACACCCACAAAAAAATAACACAACTGAAATACAGACAGGGCCTGGAAGCAGCTTAGCAAGATGGGATATATGAAACTAAGAAGGAATTTAGAAAGTTTTCAGCTGTTCTACTTTTTAAACATGAAATATTAAAGCAGACAAGCATTTAAGGAAGCATCAGCATATGCATCAGCATACGATCAGGCACTGGACCACAAGAGATGAAAACTCACTACTGTGGGGGGACAGCCATTCCACCTGCTCACAGAGGCGCCAGAGGAATGGTGTGACACACAGATTTGCAAAAAAACCAACCATAAACTGCAGCTACTGGAGCAAAGGCGTAGCTGCAGACAGGCTACCAGCCACATTCCTAGGTTACATTCACATGTAAATTACTAGAACAAGCACACAGAAAACAAGAATTAAAATTTACATGAAATGAATATCCATGAAACAAACAGGAAGAATGTCAATGATAAGAGGTGTTTACTCGTAATGTACCAATTCAGCATCTTGCTTCCTTTTTTTGCTTCACTCCTGTAAATTTTGTACAAATTTCAAGTAAGCACGTTATGGAAATGCCATCAGTATGTGTCTAATTCTTTACAGTGCTTCACTAACAAACCAAGAGAGCCATGTTCAAGGTCTATAACCCATGGTTTTAAAGATCAGCTGTCTTCAGAAACAATAGATAATAAGATTGTGCATGCCCATGTCTACAAGCCCTGCCACTATGGCTTCAAAAATCCAAAGGCACATTATCTCTGGTAGGTTAACCAAGTTGCTTCTCTTTTTCTCTAGCAGTCACCAAAGTGACCGTGAAGTACAGCATGATCTGTATGGTGACTTCACCTTTAAAACTCAATAGACTTGTATCCTCAGTGACTTAGGTGAACTCATAACATGACTGATAAAGCCAAAGGCCTGATGTTGAAGTTTCTAGGGCATTTGGGAAGATTGTTTATGTCAATATAAAGCATTTAGACCTCTTAGGAATGAAATTCTTGGAGGGAAAAAAAAAAGGTTAATAAAATGAAGAACACCCAAAAGGTTTTACTCTGTTGGTTCAGCTGTAGCTTTGCTACAGTATCAACAGATTTCCGAAGTTAACCAGCCCTTTAAGAAAGGGGAGATGGTGCAAAAGGTACCAAAAATGATTTCACACTCTCGTGAGTTACAATTCAACTTTTTTATTCAATTCTCCAAGGTAGTAGGACAGGGATCATGACTGTTAACGCCACGTGCAGACATCACTCCGTTGCACATCCCTGCTGAGCCATCCTTTCTTCCCTTCATTGTGAAGGAGGCATTATCAAAAGGCTAAGTGTTCCCACGAGAAGCAAGAGAACATCTCCTGCTGCTGTAGAGAAACCTAAAGAAATAAATCATTGAAGAAATTAGTCTTTGCTCCAAAATATGAACATCAGAAATGCAAGCAGACATCATTAAAAAAAAAAAATCTATCCAGCACCTATCTGGCTTCCCTGACAGCTGCATCACAGACACACCAAGGACTAAGCCACAGGTACCAAACTCCTCTTCTGACCTTGGAAAAGGCCTTTCCAGGTCAAGGAGTGAGATGCAGTGAAGGTTGTGTTCTGAAGATAAAATCTAGTTCCTGTTACCTTTCCAGTGGGTAGAGTTCAGTCTCTGCACCTGGTGATCCAGCATCTTTCACACGCATTAGATTCCTGTGGAAATATTTCATGTGGAGGAAAAACTGTGTAAAAGTTTAGCAAAGTCAAACTGCAGACTTTTCCTGCCTAGTTCTCACACTGATAAAGCTTCAGTATTTGCCATCCAGTAAACAATCATTTCCATTTGGGTACAGACAAATATTCCTACATCACATTACAACTGCACTACCCCTCCCATACAATGTTGGAAAGGTCGGTGGGCAGGGTAACCGTAACATCTGTGTTGTTTCTGTCGCCTTGTGTTTGTTAGACGCATGGGGAAATACATACACAAGCACACCAATTTCCTCCTAAAACTCACAAAATGCAAGTCTCAGGCTTAATGCACAATACCACTGCACAGAAAGAATCCAGAGAATAAAGACTACCAGGCAGTGCTTTTCACAGTAGCAGTGAGGAGGGGAAACTGCACACACCCTCTTGGACAAACCACACTTCTTATAAATGAAATATTTACAGATATGAAATATGTACAGCTGCACAGTCAGTGTGACATTCCCATTCCTCATCAAGGTATAACTGAAACATTCATCTGGACTCCTGGCCTCCCACTACATGGGTATGACAGAACTGAAAGGATAACTGCGCATACAGCTACTGCTCAGTCTTTCTCTGCATCAGAGCACCTTCCCGTTCAGTACATGTAACACCACAGACAGTTTTCACCTCTTCAGTTCCTCTCTCCCCAAAATGTAACTATTTTACAACACAGATAAATTAAGCATCAAGGAAGCTCAGCAGTGTCACTGCTTCCAGGAAATCTGCATAGAAGAAATGCATGACTGGCCAAAGAGGTAGCAACAACTGGGTTACCGGTTTATGTAATATGGATCTTCCCTCCCTAACAACAAATGCTAATGTTTACAAGAAGGATTGTCCTAGTAAGTGCTGGAAATTAGCACATATGCCTGGACACTTACAAATGTGATAAATTATTTATTATTTAATTTTATATATTACAACAGTGAATGTGGTTCACGTTGGACATGAGGAGGAATTTGTTCACAGAAGGGTTGTCAAGCATTGGATCCAGGGAGGCGGTGGAGTCACCATTCCTGAAAGGGTTTAAGAAAACACAGTACATGACACTTAGTGCCATGGTCTACCTGACTAGATGGTGTTCATTCAGAGGCTGGGACTTGTTGGTCTCAGAGGTCTGTTCCAACCTAACTGATAGTGTGATTCCGTGAAATTAGTTTCTTGCTATTAGAACACTTTATTGAAACAAATTCCAATGACCTCTAATAAAATACTTGTTTTTCATTCCTGTATTAAAAACCTCAATTATAAGCAAAAAATATCTATTACCCCAAGACAGAATACTGTACATAGCTGAATACAGCAACCTGCCTCCAAATAAAAAAGCAGACACATAGAAATTCACATAAATCTTTTATAAGCCCTTCATGCACAGACTTGGCAGAGCTTAATACACTGACATATTACTATGCAGACTCTGTATATTCTAGTAACATTTGTACTGTTTCTATAGGGAACAAAGGAGAGATGCAGAAATACCTTGAAAATGCCTTGCATGCTTGCAATGTGAACATTAACTTTTTTATCAGCCTAATCCATCACCTACTATTCAGTCAGCAGGAGGAACCTACGCATCCCCCCCTTTCACAAATATCACCCCTTGCCTGCCTGTGGAAGTCTATGACAAGAATGGAAAATAATCTGTCTTCTTCAAATCTCTACCACATCAAAGCTGCGGAAAACAGGATGCTTTGGTATGTCACATCTCGAAGAAAAAAAACAAAACCCAAACTCTTTTGTACTGAGAGCCACATGGAGAACCGGAGAGGATAGCAAAGTATTCTAAATGCTTTCCTGTTTATAACAAAAAAAAAATTCTTTCACCAAGTCACCTTGGTCTCTACTCATTAAAAAAAGCTCACATACATATATACGCCTCCATCTCCTCCTAGGCTGAATAGCAGCAGGGCAAAGAAGTCCATGTCCAGGGCCAGAGGAACACCCTTCTTCCCAAATGTTACTGTCACATCAACTCAGCAACAGCAACACCGGCAGCAACAGGTGCAGCAACACCTTTAATCCACATGACCACCCATTCAAGTAGGCAGGTCGTACAGTTAGTGTGTGCATTAATGGAACTTTTAGTTCTTCTCCCCAAGATCCAGTTCCCAAAGGCCAGTATGCCTAGCATATATTATGTACGGAAAGTCTGATGAAATTCCTTCTTAGAGCAACAGTTGGGAATGCTCAAGATCAGCAAAAGCTGTTTACCTGCCTCATTTCTATCTCTGATGATAGACTGACATAGGCTTTAGACTCCTTTGCCTCTAGTATCAGGAATTATTTCTCTTCATCACATCTCCACCCTGACTGGATTCAAAACCCTTTCCCTGTGAGCTTTGTCTCACATACAGACTTTGCTCATTATTACATTTCACAAGATTCTAATCAATTCTCTATCCAAAATATTTTCCACTTTGCACATGCAATCTCATTTCACTCTGCAAAAATTCAGCTCTGGGATTTTCAGCCTGTGGCCCACAGAATACTCTCAAAGGCTGTATGATAACTAAGAAACTAATGAGAAAAGCACACCAGTTGTCCACGGTCCTAAATGGCACCTGATGTGCACTGGAGACTATTTAGTTGCTTGGATATCAAAATTCAGATCCAGCTTAGTTCTGTATGTAAGTGTTATTCCTGATTTTAGTGTGACTATCCCAGAGAGAAAACAGAATTTGGAATTTATCAACTAATACTTAGCTGTAAATGAAGTAGAAACATTTATGAAAACACAAAAGCTACTGCTGTGTTCTGCATATTAGTATATATTCTGACACAATTTCCCAATCTACTTGGGCATGTTTCTCCGTATTTTCAGCTGATCCAGATTCAAACTTCTCCTATGTCAGGCAGTTCATCAGTGCTTCCAGTGCTGTTCTCTCCTCTTATTTTCTTTTCAGAAGGAGCAGTCATCCTACTGGAGAGCCAGCATTTTAATCTCTAGTAGGAGAATTACTTAGCGTGGAGGTTTTGTTACGGTGGAACATCCTGATGACATCTGCAACAATAAGTATTTATGGTGTCCACATCAGTGGTCTCCAAAGAGGAGCCCACGTTCCCCAGGGAGCTTTGCAAGACAATCTGTAAGGCTGCAGGGCAAAAATGGGTTTTTTTACCATTAATAAATACAGTTATGTAAATGTTTAAAAAAATAGTCTTAATTTAATCTTTATCTCATCCTCTTGTAACTTCTTGGGTTTATGTAAGTTCTACAATGTATGTAGTAATACACGTGTGTGACTTCAAAAAACTATTTATTGGGGTGCATGCTCAAAATGTTTTTTCTGATAGGAATGTTCAATCAAAGAAGTTTTAGCGTCATTTAGAACTGAAGAAGTGGCTGAAACTACCAACTCTTAACCACTAACTCAGAAACATTATATAATTTGTATTTCCCACTTCTAAAAATAATTTTAACTGTTGGTGATTTGAACCTTTTTTTGCTACCTTGAGATTTAGGAAATCTTCATAAATAACAGTTCTTTATTATCATGGCACTTCTAAGGCAGATAGATATATACATATACGTTGCTCTTAAGTAACAAAAAAAGCAGTTGGGCTCTCAGCCTATGAGGCTGATCACTGGCTGACAGTAAGGATGTTTTTTACCTTCATAAAATAAAATTCCATAGGATTGCAGAATCTTCCTCATGTATTCCCTGGTTTTTAAACTAGGATACAATAAACACTTCACCAATGGCACAAATATGATCAGTCTTCTGTGGAGCAGAGAATGACTGGCCTAGATAAATTCCTTTCAGCTTTATTTTCCGGTATTCTAAATATGGGGCAATTTTGGCAAAAATTAATTTTTTAAGACAAGTACTTTGTCTTATAAAGGCAGAGGGGAAACTGGAATGTTGAATCAAAGGTGAGAATTAGGACATCAGGTAACCAAACACCAAGTGAGATAGATCAATGTGCCTCTTGTATTACAGTCTTTCGATGGTCAGAATTCTGTAAATCAGACTCACCATTCAAAGGGACAGTTCAGGGACTCTGCCTCTCTTCTCCATTCCCCTTACTCCAGTTAGTATTTTGCAATCCATTTCTCCCAGTACTGGAGGTTTCTCAGGTCACAGTCATGAGTGTCTTCTGCTGCTGCCACCTACCAGTTTTATTATTCTGTTGCAGCAGAAGGGCATACAGAAGAAGTTCTTGTTCAGCATGCACATAAGCATCATCCCTTGTCTAAGAAGTCATGGCCTATTCAAGTTCTCCATTCCCCCATACACTAGGTAAAGCACTGGACACAACCAAGGTCAATAACAAGGCTTTGAAAGCCATTCCATAAAGACGAAGGAGTATGATCTGTAAAACCACTTCTCAACCTACATTAAATATTAAAACTTTAACTATTGCAGAATGCAGGAAGTTTTGGTCAACTCTCCCCAGCAAAGATCAACTGCAGACTCTGCAAAGAACTAGTACTGTATTTCTTTCAAGAAAATTTTCACATAATATGTATCTAAAATCAGGTTAGAGATGCAAAACTGTGATCCAACATGAATTAATTAATAAATCTGAGGAAAAGAAATTCTTATTTTTAGACATTATTACAAACCCCAAAAAGACACCCCACCACATGCCTGAAAGTGTTACACCCGTGTCCTATAGCAGCTGATGCACAAAAATATACACAAATAAAGGAATAGGCCTGCCCAATGCTGAGACGCAAGAAGTGGGTGTGTCTGAAAGGAAAAAGCATTGGAAACATAAGTATAACAGGTTTGTAAAATTAAAGACACAAATTATACACTCAATTATACCAGTGGAATCAGCTATCACTGCACAGACTTCCACAGAGTGATTCCAGGTTTATCTCAGTGTAACTGAGAGCAAAAATTGGCTCTAAAATTATTCCCTCCCACCTGAATTTGAAGCTGCAACTTATTATATCACTGGTAAATTTGCTTTCTTTCAGGAAAATATAAACTGAGACTACGAAAGATAGACTATTTTATGATAGTATAGAGGAGTAATTAATGTACACAGAAAAATAATCTGAAACAAGTGCTAATTCTTTACAGATGTCATGGGAAATATAATACTGCATCAGGAAACTTGGAAGCCTGTCTGTAGGCTAATATTCTTCAACTTGGAATGGTATTTCAATTGTCTGATATTTTACCTCTGAGTAAAATACAAGATTCTCCCCCTTAAATTAAGTAAAAAAATATTTAGTACCCAGTACTTTTACATTGTTTGAGATTAAGGGAGAGAGTTACCAGAGAAGAATAAAATGTACAAGTGCTCTGATATAGCAGTAAGGGCAAGATAAAACGTGTCACCCCATCCTGCACAAACAGAAATCATCAGCTCAACTCTCTTTTTCTGCAGCACACATAGCTGTCCATCTGTCCTCTTTACAGGATCCTGCTCTATTGAATTTCAACAGAATTAACATTTTTAGTACTAGTTTTTCATTCCTATCAGCTACGTACTTCTGCAGTTATATTTTATGTTCACTTAGCAAATGGAGTATGTATGTATCTTTCAAAAATCTAAGCTAAAATAGTACACTTGAAGACAAGCTATCTAGAACTGACAAAGAGGAAGTGGAATTAATGTATTACAAAACTATCAACTCATACAGTTGCATGGGGGACTCACTTTTGTCTCACCTGAGTAAAGCAAAGCACAATGACAGTTTTCTTAAAAGTCAACAAATATAAGGAGGGGAAGTAAAGAAGTAAAGCAGGCTTTTCTCTAAATCCAGTTAAAGAAATCATTCAACAAGTATCACCAAAATTAACTGATGGGAAGAAAGGAAGGCAGACAAGTTAGCAAATGTATGAAGGTTAGAGTAAGAGCAGAAAAGTGTCAATTTACCTGACAACAGGTCGGTTTTGGATGTCACCAAACTGCTGCGTTTACCATTTTACCCGCTTGCATTACTGGGGGGAAAAGTTTAGGAAGGAACATTCGCAAGGATTTTTCATAAGTTCTCACTCTTGCCATCGGAAAGGGGAGAAGGGGTTTTCTCTGGATTGTTTGACTTTTTTGGCTCCTGAAAAGTTTTGCAAAGAACAGTAACAAAGTGTGAACTGTTAGAACACATTTCTGTAAAAAAAGGGAGAATAAGTCACCCCAAATCGCACAACAACAAATCCCACCCAAAATCCACGCAGCTAATTTGTGTCATTGTTTTAAACAAATAAATGAAACAAAAGCTTTTCAACTCAAATTAGAAACGTGAGAGGCTTGGAGACTTCCAACAGCAGATCCACCATCAGAATGCTCCAAAAGTCACCCTCAAAGGTTAAGAAAGATTTAAAGAAATAAAACAAAGGAAAAGGCAGCAAACATCTGGTTATTAACCTTGCAGTGTTCAGTTTAAAACAATTCCTAGAACAGTGAAAAAATTAAAAATTAAAAAAGACAGTAGCAACAGAAGTTACCTGTCCGAGCACCTACTATTCCATAGAGAACAGGAGTGGGTCGTGTGTCTCACACCAGCCATAAAGCCCATAAACCTTCTCAAAAAGAGTGAGCCATGAGAAAGATACTGTACAATCTGTTTTCAAAGTCCCTCTAAGCCCTTACGGTCCCTTATGTATTTAATTGACATATTTTTGCAATGAGGGAATTTATCAAGCGTCACTGGTTTCATTTGTTGGATTTTGTAGTCCAGTATAACATCTGAAGAAGTGTCTCCTTTGCGTCTGACATAGCCAGATGTTCCAGAGGTTACTTCCTGAGTAAATATCACATGGCAAAGATAGCACACGAAGTGGGAGAAAAGGCTTCGAGATTGACCATCAGCTCAGAACAAAAAATGTAACAGTGAATGTAAACATCAAGCATTGACACTGTTTTACAGGTAAGGCATTGTTACATTACAAGAAAAGATTTTATAAAACGCATTAAAGCATTAAATACAAGGATTAAGATACAATCCATACATGGACAGCAAGACATCAATTACAAACACTCTAAGTTGAACAGAAGAAAACCTCTAGTGTTACAAAGGACAAAATTTCATCGGATGTAGTTTAGGAAACTTATTCTTGCAAACAAGAGTTTCTAACTGGCTCTTTCAAACATTAAAATATACAAAAATAGTTGCATGACCATCAGTTGTATTGGCACTACTGTAATCCGCCACTATGCTGACCATTTATTCAGCACATGCTTCCAAACCCACATATGGAGGTAGTGTTAGTGCAACTGTATGGAAATCTGGCATGGGATTTTCAGCACACAGAACTGAAGAAAAGAATGTGTATAAAGCTGACATCTGTGGAGTTCACTTATTTTCAATGGGAAACACTGTCTGGTTGCCATGGGCTAGCTTTGTTGGTGTTTTTTCCTTTAAGTGAAAACAAGACACCCCCCTTGCATCTCCAGGCCATTCTTTGTGTATCACTGTTTCAGGAGCAGTGGGTAAGTAGAGAGGAAATACATGAGACAAGTGTGCCCATTTGTACAAATGAACCCTCAAGTAAGGTTTTCACGCAGCATCAGTACCCAGTGCCCAAACACACGTACGTGATATTTCAAATCCTGTCTCCCTCTGTGACCACTATGCATAGACTTATCTCCAAACTAGTAATGGAAGCACCAAACAGAGGAGCAACTTATCAGAAGGAAGTCAAACTGCAAATCTCTCAACCCACCTGGTCTTTTAAAAAAAATCTTATGTTTACTTCACGGATTTTACAACTGTTAGGCGTAACCTAGACATTCTGAAAGGGTGCTAGAAATGCAAGGT
The DNA here is from genome assembly GCA_013400495.1 of Nicator chloris. Lineage (NCBI taxonomy): Eukaryota > Metazoa > Chordata > Aves > Passeriformes > Pycnonotidae > Nicator > Nicator chloris. The sequence goes on from WAAE01019261.1 coordinate 200,876, forward strand.
TCCTGTGAGCCACAAGATGCTACAGGGACTCAAAAAAACAATCCAGAATATTCAGTTAACAGCTCCTTCCTCTAAAAGATGTTTCCTGTGATAGAAACACAAAGGCCCCAGTATACCAACTAACACGTTTACTCCCTGCTGTTATTCCACATGTGCTCAATGTATGTCACAGCTAGAAAGGGAAGGATTGATGCTATCAACCTCTCAAGGATTGCAGGCACCTACCAGTAGAAAGGAAGAGACAAAAAAAGAAAAAACAAAAACAAAAAAACAAGCCACCCTCCACCCCAAATTCCCCTTGGATAAACAAGCAAGGGAAGTAGAGCTCTTAGAAGAGACAGTTCACTGCTCAGTGACTAAAGAATTAGGTTGCCTTCATGTTCTGTCATTCTGTAACTCTTCACGGAAGTTGAAGACCTTTATATTCTTCAGGTGTAACCTGTGCACTTGAAGGCTGAATAAGAAGGATTTGAAAATACCTTTACTGCTGAAGATCTTTTTTTTGCTGGACCAGCTGGTCCACCCTCCTGCTTAACATCAACAGTCAACCTTTCACTTGATTTTAATAATAATATTTAATTCTACAAAAAAAAAAAGCCATTTTATTACATTCCTTTTAAAATAAAAAAACCAAACTGTACAAAGAAGCATGATCAAACCTCCATAAAGTAGGTTAATACTGTTCTGTTTATTGCCTCTTGAAGACTCTCTGCATAGTGTCCGTGAGTTGTGTTTAAGGTCCAAGTGAAGGTAAAACAGCAGAGCAGCAGAGAGGTGAGGAAGGGCCACAGAGGTGGGCAGTGCAGAACCTCAGAGGGTACATGGGACATGCTCCATTAAAGTATCCAGAAAACAGCAGCATTGCACACACACAAACCCCCTCCAAACAAACCTATTTTCACAAGATGATTTTTCAATTGTAAACGTTTTACTTTTTGTTTTTAAAAAAGAGGCTTATCTTATATATATATTTATATATATATATATATAGTTCCAGGGCTTTATGAACCCTGAGAATAAGAGGGGAATGAAAAGGGAGAAGGAGGAGGAAAAGGAGGAGGAAGACAGGAACTGAAAAATGGACTATCTGTTTTGGTTATCTGTTTTCCAAACCAGCTCAAGGCTAATGAGAAAATGCACAGCCAGAAGGATTAAGGAAAATCAGGAAGTCTGGAAAAAAATTACGAGCTAAACAGCCAACACCCTCAAAAAAATAAAGCAAAACAATTATGCACACACAAACACACACGAGTGTGTGCACTCACACCATACACATGTAAGGGTCCAGGATCAATCCCTTAATTGTTTGTGGACCTAGTTTGTTTTTTTTTTCTCTTTTTTTTTTTGTTTTTTTGTTTTTTTGGTTTTTTTTTTCCTCTGGCTGAGCTCTTTTTTTTTTTCTTTTTCCTTCTCTTTTTTCTTTTTTTTTTTCCTTTTTCAAATCTGCCACGTTTTCCAAAGCCAAGAACTGAATATTTCTCCCCAGTTATACTCTTTGGATTTATGCCAACATCAGTTTTTTATGTTCAGTGGGGAAAAAGTAAGCCTGGTAAGTATTGTATGAACTGTAGCTTTATTCTAAAGTTCCTCTGGACGACTAATCATTTTTAACCAGCTCTTCCCTCCTCCACACCTTACCACATTCCTCCCTCCAAAAAAAAAAGCAAAAAATAAAAACAAACAAACAACCCCCCTACCAATGTACAGGCTATAACTCAGTGTTTTCTTAACAAACAGTCTGCGGTGTTTTCACTTTGGCCACTGTTAAAGATGCAGGCAGAGAAGGGAGTGTTGGACTAGCATGTATTAAAGAAAAAGGAACATTAACATTGCAGATCTCTCTCAGAAAGACTAAAACACTAACAAATACAAGTCGATGCACGTTTGCTTTAAACTAGTGTAATTCTTTTTCACATTAGATTAAACATCATTTTGTATACCAAACATTACAGTGCTGTTTATCTCCTCCAACCATGCATAAAATAGTTAAAAATGTGCCACTTCTGCCCACAAATATAGTATGATCAATTCCCCTATATACCTTCTAAAATCAGGATTTGAAATGAGAAAAACAGAAGTATTCTCCTTTAAAAACTTTATAAAGAAATTTAGACACAAAGCTGCCACTTAATACCAAGATGGTACAATTTACAGATTTTTACAGAAAGCTGACATTAAGTCAACTGACACTTCACTCAGCCTCATCACTTGAAAGGCCGTATCCTGCAAGGTCAGAAAGTGATGACTTTAAAAGGATCCTGAACTTAAGGCTCCCATCTACAAGAGTAGGAACAGTATGTGTCCAGGAATTTTTAAACACTTGGTACTTAACACCTGCGACTCACAAAGAATTTGAGGCACTCAGCAATTTACAGGATCAAGCCTTACAGAGGTAGAAGAGACTTAACTGGTGCAGTAATTCACAGAAGTTTCTAGAGAGCTGACAGACAACTTTCTGAAAATCTTCAAGTGTGAATCACGCTTCAATGCCTGCCTGTGAAGACACATGAACCGCAATATACCTGGGGACCAAAGCAGCATCCAAATAAAATTGCTGCTTGGGTATGAACTGAGCGTCTCCATTGTAAAACTGATGAAGAACGTAGACAATTTAATGTTCTGCAAATGAGTAGGGACAGCAACCAGAGCACATGTGCCTTTTACTTTTGCTCTCTAGACTGACACACCCACCCTCCTTTCCTCATTCCTCTGAGCGTCTCTGATAAACAGCATTGCAAGTTGGTTTAAAAGAAAAATTTACAAGAGAGAGTTCTGTTGGTCACCTATTTACACGTGGCATCACTCCACAAGGAGCTTGATCTCATTGGCTAATAGCTGGTTCATGTTGAAGAGAGCCCCCGGGAGCTTGGTGAGCAACTCTCTCTCCGTGGTCTCAGGGTCGCTGTCGACAGAGCTGGAGCTAGCACTCATGTTGTCGACAGCGGCCCCAGCTGGAGGGCCCAGCTCTGGCTCGCTAGTCTCGCTGGCCGTGGACACCACGGAGAGCAAGGACATGCGCCGCGTCAAGCGGCCGGGGGCCAGCAGGGAAGCGGCATAGTCCGCTATGATACCAGCTACGTCTAAATTACAAGCCTTGTCAAAGGCAATGAAACCTACATTTGCATTGGCCTCGCAGACGTAGAATGAGCCGTCGTCCTTCATCAGCAGGTCAATGCCGCACACATCCATGCCCAGGATGTTTGACACTTGGACTGCCAACTGCTTGCCTTGTTCGCTCAGCGAGCACATCATTCCTACGCCACCTGGAAAAAGTGAAAAGAACTTGCTGTCTGCACTCAGGTCACAGGTGACTGACATCCTTCTCAACCGCGCGGTGCTTTTCGGTTGGGAAGCTTCAAAGTGAGCCTGCAAGCACATTGCTGATGACTTTGAAAATTACCTCCTTTCCACGGTGACTACTAATGAACTTGATGCCACATCAGGATTTCAAAAGATTCTGACCTGCCTTTAGCAGGTCAAGATTATAACTTGTTTTAAAACGGTTAAGCGATGACTTTTTAGTCAAGACAAAAAACACATTTTTATGATCCCAGGATATCAAAAAAATGAACTAACAAACCACCCTTGTTCCTTCTAAGGTAGAGGCTTTCCTTACATGTTTGTAAGTGATCACAAGAAATATTTCAGCAAAATTAAGCCTAGAGCTCTTGTAAGACTACAACTCTAACTGTAGATATAATTGAGGGGAATGGGGATTAAGACATTATCATCTGCTCACATCCCTCTCAACTTGCTATCACAGGTTACTGTCTCTAAAGCAAGAATTAGGGAACATTTGTGTCTGAACCTCAGCTGCTCAGGTTCACAGTCCACCACCTAAGTATTAACTGGCTCAAGCTTCATCTATCACGATACTTAGATTTAAAAATAACCCAAACAATAAGAAACAAACAAAAAAACCCATTTAGCAGAAAAGTCTTCCAGGTTGTATTTCCTCTGCATGAAATAGAAACTAAAATCTCTTAGGCATTTCAACTAATCAAAACTGCACTAGACATGAACACATTCTATCCCATCCATGCTCAGGTTCAGTACAGTTTCAGCCAGACACCCTCAAGCATCCTTCCTCCTTTTACCTCAGAAACCCCCATGTCCAACACCCAAAGCTATGCAGAATCTCAGTTCTGAGTATGCTACCATCAATGCAGTAACCTCCTCTTTCTCCCAGATACAGTCTTTGGAGGGAGAGGTAGCAGGGAGGAACCTGACAGACTTAAGGCAGCACAGAAGATCCACAGTGCAATCCAACTGTTTATTGCCTTCAACAGTTTCCTCACTTAGTATTTTCTTCTAGTATCTTCCCAACTGAGTGACTCCTCCACCTCCCTTAAGTGTTGCTTTGTGTCTTCCTTCATATTCTGTTCCTCTCAACAGGATGAAACAAATGGTAACATGGCATTAGCATCAAACTGCCATTACCACATCAGTTTCTTCATTTGTGTTCTAGAACTTTCCCCTGCTCGTCACCATCCCATCTATCAAACTCTTTGAGCAAAGATCATCTCTCCTTCTGTGTTTGCTCAACATGCTTCTTAATTAATCCTTATTCTCACGTTTCCCCTTTAAGCCCCCAGCAGTAAGCACAATTAACACAAAATAACACCTGCAGTTTATTTCAGTCAGCTTTGTGATTTTTCAACTGGGTTGAAATACTCTGATCAAAACTATGAGCAACACTTTTCCTACCAAGTGAGCAGTTACTCTGCATCCTCCCATCTGTCGAGCAGCGGAGCATGGTGCCCACCACACGGCCTCCCACTACGATGACGCGCACATCCTTGCCATGGGACTCCTTAACGTATTTTTGAAATAAGTAAGGGGCATCGTGACGGATCAAATGGCTTAGGTCTGCCAAATGGTGCTTGTCTCGTGCCAGGAACACAGCTTTACCTGTATGGAGGAAAGAACATTGGGATGTTGAAAGCAGCTACCCATCTGAGCCGCATCAATGATTCAGCACATGAAAGTAAAACCTCTGACCAGCACACTGCCCATTCTCAGACGCCCCATCTGTAGCTTATATCCATTTACAAATTCTTCCATGGACAAGTGTTCCACTGATTCAATGTTTTTAAGTGTTCAAGTACTGACAGAGCTGAGGAGACAGGAGTTTAAAAAAAAGAAAAAGAAGAAAAACAAAAAAAGGTTTAGATAAAGGAGGTGATCTTGCAGTTTCAACTTCTTTTGGTACAAGTCCTTAGTGAGAGAAAAAAAAAGGAAGAAATACTTAAAGAGCAGCCGACATGGAATTAATAACAACTTTGTTCATCCAAGAGGACAAGACCCACAGCCTACAGCTTTGACACACAGAAAACCAACAACCTGAAATTGTTAACACTGGACATCTAAGAACTCTGAAGTCTCTAGTGTGCCACTGCAGAACCAGCCACTTCTCTGTCACGAAGTTCCTGAGAGGTGCTCTTTCCAATATTTAAGAGCTCACAACTCCAGAATGAGGTTTGCAGTGGAACAACTACATTCAGAGGAAAACGTTCCACTCCACAGTATCCAAGATAATTTAGCAGAAGATTCCACAAGACATAAAATGAATGGATTATCCTAGAACTGAAAAAAAACCCTCCTGACAAATCACTAGCTTTTCTGCAAGAAAACATCTCTAGGACTTGAATTTTTTAACCTAAAATAAGTAATTTCATTCCCTTTCATTTTTAGAGCACATTAAAGACTTCTTTTTTCTTTTCCAGTTCTACTCATACTGGTTAAAGCCACCCCTGAAACAGACCCTACTACTTTCTATCCAATTTCCAGTCTGACAAGACTGCATCCCTTTCCATCTTTATCTACATTTCCCAACTTCTTTTCCCCTTTCTTAAGGGCTCTAAGTCATATTAGATTAATGTTTTGCAATAAGGTTGCACACTTTCACTTGTAGAAGTCATTCAATTCTGTTACAGTGTTAACAGAGTACAAACATAAATTGATAAACTGCCCTCCTTAAGTAAGAGAGCAAAAATGGAGCAGTAGCAGAACTAGGATAAATAACGTATAAAGAATTCCACCAAGTGCTCCTATGCCCAACTAGAGCAGCCTCTGTTTAGACAGGATTTAAGGTCTCCATAACACAGAACACCACTTGAGGAACATGGAATTTCTCATTACAGAGACATGAGAATGTAAGCTTAAAATTCACAACAACTAAAAAACCTCTATGTCCTTTCTCCCACTCCAAACTTTATCTCTTCTACAGGTAATAAACAATCCTACTGTATTCCTGAAATGGAATAGGAAGAATGATGCCTTGGAGAAGAACTACTTAGCTCTTGCAAATTATGCAGCACCATGACATCTTGGCAAAAGCAGGATTGGCCCATTTGCTGCAGCAGCAAACTGTGCAGAAAACTGGCCTAGAAGAGTATGACTTTTATTCATCAGCCAGTACCCATGACCACGCTTACCTATAATATAATTTGCAAATGGCTGCTCTTCAAATAATTGGAAAGTTTCTCCAACTCTCTTAATGTGAAAAGATGTGTACTTTGCATAAATTTGCATTAAAATGCTCTAAAGCAAAACTTGTGAAGAGATTTACAGGAACCCTGGCTAAAAAAAGGGAGAAGAAAATCAATAGCTGAAACTCTAAAATTATTCAGTAGATCTTCACAAGAGGCAGGGTTAAGTGAAACCCACTGTCTCAGATATTCCACAGCTGTCAAATTCACCTTGCTGCAACATCAGACTTCACCTTGGCTTTAGAGCTCCGCCCACACATTAAAACCACACTAACCACCATTGCTGCCAACAGCAACAGGTCTGATCTTCCTCAGCCCCAGACTTTTGCTCTCTTTCACTACATCAACACAAGCATTTGTGTGAGTAAGGGCTAAGTCATGTAAGGAATTAATCTGAGTAAAAATAACCCATCTAGATCCATTCAACATCGGTCCCTGAATCCATTTACTACGTGGCTACAGAAGCACTCACGCCAGCAGAAGAGAAGCATCAGAGCAGCACAGAGTGAGGACAAACTGATGGACAGAAAGAAAGGAGAAACCCTGTCTTCTAGTTATGAGTTTGTTTTAAGTAAATCCTGGTTTTGTGCTTTAACTTCATTTTTAGTCTCTTTATAGATCTAGTATTTATTAAATTTGTTTTAAAGTATATTAAAAACAGAGCAACTTCCTGAGTAAATAACCTCTGAAATTGATTTAAACATGGTTTCCTTTAGTAACCACTATGTAACACTAAATTAAGTTGATGTTTGTTTCATATTCAACACTTAGAACAGAAGACTAATAATAGAGCAATTTAATCTGGAACTGCGGTAATACCACCGACACTGTCAGAAGTGTTTTTCTGAAAAACAGAGATCCAGTTTTACAAACAATACATAGGATTTTATTTAAATCAGAATTCTAATTATAGACAAAGTAGAGTAGGAAAAAAGTCACTGAATGAACTGAGATTTCATTTCTTAGGCCTGTTTAAAAACATCCCTAAAATCCACGTAGGCTTCTTTCGACTTCACAAAGGCCAGACCTCCCATTATTCCAGATCAAAGCTTTCCTCATAGAAGTCACCAATGCACTGTAATTTTGAATGCTTTCCCCCCTGCCTTTGCAAGACTGGGTTCTACTAAAACTGTTTCCCAGTGCTGCAGTCTATTCAGCATTCAAGGGTGGTAGAATTTAGATGTATTGGAAAGAAGTCCAACACCTAACAGATCTTCTTAACTATCATTCCTTGATGACACAAAATCTTGGTGTGCTGCTCAGAATACTCCTTGCCCTCACCCCTGACCTCACACCCACCTCGATGACCCCGCGTGTTCTTCACCACCATAGGGAACTCCAGCACTTCCGCCTCATCAATCATTTTGGAAAAATTCTCATGACCACCTGGCAAAAAGAAAACCAACAACATTATGTGCCACCAGTCTGCTGTGGCCAAATTTGGGATGTAATTGCCATACATTCCTCCCACCCTGACAGCTTAGACAATGCAGAAAAAATTATCTGTTAGGAGGACCTTGGTCATGGAGGACGATCAGACTTTGAAGGTGTTTGTGATGTGTGGCATACTAAGACCTACTTCCTATGGAATTGAAGACACAAGTTGACAAATGCCTCTTGATCACTATCCCAAAAGGCTCAATCTAATCTTCCAAATCCAAATGCCCCAATTCTACCATCTTGTTCCAGTTTATCCCTTTTACTTTATCAACTCCCTTCTTTTCAAATGTCTAACAGGAAAATAGCAGACACATAACACTAGTACCAGTTCCATCCAAACTACTAACCAGGAAAGCAACACAGAACACAATGACAAGGAATAATCCACAGAGCAGCAACAACTCAGACCTTGTCAGTCCCCCCTTCTGAAGGCTTAAGTCTCCTGTATCTCATTCTCCCTACATCCTGAAGTAGTACTTCATCCTTTTAATCTCATTGCATCTGTGAGGACCTTAGAGAGTAGCTTTGAATGGCCATTAACACAATTATGGTTGATACTTCAAGGTTAGTTGAGTCCAATTCAAAGGCTGACCACAGCACAAGAAATACAGAAAAGTCAGCAGACAAAGGCACGAGCGCCCTCTCAACACATCGTGGAGTAAATTGCAGAAGTCAAGCCAAGACACAAAGTCACAAAGCCAGCAGCAGCCATCACGACCCTGCCATGGAGTTTAATGCATGTCATGGAGTAACATGTCATTCAGCACACCCTGCTTTACTTGGCAAAGTCAGCTCTCACTGATAACTTGACAGCTGTAGTTTAAAAAAAAAAAAAAATGAGGTCTGATAGGGGAGCAG
>WAAE01019262.1:0-39211 GCA_013400495.1 Nicator chloris
CCAACACTGACCCCTGAGGAATGTTTGTCATCTTTGGTGTCCACTTCCACATTCCACCCGTCTGGAATGTTATATACTTGAATCATGATTATGTGATGAATATTTGATTTATATTCACTGTATGTTTGGGAAAAGTGTTAGAAACTCAGCATTTTAACTTATTGAAGACTTAAATAAGAGTGCCAGGAATTTGAAATATGACATAATGGTGGCTAAAGGGAAAATTCAAAGACTTGAGACATTTCATAACATAAAGTACTGTGATTTAAAAAATGACTGGTCTGGGGAACTTTGCTCAGAAAATTGGATTTTATAGGACCTAATTAGCTGGTTTCATTCTTTTGAAAACAACCATTTAATTTTTTAAAATTAGGGCTTTGAAGTCCCTTGTGTATTCTGGGACTATTTGTTTATCCAGAGAGGCTCATATGCTGGCATGAAGAGTTAGTTGCAATACAAATGGGCAAGCAAAAGAGTACACATTAATAATGCAGAAGTGGAACCATCAGAGGGAAGTATTACTGGTTGAGCTGGCTTGAGCTTGTGCTGGCAGGAAAAAAACCAATACCATAATTTTGAAAGGGCTGAAGTTGATGGATTCCATGGAGGGCATTTGAAGAAGAATACACAGTAGAGAAGTTGAAGGAAGACTTTTTCTCAAACTGAAATAGAGTGAGACAAGTGTATATGTGAACAAGACAGCGAAGAAAAGCAATCTGATATGGCCAAACGGTGCTTGGCTGAAGGTAATACAGAACAAGACCTATGTTGTACAGCTTTTAAAGCTTTTTTAACTTAGCAACAAATCAGGAGGGGATGCATGCCCTCAGCAAAAAGCTAAATCACTTCTTGATACTGTATTTTTTTATGGAAGAAAGGAGGTAACACAGAAGTTGCTATAATAAAGAGAAAATTATTAGATCTTGGATACTCTGAATGAGAGGACAATATGTGGGATGATGTAGAGAGGAATGAGCATGAAGTGACTGAGACAGAGAGGCTGGAAAAAATGATGGTGCCTAAACCAGAAAAAATATTAGTATAGCCACAGTAAAATGAAAATAAGAGCTACAGTTTCTGTAGGGTAACTCAGTTTTGAGAATTTGTTTCCATATCTTTCAATATCAGAAATCTTATCCAAACGGGTCTTCAGGAATTGCTATATCTCTATGACAGCTACTTCTTGATGAAAGTGTAGGTTTTATTGTGAGTGTGGCTTTGGGAACAGATGAAAGGATCTAAATTCTAATTTTAGTTTCCAGTTTTACCTGAAGACTGGGAGAGTCTGGATCCACCCAAGCTTTTGGGGAAGGTTGTTTCACCTGGATACAGTGAAAAGCATGCAGCAATTGTCATGTGCACAAAGCACATGGTAGCTGAAAGAGAGAGGGAAAGGATTTTCTGTGTGCCTACACCCCGTAATGAGGTCTTTCCTAGTAGATCCCAGATGGACAAACGCTTCATGGCTGCCCACAGGGAGAAACCCAAATTCTTAACTTCTATCCCTCACCCAAATACCCTGAGTGACTTGAAGATCCTGGCCTTGTCAGTCCTCCTACATCTATTCCCAGCTTGATCCAGACAATGCATCAGATTCCGTCTGCTTACAGGACTCCTCCATGTCCTTTTAAGTCCTATGCTCCCTCCCATACTCCCCAGCTCCCAGAGTTCAAGACCAGCAAGACCAGGATCATGCAAACCAGCTTCCTCCTTCCCTTTGCAAACCTAGGCCCAACCTATTTTGGTGCTGGAGGAACCAGATGGTCATGCTTTTCAGAAACATACCCAAGCTTACTGAAGTCTGTAGTCTTCTGTGGTAAAGTGCTCCCACGTTTAATTACCATTAACAGCTAGGAAATTGTTAATGGCAATGCTTCTTTTTCAGACCAGGTTTACTTTATCTCCTTACTCCTGGCTATTGTTACTCTTTCATCAGCAAGTCTGAAAGTCCATTGTCCCAGAGGAGTGCAGCTTTCACAGTAATTTACAGATCAAGCCCCAGTCTGATGCAGCTGCCACCTGAGTCACTATTTTCTCAGAAATTAGGACTATGTCATCAGGCTGCTGGTGGAAGCTGGTGGGAAGCCACCAAAGGGATTTGAATATAGAATGATGTGTATATGGTAGCCTGAGCCATAGAGATGGGATATGGCTCTTTTCTGTGCCAGCTGGAGCCTGTGTATCATCTATGCATTTAGCTCAGGACACATAAGTCACAGTAAATATTTTGGGAGGATGGGGCTGAACCTGGAGGGAGTACAGGCTTTGCTGCCACCTGGCAGGAAGGGATTATCTCCCTGGAAAGTAGGGACTATCACTGACACTGCTCAGTCTGGGTCCAGAGCATCCAAACAGTTCAAAAGAGTTCAGATTCAGCTTCAAGCCATCATTTCTCCTCCAGAAGGATGTCTGCATGTGCTCATCCCTGTGAGACGGACAACTCCCCCTCATTAAGGTAGGTGGACCCTAAGGCCTGCCTGCAGTAAGATGGGGTGGAGTGCAGAGTCAAACCTTGACTCTCCAAACTCCACACTAGTTCCTTCAGAAAGAACTTTCTTCCTCAATGTCAGCACAGCTGAGCTGAACAAAAAACATGACTGTCCCTAGACGTGAGGGCAGGGGCTGAAATGCAAAGTGCAACAGGGCAGAGAGAGGTTTGATGAGATTTCAGCACTGAGATGGTAAAAAAGGGCACATGAGCATTTAACGGTATTAGGGAATAGCAAGTAAAAGAAAATGCAGCCACAGAGAGGCCCTCCCCAGGGACATCAACAGAATGAGATAGGAAGGAAGAAACCACAAAATAGCCTGAAGGCTGGGGGTGGCTGCTGACTGTTGAGCTCTCTCAACAGTCTCTGAGCAAAGACTGTAGTTTTTATTTCCAAGGTCCTTTTCACTTCTAAACTCTCAAGGTTTTCCCATGAATGCAAATAATGAAAAAGGGACTTGGTCCCTCTCTAGATGCAGGTGTATTGATTGTCGTGACGAAAACTAAGTTCCCTAGTCCAAAAACCATTTATCTTGGCAAGGATGTGAGCAAAGGAACAGAGAACAATGACTCCAGAATGTCTGGGATACCAAGAGCTTTCTGAGAAACAGATTAACAAAAAACTTCAGTAAAGAAGAATTTTAAAAAACTCTCCTAGTATACTAGATAATATAGAGAAAATATTTACTCTAGAAACTTATATTAGTAAGCAGGAGATGTTTAGAGTATGTAATCACACATGGAACTTACTATCTGCTAGACATGAGTGCTGAGGGATGTGAGAAGATTAGCAAGGAAGCTTATTGTAGCATATGTAATCTAATTTTTATTTGAATTAAAATTGGGAGGTATGGGAAAATTAAAGAAAAAAAAAAGACACAAATACAGTACTATACATCCAAAACAGAAGAATGACTTCAGCTATCATTGTCCCAGGGGAAAACATTGTAAATGGCTGGAGATAATGGACTCCTGAGCAATACCAGAGCTTATTGTACACAACAACTTTCCCTAGATATGCTTGACCATTAGAGGAAAGAAAAGTAGTAGCAATCATACTTGGAAATATGTGTTTGGCCCCCATGTTTTGCAAAGTAATAAAGCTGTCTCAGGCATGTCTAGTTCTCATGGAGTCTGAGGACTTGACAAAGAGCAACTGATAAAGAAATGGCAAAGTATAGAATATTAGGAAAGTGTCTAAGTGTTCAAATCAAAATAACTAAATACTCTAGTTTAGCTTATTTGTACAGTTTATGTGTACATTCACAGCACGCAAGGAAAGAAGTAGTGCCAAGTAATACAGTTTAGCATCAACTGCAATGAACATGAAGGTCCTACCATGAATGATGATAGGCCCAGACCTGTTAAATATTTTTCTTCATGATTTAGGGGACTGAGATACAAATATTTTATAAGAAAGGACTGAAAAGGTTATGACTGCGTGAGGCTCTCTGCAGTACGGATTTAAAGAAAACAGGAGAAGAGAGCAGATGTTTGGAGGTCAAGGAAATTTCTGGGAATCAGATATCTCTAGAGGTAGCCACCAGGCAAGGAAAACTGAGCTCCTGTTAATGACCTCCAAACATCTGCTCTGCTCCCTCCCCTCTTTAGTTTCTACTGTGATTTGGAGGATGTCTTATACAACCATGATTTGTCGCAGACAGGTTAGGGGGTTTGGCTGACTTCCAGTCTCTGTTTGAAGTGGATGTTTCTGCTATGAAGTTTTTGCTGTATCCTTTGCAAGTGATTATCAATATTCAGTCTCATCTTTCTTGAAATAATACTGAATTGTACTCCTGCCTCTGTTTCCCTCTCCTTATATTGTGACCTTTTTTTCCTCAAAAATTTTTCCTAATGTGCTGATCTGGTTAATTTCTAGTTCTGAGATGCCAGATTTGCTGTTACAAGGTAGACAAGCCACCTGGCCCAAAGTTTGTTTCACGATATTGACCACCAGAACAAATTAGAAGTCACCTCCATGTGCTGTCTTGTACTGGTCAGTCACCTGAATGTTATGAAGCTTTACACTATGATGTTGTATGAGGCTCCGTGTCTGCAGCCAATTATGTGCCTTCCGTATCTTTGCTGCAGAAAAAGGAAAAAACCTCTCTATTTTGTCGATGTGTAAAATTAAATTTTGTACTGTGGAGATGAGGAAACCAGTGGAAGGGAGGTGGTTTTCCTTTAGTGAGCTAGGAAAACCTCAATGGTCAAGGAATTGGCTCTGGGAAATGTTGGAAGGGCTTGTTTGAATACAATGTTCCCAGGCCAGCTGGGAATGGGTGGGCAGCTTTGGTAAACTCATCTGGTTCTTTTGCAAGCTAAGAATTCCCCACCACCCCCCATCACTCTTATACAGATAAAAAAGAAAACAAATAGTTAGCAATGTCTGGTTTTAGCATGTATTAGACTTTATATGACTACATGAGTAGGAAACTGCATAGGAGTCAGATGGAGAAGATGAGATGCGAGGAGAATATAACAATAAGGAAACAGGGAAGTAAAAAACAGCAAGTAACAGCTCTTTAGCAGAGAAGTTACAGTAACTATTTTGTTTCATGAGAGTAGAGCTGAACAAATTTGATTTTCCCAAAAGCTTTGTCCTGTGCACCTGAACAGCTTTTCCAACATCCTAAACTTCCTATTGTCGTTTAGCATTCAATAGCCCTTCCATACCTACCTGGTGTTTTGGTATTGTGGCTGGTCCAGTGCTCATGGATCAGGCATCACACAGCCACCCCAGGCTGACCTCTGCTTACATATTTCCTGGTGGAGGTACTAAATAAGATCTCCCTCCTCTATTTAGAAAGGTGCGTTTTGAATGGCTTAAGGCACTTTGTAACTCTGAGGCATTCAACCATCTCTTGAACTCCTCTAAAACTGGACTGGCCTTTTAGGAGGACTGAAGGTTGTGGACATTCTGTCAATTGATAGACACAGGTAGATGCTGAGAATGAGTGTAGGTATGCCTGACACGCCAACACAAGAACAGCTTAGGCAGTTCATCTAAATATGATGTTCAATGTGGTAATAAATGCGGACAGAATTAAAGGAAACAGAAGACTCCTAGAACCAAATCTTCAGGAAACAAATTGCATTTGCCTTGTTAGAAATCAGCTAACAAGCCAAACAGAAAAAGATGAACTACTTCTCACGAGAAAAATAAATTAAAGACTTGTCTAATTCAATGAATAATAGCTTATTTAAAATAAGAAGCGGAAAATTCAGTTCCACAAAAAAACAACAACAAAAAAAAAGTATATAAAACGCTGATAGCAAAGCTCATGGTTAAATATGTGTTATAAACTGCTATACGGCAAAAGGTTGATATTTAGGAGGTAAAATGTGAAGAACACTGAATAGATGGAGGAACGGAGAGGGGACAACAACCTTGGAAAAAGGCATGGAAATCTCTTGCTGAAGGATTAGGGCTCTGGCTGCCATTTTTACAGCAGCAGGTGCACGGGGAAGATGCACTGAAGTTCTGCAGGATTTCAGGGGTCCCAAGTTTTTAACATCCGATTTAAAACACTTCAAAATATCATTATGAAGTTGTCATACAGGTCATACTTAGCAAAAGTGGTGAGAAGAAGCACAGGAATTTAAGGCAGTTGAAAGATTTCTGTCTCCTTACAATTGCACTTGCCCAAGAAAAATCTTGCTTCCACTTTTGCTGACACAATTGAAGTTGAATTCTGCTTAAACCAGTCTCTGTGACTTTGCTCAGCAGAAAGTTCCTTTGCAACCAGAAACTGGAGAAGGTTTGCCACAGTGTAATGGTCCACAGACTTTTTTTTCCTCATGCAAGTCCTTGAGAAGGAAAATTGTCCATCTGAATTTTCACAGTTTAGGAGAATTTTGTTGATTTGAATGTGCTTGTATTTAAAAGGGTCTTTGAAAAACATCTTCTCTTAGCAGTGTCTTCCTTGGCACCATGGATTTTTGAACTGTTTTCAAACTGGATTTGAATGTTTCCAGCATTTAAAGTTATAACCTCAGTGAAAAGACAACCTAGAAGAGAGCATTTTTGCAGGAAGTTGGTACGGGAGTCCCTCACTAGAGGTTGGCAATTGCATTTACCAGAGGAGGAACTTACTTAGACTGGACAATTATGATACAAGCTTAGGCATAATGAAGCCCATTATTAAAATGTGCAATAGTTTTGCTGAGGAAGGGACACTGTTCTATAAAATGCTGTCATTCACTACAAGGTGTTTAGAAAATATGAAACTGAAGGCACTAGGCAGTGTTTGGTTAAATAAAACCTATAAAACAGAATGAAAGCCAAAGGATTGTTTCTGAGAAAGAGATTCAGATCTCCTTGGCACTGGATCAGTCACCTTTCAATAAAATGTTTTAGGTGAAATATCATGCTATAGATTTGTTAAGAGAAGTGCCAAATTTGATAGGCTCGAAGGCTAGTAGTATGGCAAATCTCCTCTTCATCATTAACAATTCCAGGTCTTGCCAGAAATAACTGCTGTGCAAAGGGAGAACACTCTTCGATATGTTAAAATTAGCTAGAATGGAGTGTCTCCTAATCAAATTTTGTCCTGAATTGCCAAATCATGTATAGTTGTTTGTGTTGTAGATAACGCTCCTGTGGGGACTACGCTAAAATCCCTGAAAATTCATATTATGCAAGACCCCTGGCTGAACTTTAACTCTATGTTTAGAAGTGAGAGGTTGGTGCTATAAGCCACCCAGATCTCCATTAAATACTGTAAATTTAATTGTACACTTAACAAAGATCAGCTTAGATTAAATGAGCAATAAATTCCCACCTCTACAAAATGCACACAACAGCATTTCAAAATAGTGTAATCTGCACTTGAAGCCACCCTCAGAGGCAATGATGGCAGAAAAGGGACAAAGTGATCACCTAAGCATTGGTAGGATTCTAGTATACTTTGCCTTTGCCTGCAACAGATGTTTCCGTGAGCTGGTCAGTTGTATCATAAAAGCTGTAAAATAAAGACAGAAGGCTTAACAAATAATTGGCACAGACCCAAAACTTAAATCAGCTTCAAGTAGTATGAGAAATTATGCTGCTTTGAGGGCAACTATAAGCAAAATCTCTTCGGATGGAGTGTACCTATTGAGTTTTGGCTGATTGCTGTTTGAACTCCCCCTGCTTACAAGTACATTAGGGAGTATATATTTCAAAAAAACATTGCACAGCATTGCTAAGGACTCTGCATG
This sequence comes from Nicator chloris, assembly GCA_013400495.1. Lineage (NCBI taxonomy): Eukaryota > Metazoa > Chordata > Aves > Passeriformes > Pycnonotidae > Nicator > Nicator chloris. The sequence continues at coordinate 7,691 of WAAE01019262.1, forward strand.
TATTTATCCTGTCAAAATGTTTGAAGTTATAACCAACATATGAGTTTTTAATTTCTTTCCATTTTTAATATCCCCCACTGGAAAATGTCAGTGCATCCACACATTACACTTGTAGTGCCATTCCAAACCTCTGCAATCCTCTGTAATGCAGAGTTACAGGCTGGAGCAAACATCTACAGAGCTGAATGTTTGTACAAAACACCTTCTATCTTATTTGTTCCTGTCTGAGGTCTACAAAGCCTGTTTCACTGTGCTGCTGTTCAGTCCTGGCTCATTTCTATTCTCAGACTGAACAAAGCAGACTTCAGATTAGAAATTTCAGAGATTCCTGTAATGGAGATCTATATGAAGGGTTTCACAGGGGGATCTAAGCTGACTTGTACTGATTTCCTCCAGATGTCTGGTCATCTGGAGAAGGAGAAATATCAAAGGTCTGCCCATGCATTTCAAAATGTACCTTTTCCCTCTGCTGAAAGAGGCCCTAGTACCCAGTGATGCTGCCATTGTTAGGACTGTTTCAGGGGAAGCCCCTTCTGCTGTCTGATGGAGTTATTCCTCCAAGGAGCTCACTGATCTCATAGTTTTAAACTATAAAGGTGACCTGGGGCTTAATGCCATGCCCGTGTTCAACCCTCCACACACCCTACACTCAAGCTGATGCCATTTTTATAACATGTTTGCACACACCAGGCACCCCCTGAGGCCCCTCACCATGGTCCCGCCAGGGAAGAGTCTTTAGACAGACAGAAAAAGAATGAACACTTGAATATCAGCCCCATTATCAGAGAACCCCTATTAAGCTTCCTTGTCCATATCATGACTTTTTTTCTCTGAATGAGAGCCATCAGTCTTCAAAATTGGGATTTAACACAACAGCAGTGGAGAGCTTCTAGGTCCTGAAGACTACAGCTACTCTCTTCTGCAACAATATAAACATCTCAAGGGCTTCCTTCCTGTGAACTGATCCTTTCATTCACTATTGCTTTTGTTCTTAACTGTTTGATATAGTGTTTGCTGTTGATTTTACCCTTGGTATTTTGCTTTTATTTTAAAGTGTCCAAGAACCATTAAGACAACTGCACTTTTCAGTACAGCTGCCATAACCCAAAACAGTAGATAAAATAGCCCTTGTTGTCAAGAGATCCTGCTGTGGAAGTAGTTTACTAGGGGCAGTGAAAGCTAAACCTCCATTTAGCCACTTGTCACCTTTAGAACATGTCCAAGATTTTGTCTCTTTCAAAATTTGAACATGTGAAACTTCAAGTGTGTGGAACAAGAGAACAGAGGTGGGTGACAGGCAATGGTCAACTGATATTTCAGTCAAGATCTGCACCTGCAGCAAGGGAAGAAAAAGAGCAAAAGACACCATAAGACATATTAGTCACTGTCCTTTCACACCAGAAGACTCTGAGAGGCTACAGATGGGGATGATGAAAGTTTTAGAGCAGATAAACAGAGAAGTGCCACAAAAGCAGGGTGATGGTGAATGCAACAGTTGCTAACACCTCCATATAATTCTGCTCTGTAATTCAACAGGGTCATGGATGACAAGACCAGAAAAAGTTGTTCTATCCACAGGTTCCATGTTCTTCTGCATAATATCTGACACAGAGCTTCAAATTCAACCCTGGCATACATGACTGAAGTAACTGGGTGGGTCAGCAATGTGGCTTCTGCAAATTCATGGGAGATTTCTTGTTACCACAGCAAAAGCATGGTAAGATTAAACCAAGTATATGGTGGCACTTGTAGTGTGGCTTAAGAATCCTCACTGTGGGTCCAAAGGTATGTGGCAAGACTGGCTACAGATTGGTAACCAAGGCCACCACCAGTCACTCCTGTTCTAAATCAGTTCCTGCTCATCAGGTTTGGGAAATCAAAGATGGTGGTGTGAGATACAGTGGCCATGCTAGTGTCCTGTTGGCCACAGAACACAAGGTTCCAGGTTCCAGCCTGACCTGTCAAGACAGGCAGTCTCAGATGGTTCCTGAATTCTGGATAGGTGAAGCTGATTTCAAACATTTCCAAAATGCCTTAAATACCAGGTATGTGATCTGCTACAACTGCATCATATTTATAAGAATATCAATACAAAATGTTTTTAGTGCTGCACCATCAAAGAGTTCTAGCTATTCTCAAACTCAAAGAATTCGTATTTATGTCCTGAAATAAACAAGAAAATATTTTAAAAGAAAGGGTATGTTAAATAAAAACTTTATCTTCTCCTTTTGATTATTGCATTGATCCATGAGTATATAATACTGTAAGTAATATATATTACTTTCCTACAAATGCCTGGAAAAGGAGGAGTTAATGCATCATGGAAAATAACTTTGTGTGAAAGACATTTATTTTATGAATGTGGCTCTAAAATTCTCTCTATAGTTTTAAAATTACTATCACAGCCAGATTATGCATCAAAAAGATCCCACTTAGCAGAATATATGATCTCAAAAATGAATATCTGTAAGATTGTTCATACAGAGTGCTTTGAGAAATAATTTCTCACAGATGGAAAGCTATAAAAACGGTGTTCTGCTATCTCATAGTTTGAACCACAATCTCAGAACATATGAAATATCGATATTGAATCAAGCTGTACCTGGTTCTGCTTGAATGAGTTCTTCCAAGTTCTTGACCTCTGTTCTAGCATTGTTTAATTTTAAGCTGAAGTCCAATGGAAAGAAAAAGCCCAAAACCTGTACAAAGGAGACACAAAAAACCCCCATCCTCAACCTTTTCTCCATGAGTAGAGGCTAATCAGGAATGACATTGTTTTCTAATGAGCCTAGTTGATATTATATACTGCCTTTGAAGAGTGTAGTTATAATAAAGAAACAGCATTAACGGATCACACACATGAACATTTACTTGGTGTGTTTTCACTGCTCTCCCTACAAAATAGATACATCTTGACAAAGAGAGATGTCATAGAGAGCACTGCTGACATTTTTAGGTGATGGAATAAAGAAAATGTTCATTACTGCTGACTTTTTCTGGAGATGATTCTCTATTGACAGAAATATTCTCAGTGAAAAATTCTAACATCATCAGTATAGAAGTCTGTCTGTGAATAGTGAATTTTACTCTTGGAGTCTTCTCTCTTCATTCAGCAGTTCAGTCCTGGCACAGTTTTCAGAGTGTACTGCAAGGATGCTTTGAAGCACATCGCCTTTAAATCACGACTTAGGCCACACCAAAAGTACCAGTATAACCATTTCCTGGAAAGTTTCAGTGCTCTCTCCAGGTGTTCCTAACTTTCTTAATAACAGTAATTCACAGCGTCAGGGTCCCATTAGTTACCAGATGGATCGTTTAACCACTCACAGAAGGTATCCAGCATCTGCCCCACTGGTCTGTGTTTCCCCATCAGAGTCTGCTGCCTTTTGATCTTGAGCTGCAGTTTGACTGTGACTTCTTGTGAACAACAGCACAAATGCTGACACCTAACACCTCAAAGTCCACTCCCAAGCAAACAGAGACCCTGGACAAACAGCTGGAGAAACAGAGCATCAATGGTCAGAAAATTCTGCTCGTTAGCACAGACCTTACTCAGAGTCATTCTATACTGGGTTTTTTGGGTTTTTTGTTTTGGGGTTTTTTTTGTTTTGTTTTGGTTTGGTTTCGTTTTTTTTTTTTTTTGTGTGTGTGAGGGGTTTTTTTTTTGTAAATACCTTGTATGGAGAGCTTGTCCCAGACAGGCTCTTATTTAATTCAGCTCAGTATAGCATAGCAGACCATTTACAGGTATAGTACTTTTATTTTCCATACCTTTCATGTCAACATACTTATTATCTTTCACCTAATAAATCTTTTATCAAGTTACACCAAAAGGTTGGATTGATTATAAAAGTGTCTGTGGCAGGTTTTACAGCTGAGGATCTCCAAAGTGCTCTTTTATCACTACTGGGTTTTCTATGTAATGGCTAGTACTGGTTGGTCCCTTTGTGCAGCCCAGGGACTAGCTGAAGTGTGTCCTTCGAGGGTTTTCTGACTGCTTCTCTCAGGACAGCCAGCCCCTGCCCAGTTCAGGACTCATACACTTGAACAGTGCTCACAAAACCTGGTGCTAAAACTGGTGCTAAAAGCTATTCTTCAGGAAGCACATGTTTGGCAGGTGATGTGCCTGCAGATCCCCACTATAGCAGAAGCAGAGGTGAGAATTTCATGCCCACGTGGCTCAGTTTTGGCAAAGGGCCCTTAGGAGCAAAATCTGGCCACCTTTCTGTGCAGGAGGTGGTCACGAGAGCTGGCAGGAGGCTCCAGATCACAGCCTGTGGACTGCCCTGCCCTCTCAGAGAACAAGCCCAGGGATCTTCTCTGGGGCTAAGTTCAGTGCCTAAAATCAGACAGGTTAGTAATTTCAAGGAAAAGATTTGAGGTGCTGTTCAGATGTGGGATGGGTCTCAGCCCAAAGGTCAGCTGGAAGTTGTGCACTACTCTAAAAGGGCCTGGAAATTTCAACTGAAACAGACAACCTTCTGCTGCCAGAATCCTTATATTTGTGGTGATGAGCATATTCCCTGATAAAATTACAAAGGGGGCTGTGGACTAAAAATGCACTGACGACTGCTGGATGAGAGGTACAGCTGAGGTACAGCATGCAAGGTGTGAAGTCAAACTTCCCCAGTGCTCAGAGGTGTTGAGCCCTCAAACAATGCTCTGTAAGATGCACTCAGACAGTTTTGCACTGCAGAGGAGAGGTAGTAGTTTTTTTAAAAAGCTTTTTGAAAAAGAATTTGGCTCTCACAGGAGGTCAGCAGGATTGAGCTACTTTAGATCTACATTAGCATATTTCCTGTGTGTCCAGCCAGACATCACTGATGCATCACAGCTTCGAACTTTAAAGGAAGCTGAATGGCTTCTGCTACAGCTTGTCCAGGGACTGCAAGGAGCCCCAAAATCCAATTCTGTGTCTGCCAAGGGAGCTGAGGACATGCCCTGGGAGCCCAGAGCGGCTTTTGGCTCCCAGAAGAGGATGTGAAATCCAGCCTTACCAGGCTGTCTGGAAACAGAGCTGTCTGGAAAAGCGTTAAGGAAGGGCCTTAAAACCTGCCCACTGCAGCAGGTTTACATTAAAACAGGTATGTTGCAAACAAACCTAAACCCACTCAAATGGCTGGAGACCCGGCTCCTGCTCAGCTTGCAGGGATTAAGTGCCTCACACTGACCAACTTCACACTAGCAGCCAGCCCCTGTACTGCTGAACTCCCATCTCAGCTTTAGATCCCATCAGGACTCCTTTTTTCAGCAGGTGGTAGCCATTTGCTCTGCAAAGCAAAATCTGTGTTGAACCTGCTAACTGATGGCTGATACAGAGCTGCAGGTAGTCCTCTTTTTTATGTTATTGCACATAGGAATGGGAGCATCAGTGTGCCCAGCTGACCTCGTGGGGCAGGGCTTGCAAAGCACCTTTATCCACTCTGGCATTAAAAATTGTCCTGTGTAGACACTTCCACACACTCTTGTGAACACTTTGCTTTTGTTCTTTCTTGTTTTGTTTCCCTTAATCTAAAAGAAATTACTCAAACTGAGAACATATTGTTGCTCTTTGAGTGTGGAAAAACATAACATAGCAACTTGTCTTAGCTTTCTAATAGTTTCACGATGTGCTTTTAAACAATGTCAAACTTGTTCAAGGCTTGTGACATTTGAAGTTGGCAAGTAAATCAACGTTTGGGTTTTTTCCCAAAAGCAAAACTTTTTAGAAATAAAATGGTTGCACTTATTTGAAAAGAAAATATTCATCCCTGTTTTTTCTGGTTTGGGGTGTTTTTTTAGACACAAAGTGCTGTGTATGCAGGATTATTTTTATTTTCTATGTATGTTGCAGTGCTCAACATTTTAATTGCCACTTCCTCAATAAAACTATTGGAAATCTTCCATCTTGCCATTAGCACTTACAAAATAACTGTTAACAATATGTTATCCAGACACAGAAACTTTATAATTAACATTGGACTAGTCTTCAAAGTCTAGTGACTAAAATATATCCTATAAAATTACTGGACTTCATTCAATGCTATTCTGCTGGTTTAATGTTCAATAAATGTGTTGAGGGGAGATATTTGGCAGCACGCATTCGTCTCTCTGGCAGAGAGAATGACTACAATGGGGTTTGCTCTTTGCTCTATGGCAAGAGCACCAAGGCTCTACTGGGCTGCCGCGCAAACACTGAAAGGTTGCTGCTGGTGTGAAATAACATCGCTCCCAGACACACTGCTGTGCAATCCTTCACTGCAACGCTCCTCCCTTGTCAGCCGACAAGGAGTTGGACAGTTTTCACATGAACAATAAAACACAACAGGCAGTGTATTTCTGGACCATTATAGCACGACTGGGGTAGTGTCAAAAGGCTGAAGGCCAAGCGTCTCAACTATGGGAGAAATACAAGATTGGCTCTGAAGCATCTTAATGCTATCCCTAAATGGAATTTCTACAGTACATTAAATAAGGACAAATACTTAGTCCTGTGCCTTTAACACAGACATGGACATGACATCATTGGCAGCTAATTAAGACTTATTCCAGCCAGGATTGTGCTGCAGCCATAGCAGGCCATTGCTGGTAAAGAGTTTGGAGGACAGGATGAAAAGGATTGGAACACACTTTTATTTAGTTTAAACTATGAAAAAGACATGATAATGGATTAAAACCCCCATAGATTTTCAGGAACAAGGTCATTTAAAGCTGTGTCTCCACATAATCTGATTATACGAATCTCTTTGCACATGGGAAATATCTGAAAAAACTCTCTGCCTAGTTTCTGATAAAGAAGACTAATGGACCAACAGACATGTGGATAGAGTTCTGGGAGTTATTTTCACTAGGGTAGAGCTCTTAGTCCAGCCAACAATATCGTTGAATTTAGCACTCTAGCTGCTCAAGGGGTGAAGCGGTCACTGTCCCAGCACACTTTCAGTTCTTCCCTGGTATGAAATACGTCACATGCAAGGTGACATCTATGCCAGGAGGTGCTGAAGGCAAGAGTCAGGCTGTACAGGATTCCTGCCTAGCAAGAAAAGTTGAGAAGTCAGAAGCAAAATTCTTGGTCTTAGAGCCATTGTACTCCATAGGACACTGAAGAAAGGAGGGGTGTGAATGAGACATTCACAGCTCTCCCACCCCTGCAGTTTTTGACCTGGGTGGACCCAAATATATAAAGAGAAAAATGCATAAATATGCACTATAAATATTAATACAGTTCTTCTGTATCCAAAAGGCAAAATTTACTGGTTTTCCAGATCAGTTTACTAACTTTTTACAGATTTTTTAGCAGACAATATAAAAAATATGACTGCAACATCTGGGCAGATTTTCCTTCAGAAAATAACTTTTAATAGGAACTGTTTTCTTATACTCTCTTTGTTCCCTGCTCACAGGTCATCTAGTGAGGCCACAGGTCAGAGTAAAGGCTTCAGTGGAAGAACAGCACCAGGGAAGGGCTTTCATCTTTCATGCTCATTGCACACATGAACATTTCCTTTCTGTCAGCAATCTGGACACCCGGACAGACCAGTTATTTTCAAATTGTTTGTCATTGTCTGAGCAGGTTTGGTCTCTTTGCAAAGCATAATTTTTCAGATCTGTCACAAGCAGGAACAGACATCTGAGCAAGTGATTGGGTTGCTGAGAGAGTTTTTTTGGCCTCAGAAATACCCACAAGGACACAGTGGAAGCTTCTGTCATGTGGATATTTCTCTGCACTGAATCAGTGGGCTCATTCTGTTCAATAATCTACTTATGCTATAATCTAATAATACACCTGTGAAATTAATTTACTGATCCTTGTGAGGTTGACTGAATTGTGCTAGCGTAACACCGCTATATCCCTACAGTCAGGTTTGAGATAAAAAAAAAACCCAAAATTTTTCAAAGGGAAAAAATCCTTTGTTTATTCACTGTCAAACATTCAGACTGAGTTTTGGAGGATATAATTTTTGTGCATTTTTTTTGGCATCATCACACAGTTATCACTCATAAGGTCAGAGAAAATGCACCTATAAGGGACACTAAGATGTTATCTAGCTGATCCACCTCCAATGTGGTAGAGCATATAACTACATGTACATCATTCCTATCGTTTGCTTTTCTAACCTGTTCTTTGGTCCCTTTGATAATTTGGCTTCACAGTTTTCCTAGACAATCTATTTCAATGGTTGGTTATTTATTGCTATAGAAACAATATTCTGACTCTTCTGCTACCTAAGAGAATTATTCTTTGTTTAAATTACCTCCTTTTTTTATGCACAACAGGCAAAGGAAATATTTTTTCATTCTTCTTGCTGCTACCCTCATATATCCAAAGGCTATTTTCAAAATTCCTTTTGATTCTTCTGCAGACTAAAGTATTTCTTCAGCCATTATTTGTAAGATGTGGTTTTAGACTTTTGCCCACTGTTGGTGTCTTCCTCTGGTGCCCACCAAGTCTTTTTGGTATGCAACACCCAGGGTTTACACAGACTGAATAAAAGGAATATGACTTATGTTTTACATGATATCCCTGTCAACTGTCTTCACTAACATCTGGGATTAGGAGGCAGAGAGGAGAGATGTGAATCATTCACACTCTGGCCAGGGTAGGTATTGTAAGACAAAACATTTCTGTGATCTTTATCCAATAAAACCATTTTCATCTTGAACTCCATTTATTTTCCTTAACATTTGCCTGAATACACACAGAAGGCGAATACAACTGAGGACACAAAGGCAGCTGTAACAAATTCAGACAGATATCCCTAAAATAAGTGTAAATGTCATCTCATCCTGAGTTAATATATGTACCCTTCTTTAGGATGACGCAAGATTATTCTGCAAGTTTGAGAAGATAAAATGGCATATATTCATCAAACTGCTAACGAATGCACATTATGTTGTAGTTTTAATGTTTTAAGAAAAATGAGGCAATGCTTACAAAGAGTACGTGGTATCTTCTGATGGTCTAAAAAAGAAGGGAAAATACACAAAAAAAACCCCAACAATGAAGTGTCATCCACAAACTGTCCTCAAAAAGTCTTCTGTCTTGGACCTGACAATGGGTTTTTGACCTAAAAGCTCATCTCTTTTTTTTCCAATGATGTTAGTCCGCCTAATAAAAGAGATGGCCTCTCTCCATAGATCTTGTTTCTCTGGTAGTTATCACTGTGACATTTGCCACCACAGGCCCCTAGGGATCTAGGGATCATTCTGTCTCTCTCCCTCTCAAAAAGACAGAAAGGAATAGGTCCGATGAAATCCTATCCCACTCCAGGTCCATACTCCTGTGCAAAACAGCAGTGTCAGGGATTCCTGTGTTAGCTTCAGATGAGCTGATGGGCTGATACAACAGAGTGCAGTGCCATGAAGAAATGTGACCTTGTGTCCCAAAGCCATGAGACCACCAGAATCAGCACTGCACTGGTACAGTGACACCAGGGCTGGTTTTGGAGGCTCTCCTAGTGCTCCCTCTGCTCTAGTGCAGCTACCAGACTTCAGCTGCTTGGGTGTATGGTGTCTTTGGAAAATACAATCTCCATTCAAAAGCAGGAGAAAATCACCAAGTGATTTGTTACAAATTATTTGCCATGCTCTAAGAATAACCAACTTATTTCATTTAAAAAGAGGGCACGGAGGTTCTCTGCAAGCACGTGAGCATTTTTCCCCAAGGAAAATTTCATAATGGTGAATATAAGCAGAACTACAGTAGTGCATATGGTTAACAGCTGCTTTAACATGATATGGCATAACAACTGTCTGGAAATCATTAGCCTAACTTTTCTTTAGTATTTGGGTAATTAACCAACAGACAGAGCTATTTCAGCTTATCAGATAATACGTTTTTTCCCGTTTTATTTACCGTACATATAGTGCTGTTTCTCAAAATAATACATGAAATGATCGCTGAGTGAATGAAAAAAATCATAAGCCTCAACAGATACTTGACATATATTTAGAAGTTTCCAAAACATTGAAGCATTCATGGGTTTCAAAGAAGACTTTCCTTTAAGGAAATTAAAACATAAAATGCTATTACTGTTAAGGTTGCATAGAGACTAACAAAAGCCCGGAATATAAATATTTATATGTATATATATAAATTTTGTTAAATATATTAAACTGTAAAGCATACTTCTCAGGGATTTCAACAATGTAGATCACCTTTTGGTACAAAGATTCTGTAGCATGTTTTAATTGCTCTTGACAATTGCCACCTTCCCCTTTTTTTTCTACCCATAAGAATTTTGTTAGCAGTACAGCTATTCTTCAGCCTTAACAGTGATATCAGAAAAATGTTTGCTCTTGTAGCATTAAGCTGAGCCAAAATTGAAGAGGAAGAGAGAACAGCGCCACACAGGGAGGGCAAAATAATCTTATGTTGATCTACAGAAAGCAAGAAGTCATTGTCATCTTGTATGAAGACATATATAAACATGTGCAACATAACGGAAGTAGAGGAAGCTTGAAAAATATAGTAGTTTAACAAACCAACAACTCTAATTCATTAAGGTTGCTTGTCTAAGAATCAACATTTTCTGTATAAAAAAAATTGAAGTTTTGTTGCATATCATTCTGTAAAATAGTCACAATATAACAATAATATCACTTCCAAAAGCTTCTTTAAGAAGTAAATATGGTCAAAGGAACACGTTAAAATTTAGAATGTACATAAGTGGCAGAAATAAATACCTAAAATCCTAAGAGCTGAATTTTTTTCACTTTCATGAGTCCAAGTAGTAGGGAGGTAAGGACATAAAGCTTTCCTTTCTGCTTCCCAGGGTGTTTCATTTGGGGATTTGTACACCTGTCCTTCCTTGAGGACAGCTCAGAATTCATATTTAATACCCACAAAAGGCACCCTCGTGCAGGTGCATCCAGGTTCTTTTGAGAGGGGAAGCGAAATGCTCTTAATGGTTTTGTCATAATGAAGCTTTGGGAGCGGGAGGGAGAAGTGACAGGACAAAAATACAAGTGGTTACTCAGCTGCCTGAGAATAAGCCAGAGATTAGTTTGACCCAATGGATTTCTCTTTTGGATGCCACTAAATGCAGCCTTCTCTAGTTGCTCCACACAACATAGCTTATTTTCCCCTTAAGGACCTCATATGTACCAAAACCCACATTTTTTCCCAGCACACATCTGAAAACAGAGTGGTAAATTCTAATCCTGCAATGGATTTTGGAGCTCAGCTATGTTCTTGCTTGATAAAGGTTCCATTTCAACAGTAGCCGTTTTGTAAGAAATATGTGTAATGCACTGCTGCCTGAATCTGATCTATCATGTTTCTGCTAATACAAAACTTCCTAGCAGCCAGACACAAAAGACTTACTAAACATCAGTAGCTTTTCCAGAGACTCGCCACTGCTATTAATTAAGTGCATGTTAATGAGGACAGCATGCTTTCTAAATCCAAATCTAGCAATTTGGACAGAACTCAACAATAAACCCACCATCTTGGTAGGATTTCACAAACTACTAAAATGCCTGTTTGCAACGGTTGTTGGATAATATAATGAATAAAGATACCTGATAGTATTTCCAGATTTACCAGTGTTCCGTGTGTTTTGTGATCCAACATGAGCAATGACTGCAATATCTGTAAAGTAATGGTGGAGGTGTATCCGATCGCGCTTTGTCAATGGAAGTTGCCGAAGCATGGAGCAGGAGCTCATTTAACTCGGAAAGCTAAGTTTGGGAATAGATGCAGTGCTGGATGTGTTCCTAGTTTTGGTTCCATGGGAGACAAATAACTGAAAAACTCACATTTCCTCATAAATGTCATGAGTTGAGCTATTTCTCCAGGATCTTCATTTAGCAGAGAATGCTTTTGGGATGACAGTCCTGCACAATGTTTAATACTTGACCTATAACTCTCAGGATAGTATTTAATTACATTTTGTCTTCTTCAAGCTTGACCTAGAATTCTGCTAAGCCACCCTGTGACTGAGAAGGACCTTTTGAGGTGCAAGAGTGGAAGTCCTACCATCTTCCAGCTCCTTCCTCCTTGCAGAGATCATGGGAATACTTTGGGAGCACCTACCATGGACTGCCACGTGCAAGCACATTTTGATGACAGCATCTGAGCCAGATTCCCAGACTTCCTGGGGAGCTTGTAGGAGTAAGATGTGCACTTTCAGATCACTCCCAACTTGGTGCAAATGAGGCATACAGCAATCCATGTACAACAGGCCATTGCAGTAAACAAGCACGTAGGGGTCTTGTGAGCATGGATATAAAGCAATTCTTATTGGGGGAAATTACCTCACTTGCCCCTTTTCACTCTTATAGGACAATAGCTAGCGTAAATCTCTACAACAATAGAGCCAGATTTCTAATCACAAACTAATGTTTCCACTCACAGCACATTATTGGCCTCTGACCAAGTTCCATGTGGGTCCAATACTGCAATCTTCATTCAAATAAGAAGAGATTTATCAAAGTGAGGATCAGAACTTTTGTCTATAAAATCAGCTGGTTCCTGTTAGAAGATTTATTCAATCATGATGACGTTTGTAATATCTCCACCAAAATCAGTTAAACTCATTCCTTTTGCTTTGCAAGATTTGTCTCATAGTACATTATCAAAGTCTTTTTGTTACTCAGACCAGTGGCTGTAAAGAATTATCAGAAAAAAATTCTGAAACTGCTTAGAAATACTGATTTCATGAGGTGGATAGGATGACTGTATAGAAATCCTCTTCCAAATTAATAGCATTTTGAATCCTGAACCAAATGTAATGCAATAAAATTGTCTTTAATATCACAATGATTTTAATGAGTCTTAGGATATTTCAGTCACAATAATAAAGCACAAAATCATAAATAACACAAATAGTAACAGACAAATTCAAAGAATAAGTATATAAGAATAATAATGTATCTGATAATAACAATAGTAAGAAAATGAGAAATTAAATCAAATCTAAAAATTAACTTTCAAGTGAAAGCTTATTATCCAGGCATTTTATAATTTAAAATATATCTAAAATAGAAGTAGTATGAAAATGTTAAATATTCTACCATAACATTCATATACTAATTTTTTTCCAGTTTCATAATTTCTATCTTTGTTTTTCAATATTTAGGGCAAGATTCCTGGGAATGGTTTTCATGGTTAGCTTCCCATTGATCATGTCTCTTCTGTTATTTGTTCCTAGGAGGTAAGAAATGAGAGTAAAGGAAAAATAATGGATCAGTGAAAGAAAATCATAGAGAAATTATTTAGCTTTAGTCTCATTTTCTATAACATTATGGGTACTCTTCTTTTGTTAAAAATGAGAAATGACACATTATTGTTTCTAAGTACTGTTAAATGCTGAGTTTACCAGTCTCCCAGACCTACAGTTCCCAGACTATTTGTGAATCCAGCACTGGTCTATAGCTCATGCTATTCATAAATCCAACTGGCTCTTTTGCACATGACCCAACCTGTAGTTTATAAACTATTTGTGCATTCTGTGTTGGACCCATAGTTATAGTTACAGTTTCATAACACTGCTGCCAAAGAACAAATAATATCTACACTTCAAGGAAGAGAATTCATGTCCTAAAACGTCCTCCAAGAAACATTGTTCCCTGTCTTTATGTGTTTCTTTAATCCATGAGTTAATTGATTTATTTTAGCAGAAGAGCTGTGTTTTTATCTTTATATTTTTTCTTTCTCTTTTTTTTTTTCTCTTTTTTTTTCTCCTTTTTTTCTCTCCCCCTCCCTCATGAAACAAGGATGCCATCAGGACAGCTTTTTAAAATGTGAAGATCTTCTTAATAAACTTCTTTGAGACTATTTGGGACAGAGATGTTTCTTATAATTATTAGTTATAGCTAAAGATAAAATGAAAAAGGCAAATTAGAAGGCTGCAGCTATTAAATCTCTATTAGTGACTTTATCCAACAGTATGCAACAAACATATTACTGCAAAGCATGCATTAAATATACAGTGCACATGTAGCCAGATAGTTGAAGGACATTACAAATAATGCAAATACTTGCATTCTTTTTCCATGGGGATGCATTTATTTCTGTAACATAAAGCAGTCCAAGTTCATCTAATACAAGAATTGGTGTTTTTTTCATGGCAAATACATAAATCTTTCCCCCTGGATGTTTTCCTGTAAAACCTATGGCTCAGGCCTCTCATGCAGAAATAGGATAGCACTCACTGTTGACCAGGACAATATGGCCATGTTAGACCTTGACCTAAAAAACAGGTCTTCAGTATTAGCTGTCTTGCTGAGGTTTAGATGTCTCTGTTAGTGATCAGGACCTGCCTCTTCTAGGCATTTCACATACATGGAAGAGCAAAATTTTTGCTACCCTGAAGAGTTCAGAGGCTTGAGAAAGCAATTTGCTCCTCAGCCAGGCAGCTGTGGCTGGTGCAAGCTCCTCACCAAAGGCAGGTGGACATTCCCCAGCTGAGAGCAAGGGCAAAAAGCATTCGGTGCCCCTCCCGGCCATGTTCTGAACTGCTGACTGCAAAGAAGTCTTGTTTTTTCCATTTTTGACATGTCATAGCTGTGTTCTCTTTCTCCCTGTTTCTTTCCTTTTGTTGTTGTTTTTTGGTTGGATTTTTTCCTTTTTTTTCCCCTCTCATTCCCTTTCAAACCCACCACTGTGCTGCCACAGAACTCATTTCAGCCATCAAGGATTTAAATTTAGCTCTGGCAGAAGTCAGAGGGTAGGCTTATGCACCCACCTCTGGTGATGTAAGGCTAACCTCAAGGTCCACACTTCCAGCTGAGCCCAGCACTCAGCCCAGGAAAGCTAAACACACTGATTTTCCCATGCCCTCAGAGAGGCCTGCAAAGCCTCTCTGGGCTGCCTGGTGGCAACCACTGGAGTAAACAAAAAGAAAATTCAGCACAGTCAGTTCTTGTTGAATCCTTATGCACCCATCAGGATTGACCTGATCAAGGCAGCAAGGCTATGCCAGGTTCTGTCACCTGAGGGGACCTGGCCTCTGGTCTGAGGAGCCTGCCTTGAAGTTCACTGGGCAACTTTCAGCCAAAAAGCTTTGTGCTCCCTTTCCAGCACTGACTGCTTTTTCCAGCCCTCTGGAAATTCTCATAAAACATGTACTCTTGTTATTATTGTGGGACAGTAATGCTAATATTTTAGCAGCACCCAGAGGCCTGGAATGAGGTCCCATTGGGTTGCACACTGAACACAGCTGTGGGTTTTGGCCAAAGCATCAGCCCTGCATGGCAGCAATCACTGAGGTGTGCCTGCAGGGGAACTGAAGGTATGGAGCTGGAGGAGACCCCTGTGGCTGCTGGAGAGCTGCACACCAGCCATGCCTCTCCTCAAATACCCAATCTTTTGTGCTGAGGGCAAGTTTTCATGCTCCTTTTCACAAACTCAAGAAGTCTGCTGGAAAGAAAAGTTATAGGATGCAGCATAAAGCAGAGGGTAAGATAGGGAGGTCATAGCAGCCCTCGGAGAAGAAGCAAGAGAATATCTGATCTGTGCATCATCATCAGTCTGTTTTTCAACAGCAATATTTTTCTCCCAGTCATAGTTTCTCTGAGAGACTTTTAGTGGCTTAGGGTAACCAACAACTGGCTTATGTTCCCTCCCAGGACTCCAAGATCACCTTTTCACATCCAAAAGGGAGAGAAGGTGCGCATGCTCCCAACTTCTGGCTTTCAGAAATACCTTTAAAAATTGTACAGTGCCCTGAAAAAGGATTATAGAAGAGATGTCACCAAACAGAGCCTGTCTGAAAGATGTTTTCCAAGGTTCAGATAAGTGATCTGCTGGAGAGACATGGGAGCCCACAGCTCATTTGCTCATTCATTTATATCAAGAATGTAAAAAAAAATATATATATTCAATTAGCTTTAACAGATTTGGTTAAATATTTAACTATTTTAGCAAGAGAAAACTCTAGTTATTGTGACAGTTTTTTTAATGGAGAAGCAATTATTGATTGACACATGCCATTCATTGGTACTCTTGAAACATTATGCATTAACAGATTTAGCATCCCTCAGTCTTAGTGCTGCCATTTATTCTCTGTTCTAGGGTACCTGAAGACTGACCCCATGCTTTATCATTCTGCAAGGTACTCTGTAGCCACATAATGTTTTGGAAACTCTGTTTTGAAGACTTTTAAAATCACGTTCCTGGTTTCTGGACTGGTTTCTCTGTTAGTTTAGATTGGCAGCACTACACTGACTTCACTGAAAGTCTGGCAATTTACACCAACTGTGAATTTTGATCTTTATTTCTTCTTCTTTTAATTTCTGAGGACAGATTGGTTTATTTTAAAAACTGGCTGCTGATTCAAAATGTGTGAAATAGCTTTTTTTTTGCTGCATAAATATTTTTAAACAGTATTTTCAAGGATTTTGCAATGAGCTACATGAAGTTGGCAAAGCTCTGGTACCCCCTCCATCTTGTGCAAACAGAATTATGTAAAGAATAGGCCTCTGGGACATTAACATGTTCAAGCAAAAAGGACATTAAAAAGCAACTTTTTCTCGGAGACCCTTAACCTTTCCCCATCCTGGCCCCTGGAGTGACATTCCACCATCTAGATATTTTACCTGATTTATCCTGACTAGATTTTCTTTATAGCCCTGAGAGAACCAGCTGGCCAGCTCACTGCTTGCATTTGCCATCACTGCAGTGAACAATTTATCTCATGCTGTGAGTCCCTCGGTCTATAAAGCCTATTCCAGATTCAATTAAATTTCTAAGTGTAGGCACAAGGCCATCTAAGGGTTGTTTTTCCCTGGAATTTAATGGAGTTTGGCCTAGAAAGTTGGTCCTCTGGCCTGGTAGTCTTTCCCACATAAGGGATGCCTTTCTCCCTTACTCAGAATTACCTCAAGATCTTCTTAGCAGTGAGTATTTGCTTAGCTATACACCTTCCTAAAATGCTTTAATGGGATGAAGCTGTTGAGTATTTCTAAACATAGACGCAAATTTGAGACTGTACTGTAAATGGTTCCTGCATCCCTTTGAGCATTGTCTAAGGCCAAAACTCATAGCCAAGGAAGCAAGCCTACAACCTTGCCATGAAAATCAAGGCTCAGTATCTGGCTGTTGAAGGAGGGCTGCACCCCCTCTGAGGCTGTGGGAATGCTCTGCCTTCTCCAGAGCTGGCATTCACCCAGCTCCCTGCACGTGCCTCAGCATCCTCTCCCTAATCCAAGGTTTTCTTTCCCTTCTCAGCAGTGTTTTGGGGAAGCAACATCAAGCAACATCCAGTCTCTTTCATGATGATGAAGAAATGTTCCTCCTCAGCTCTAACCACTCTTATTCCAGGCTTCCAGTCAGTTGCACACAGATATTGCCACAGGAAAAAGTTAACAAATTGGGTAAGAGCAAGACACAGACACTGCTAGATACCTACATGTATGTGGGATGATTTTGATCCCTCCTTTGAGCCTGAATTCCTTTCACTTCCTCATCTGCAAAGGCTGTGGTGTGCATTGAGGTGCAAGGCTGCACACAGATGGGTGAGAGCTGCATGGCCAGTTCCAATCCCAATCCCGATCCCAATCCCAACATAAACAGTTGCCACAGGTCTTTGGGCATTAGAATGTTGATGTTTTCTCCTGGCCTTTGCTTAATTTGACAACCTGCATTCCTTGCAGCAGTGCACTTCTCCATCTAACAAGAGATGCTGCTTCCTGCCCCTTTCCACCTGCCCCAGATCTGCCCCCTGCCTGCCCCTGCTGCCCAGCTCTCTCACTTTGCATTTCCAGCCCCAAAGGGCTGCTCCCTAGCTGCACTGTGGTTCTCCACACTTTCATTTCCATCACACACACACAAATACACTGCTGGTACATCTGCTTCTGTAGGGATTTCCATTACTCCCTGCCAATCTTCCTGCTCCCAGTTTTCCCATTCACAGCATGGCAGCAGGGGCTGGCCAGGAAGAAAGCCTGGGGATGTGCACCCACCTGAGCTGCTCCCTTCTCCTGAAGGTGTAGGGGCAAGGCACAAGGGCCCAGGCAAGGAGGGCTTCCTCCCAAAGGCAAAGCTGAAATTTATTAGAGAGCTGGAGTTGTGTCTTTAGATCTTTCCTGGCTCTGCTCCTGAGAAAATCATGTCAGTGAGAAGAGCTGGCAGCACTGCTGCCGGCTCCCCCAGCTCCTCAGCCCTGGAACACAGGCTCAGCACTCGGCCCTCCAGCTTCTGAATCGCGGCTGAGCTGCACGTGGAGCTGGCTGTCGCTCCCAGCCTTTGCTCTGCCTCTCCATGCGCCGCTTCTATGAATCACAGGTGTTGTGCATTTCCCTCCATGGACTGAAAGGAGTTTTCAAGAGCTCCAAAATCACTCAGAGTTAATGGGAGCTGGGAGCCCAAAGCGCCCCTGAGGAGCTGCACTGCCCCAGCGCTGCTCAAGCCCTGGTGTGTGCTGGAACTGGGATTCCTAAATCACAGGATGCTTTTAAAAATGTGTTTCGCTCTCTCACACGAGTAGGAGCCAAGAGCTTGAGAGTTCTGGTCTTGCTGCTGCAATTAAACTGTTCTAAGTTTTTTTAGGCAAGTCACAATCCTACTGAGCCTCTTTCACCATCTGTAAACGAGAGATAACAATACTTAACATCCTTCCAAAGTAAATGTTAATGAGACTTCAGCAGCTTACATCTGCATCGGGCCTTGGAGATACAAGGCACTGGGAGAGCATTATGTGCTGTTGTTACTAATTGTGAATATCCTTCGCTTTAGTTTGTTGTCAATTATTATTAAAAGTGAGAATTTGTGATCCAATGTAATATTACTCAGAAAAGATTTAGTATCTTTCACAGCCTGTAAATAACTTTGTTGTATTTGTCTGATGCAGAGATGGTAATAGGAAACAGATTTCAAAAGTGGTGCAAAAAGGAATGTGTGGTTGTTTTGACAATATAGTTTTCTTAAATTTAAACCTGATAAATCAACTTTGGACTTATATTTTCTGTGAGGAGAATACTTTTAAATGAGGCAACATAAATGAATTCCTTTAACTGGAACATAAACATTAGCACAATGTTCCTACCCTTCTGTTGATTTCTAATGAATAAACAGACACATGTCAGGGCTTTAAACAACATTTGGCAAAGCAGTATAGAGAATTTGTTCACAAACTGCAGAAGGAATCTGAGATGGGTCTTCCTTTTACCAACTTTTTACCCCAAGAAGTGTAAAGTGACACACACATATCAAGTCTAGGCACATCAGTGTCATGAAGGGCATTGGGACATTTCAACTGTTTACCAACACTCTTTGTCTTCATTACCGTGAAATACCTATCTGAAGCCATCTAAAATTTGGCAAATGAAAGTTAATTAAGCTGCAGTGAAGATATTAGATCAACTAACCCCCTCACAGGGAAAATTACTCAGGCACAGGAGAGCTCTGCTCAGCTTCCATCATCTTTTTCCTTTTCATTATTCCCTCTGAAACCACAGGACATTAGATACATCCACTCAAACTTTGTATACCCAGCATGAATGTCCGGTTTTCCTCCCCCGTCCTGTTCATTCCTATGGATTCACACTACCATGGGCTTCCCTGCAGTGCAGACTATCCCTAAAAATCAGTCTCGCTGTAAAGGGTGGAATAGCTCTTGGCTGTTGTGTCATGAAGAAGTCAGTTCAGGAAACGCAGAAATTTTCCTAGGGATATGAGATTGCTGGTTAGGGTTTTCCTCTTTGAGACTTCCATCCCCAGCTGACTGAGCCTACATTCCCTAACACCAAAGGGTTCCCAACCCTTCTGGGCCATGGTGCACCAGCTGAAGGATTACTGACGTGTCTGTACTTCTCCTTTGCACAGGAGCGAGTACGGACACGAGTACGGGTCACTGACGCGAAGCAGCCAATTCGTCTGTGGAAAATGAAGTCTGGGCTCTTGCTTTCATGGCTGAGGGGTTTTTTGTGCTCTCAAGCCTCATAAAGCCACTGTGTAGCTCCAGGTGTATGCATGGTTTTGTGTGTTTTTAATTTGCCTTCTTAAATACTTTAGATTAAAATCCATAATATTTTTCTAATCTAATAGAAAGTTTGGAAGAGTCAGCTCTAATTAATTTTATTATTGTTGGTAGCAGATCTTGGCATACATAGATTTTTAATGGAATCTTGACTTCTGTGGAGCTGGAGCACATAGGAATTTCTCACAAGAACAGAAAGGAGTGAAAATTCTAGTCTTTTCCATATTTCTAAGCAGCCAGTTATTTTGGAATCTATTGCAGATGTATCCCATTAACTGTCAAGTTACTTAGTAAACCCACCAAATTACTGCACGCTCACTCAATAAAAGTGCTAGATATATAAACTACCAAGGAAGTTCTCAAAGTTTTGTTTAAACCTCAACAGGGGGAAAAATTGTTTTGGTTTGGTGTTTTTTGTTTTGTTGTATTTTTGGGATATTTTTGTTTTGTTTTGGATATTGTTTTAAGGAGTACAGCCAGGGAAAATGAATGTTAAAAAACTAGCGGCACAAAATGAGGGCTTACATTTCCAAACCTCGACATACCACATGTGCCTATAAAATACAGGAAATGGGTACAAATGTGAAGCTGCACACAGGATTAGAGGCACATGAACACATTTAAAGCAGGTGGAAATAATGTCAGCTGGAGCTGTAACGTTAGGTTTCTACCAGGAGGCAAAGAGTAGATGTGGCTGTACTGCTATTAAAATACTCTTGATACAATTTTCTGAGAAGAAAGCATAAACACAAAAAAATTCTGGCATCCTTAAACAAATGTACAGATGTTAGTTGCATCTCTTCCCATTGCTTTTAAAACAGGAAAGCCTCCAGGCCTTCAGTTCAACTGCAAAGACTTCCAAATCCAGAGAGCTACTTTGTCAACAGAAGACGCCTTGGGCAACAACACTAAAGTGACTTTTTTTTGTCAGCTGGCATTACAATATCATGCAAGGCCAACACATGATATCAAGCTATTGGGAAATCTGTGGCCTGATGCTGTTATCCTAGAATAGGTGTGTCATGCATTAAAACAATGGGATGTACAGAGAAGAAGTAATAAGATGGCCTCTACTGCCCCCACAGACTCATTCCTACAAGATCAGCACAGGCAGGGGTAATCCTCTGTAAAACTTCTGTTTTCCCTCATATTTACCATTTAGGACCCTTTGGGGTATTCTGTATCAGAAAGAGCCTGCCAGGATCAGTGTAAGGTCTACAGAGGAAACAAGATTTTAATCTCTTTTCAGATAATCCTACCATCAGTGAGGGTAAAAGTAATTTGCCATTAGCTATGCCCAGTCTCTTCCCTCAAGATCCTGGGGGCAGCTTGAGCTACGAACCCACCAGCCAGGTGCAGGGGCTAAGAGATGCCACAGAGGCACAGCACAGATGGCCCCGGCCCTGTCTGCATCCTCTGGGATATGAGTTGCTCTGTGTGCACAGTTGGTAAAGTTTACTGCATCCTGTGCCTCTCCTGCCAAACTCTTGCTCACAGTGAGGATCCAAATCAAAGGCTCTTCTACTTCTGCAGCACTGCTTCCTCATAGCAGCTTAGATTACACATTTTCCATGGACTAGAAGAGCACCCATATCCTACAGCTTAAAAGCAAAACCCGAAGAATTGCCCGGTCCAAAGAAATTTGTGTTTCCAAAAAAGACAAAATGTGAATGATTTCAGAGTCTGGAATCCCTTCAATCAGAGCTTTCCAAAAACAACCCTAAGCTCTGCATCCAAAATCTACTGAGGGAGAGAAAACAAGCAAACCTTTCCCACTTCTGAAGATACGGCATACTTGCTTCAGTGCCCATTAAATGAGATAGTAAGTTTTCCTCCTCTCTGCCAGGTTAAACTGATATAAACAGATATTCCTTCCCATTATCTTGTACTGTGCTCTTCCAGAGCACAAATAAAGCACCATCTGGCCCTTCATTAACTCTATTTGATTTCTTTTGATCTCATGTAAACGATGAGAAAAAGATCTAAGACTCCTTTCTCCTCTTTAGACATGTGCATAACTCACATCAGTGTCAATGAGAGTTAAACATGCCTACAGAGAGGAAGAAATAGAAACCACTGTGTGTTTCACTGTCGCATCTTTGCATTTGCAAAATGGAAACAAAATGGTCCAAAACCTAATTCCCAGATCACATTCCTCCAAGTCTCAAAGTGAACCTCAGAGAGGATGTAGAAATACCAGGATACTGTGACAGGACACAATGGGGTTGTTGATGTTCTTATTCATAAAGAAAATCCTCTCGACTGTCATGCATTCAAGTGTCTGCAGCCCAAAGGAAGAGAAAAAGAATAAAATTTAAAATGCATTTTGAAGTTTTCCACAATATACTTCATCGTCTGTTTATATACAAGACAGAATTTGCTGTAAATTAAAGCCCAAGGTCACAGTGCTTTCCAAAGCTCCTCTTTTATTTGCCATCCATAACCCCCCTCCCTAAACAGCATCATCACTCTCCAGATGAATGGAGCACGTTCAGCATTATCTTTTCTCACTGCTGGTCAATTTGTAACGACAAAAGATGCTCTCTTTGTTTTGGATTGGGCAAAGAAGCTACGGCTCTGGAGAGCTTGGAGTCGCCAGTTAATCCCTCACCCTTTCCAAGGCGTGCGGGGAAGTTTGCACCGATGTAGCATCTCGGGTGGTAAAGGCCAGGGGTACCTACAGCCCCGGGAGAACCCCAGTCACCCACGCAGTTGTGGTCAGGCAGCGGAGAGGGATGTGGCATACCCCCTCAGATCCCCTGGAGCGGGGTGCTAGTAGTGGGATGCTGGGGCGTTCACTCCGTCCTGCACCACACCCTGGCACGGAGGTTCCCGCTGTGCTTTCCTGCCAGTGGGTTTCTCAGCCTCCGTCCCACACCTCAGCATTCCCTTCAGCCCCTTCAGTGAAACTTTCCATGGAACAGGTAATGGATTGCAGGGTACATGAGTGTGCTAAGAACAGCTAAGCATGTCCAAGAGCCCACCGTTCTCAACATATGTCCTCTTGCACCCAGTTGAAGCCCTCTGCATGCGTGTGTGCGTATCTGTGTATACACACTTACACACCTCAGGCCTGTCTCTGCCGCCCGGGTACTCCCAGCCTGAGCACCGACGGTACAGTCGCGCTGCTGCAGGACACGACGGGTGCTTTTCTGCCGGACCTGGACGAGAGGAAACGGCGAGCGCGGGGCTGGGGCAGCTGCGCGGAGTTCCGCGGGCGTGCGGGCGGGCACGGGCCGTTCCCAAGGGGCTCTGGGCCGTTCCCAAGGGGCTCTGAGCCGTTCGGGCGGCTCGTCCCGTCATCCCCGGGTGCGGAGCGCGGCGGGGAGCGCAGCGGCCCGCGGAGCCCCGGCCCCAGCGAGCCGTGGCTACCGCGGGCGGGAGCCGGGCCCTCGCAGCCGGTCCATTTTGTTCCCCTGGCGTTTTAATGCGGGCTCTGATCTAGTGCAATAATCAATAATCATCCTTTAGTCTTTGAACACCAGGGGGCTGAGAGGACTTTTCAAGACAAATTCCTCTGGCGATGATGTATATTTCACACTTACTGTGCACTTTCCACTGAGGAAAGAGAAAGAAGGAAAAAGGAAGAAAAAAAAAAAAAAGAAGAAAAAGAACAAAAAAAATAGAATGAAAGAAGAAAACACTAAAGGAAATAATTGCATTTATCTACAGACATGAACCACTGAAAGCAACTAGACCGCAAGGCATGTCTGTATTTAATATAGAATAGTGCAATCGATATACATGTATGTGTGTATACGTGTTTGGACATACATATAGATTTATACTATTATGTATGTGTGCATGGATATGCAAACAGACATTTGCTTATTGTTAAAAAGGTGCCAGGGGACTTTACCCACGCAAATTTTAAAGGATAGAAATTTTAAGACTCCCGCTTTCCTTGAGTCCGCCACTAGCGCCTTGGACTCGCCCCGCTCCCCGAGTAATTACGAGCAGAGTGCTCGCACAGTTCCAATAACTGTCTCCCTTTCAGCACATCATCGAAAAAACAATATATGTAAAAGATGTATCTCGTATGCAACACTTGATAGGGAACTCGGGGGAAATGATCTCCTGGATGTTCCTCTGAAAGCATTTTGGTCCGGCTGATTGACGAGGAATTTAATTTTGACAAGCCAAATCCCTTCATTCAGGTGACAGGGTGAATCGGGCCGTGCTCAGGGGGCTCGGTCGGCACTTTCTGCAGCGGGCGACGGGGACGGCGTGGAGAACTGGCGTGCGTGGGTTGCAGGGCAGTAAGAAGCCTGTTTGATGCCTTCTTCAAAAAACCGCTGCCCAGATGGAGCTCGGTTTTCTCCTTCATTGATGCCTTTCTAACCCTAAAGCCTACCCGCCTTCCTTTTTCTCCGACAGATCCCCAATAACGCCCTCGCCCGCCGCTTCTTTGGTGTCTCGGCCGGGCGCCGGGGCACCACGGCCCCGCTCCCGGGCAGACTGCCCCCAAAAAGCGAGCACGTGGAACCGAGGGAGCGCGGCTGCGGGCCGCGGTGATGTTCCAGCACGGACACGGGACTGCGGGGAGCCGCGGCTGGTCCCGCAGGGTCCCGGAGTGCGCGGTGCCCCGTTACGGTCCCCAGACGTGGGCCGCCGCCAGCCCGCGGCTCGCCTGGGCTTCGGGGATGTTTGCCGGGGAGGGAAAAAAAGCAGAAAAGGAGTGCTGCCTCCAGAGTGCGCGTGTTTGCGCTCCCTCGGCAGCGAGACGCGCGGGGCTGATCCGAAAATCCGGGCGTGAGGCTGCGAGGCGAAGCCTTCGGGCTCCCAGAGCCGCGTCACACTGCTCGGGGAAAGACCAATCGGCGAAGGTGCGTTTCAGTCAGCGAGACAGTGCAATTCCCCTCGCATATAAACACAGGAACGGCCTTTCATGAAATTCAGACAACTTTGTAAAACACCATCTACTCACACGTTCACACCGAGAAGAGCAGTAAAAGGATATGAGTGCAGGGTCTGGATTTTATATTTTCCTGTCCTCTGGGGTCTGGTTTTAGACGGAGGGGATTGTGTTCTTTTTATTTTAGGGAGGTTTTTTTTTTTCTTTTTCTGTGTGGGGAAAGATTAACCTTTCCAGCTGAGAAATACAGGTGCTCCTAGGAATTTCTCTCCCCCCGCCCCCGCCCGCACCCCGACGCACACATCTAGAAGAGAAGGGCCAAACTGGGTTCTGCGGGACAGTGAAAGAGAGATTATAACGTTGAAAGTTAAAACAAAGGGCTCTCGTGTTTCCCACCGAGCAGTAGTAGGCTAGTCATGGCAGGGAAAAAGTCAAGTCTTTAGCAAGTGAGGGAAGAAGGAAGAAAGCCAGTTCAAGACGGAGAGGCAGGGACTTTGCTTCAGAAATTGCTCTACGCTTGGAACAGGAAAAATTGACTCGTCCCTTCACATCTGTCTGACTATTTCGGTTTATTAATATCTGATGGGGAAATATCATCTTCTCCCTCGCCGCCCTGGAAACAAGAGAAGCACCAGTAACTCTCTCCTACGGGATAAGCTTTTCTGTCGCCGAGAACAAGCGCTGCCCGCGGGATCCGGCGGCGGCCGGCGGGGCGGGGGCTGCTCCGCGCACCTCCTGCCCCCGCCACTGCCCCTCGCCCGTGTCCGGCAGAGCCTCAGAGCGCCTCGCGGGTCAGGCTCGTGTTTCGGGGGAGCCCTGCGAGGCGCGGAAAAGGAGGCCCGATCCTGCAGTCACACCCGCATAGCGTTCGGACGGCGGAGACCGTAAGGTCAGCTTCTGAAGCAGCCTGCTGGGCCGTTTCGTGGCCATAAAGTCCTTAAGTAACCTTGCATTAAAAACACAGAGGACAAAAAAAAAAAAAAAAAAAGACAACAACAAGAAGAAAAAAGCCTTCTTTGACACGGTTCAGTAATAAAACAATCGAAAAAGTTAAATCTCTCCTACTCGGGCGATCCAAGAAGGGAGTTCGCAATTAGCTGCAAAATCCCCTGTGTGTTAATGACCTAATTTGTGAGGTAGAAATTCACGAACTGTCTTGCTTTCTTCATTTTTTTTTCTTCTTCTTTTATTTTTTTTTAATTCCCTAGACCTCCGTGGAAATATCTTTTCTTATTTATTATAATACACGAAAGCTACAACTGGGACACTGAACAATATTAGAACAGAAAATACTTGCTTGGGTACCCTTGGCTTTGTAAATAACTGCTTTGCCAATAGATGGCATAGTGTCCTTTCCATTGTGAGGAAGCTCCGCTTTCCCGTTTATTTACCTGTCTTGTTTGTTTTGCTTGCAGCTTTTTTTTTTTTTTAACGTGTAAACGTCGCTTTGCATTTCCTTCCCCAGAGTACAGAAAACATAGATATCTTTAAAAAGGTATATTGCAAAAATTAAAATTACAGATGTAATACATACTGTGAAACCTATAAAAATGCGTTTACAATGGTTACTTAAAAAAGAAATTTATAACTTTCATATGGACCTTACTCGTGCAATATGCAACTGCCATATGTTTCCTAGTTCCATAATTCAGTTTTTCCTGGACAGCTGGAGCAGGTAGTACTTCTTAAAGTACATTTCATGTAATATGAGAACTAGCCTTGACTAAAGACCGAGGGTTGCCATAAAAAGACACAAACACTGCTTAAAAAATGTTGTTTAACTACACATAATTTCTTACAATGGTATGATATAAATGTTCTCGTAGACCCACGTTATGATAAAAAGGGGATATACTGTATCTTTTTACGGCTGAAATCCCAGCTTCGCAAACATAAATATTTCCAATTAGTGACTGCCCTAAACTATAGTGATTTAGAGCTAACTGATTTAATTTTATTCCATACACATTTTCATTTTTTTCCTCAGACAATAATGAAAAATGAGTTAAATGTATAAGAAAGCAATAAAAAGGTAAAGCCAGAGGTTTCTTCAACCCTCATTTAGCGTTTGCAAATGGTTATCTTGTGACTGAAGTAACGAAAAGGCTATTTTTAAAAATCGTTTCTCTGAAACGAAGAATAAATATAAGCGGAAGCGGCATATTAAAGAATGGAGATTTCCTTAAAAATTATTCGTACTCGTGGATGTGTAATTAGGAATTAAAATAAGAATATAAGCACTATAAAACGCAATCACCAGAATGTTTATAATTTTAGCAAGGATGCCTCTAAACTGTGTTTTCAATGCTTTAATGTAGTCCCTCCGCATTTTCACCCGTCCGGAAAGCCGGTCGGTTGGCTGAGCGTTTATTTCCGTACGCTGATCTTATTTATACACCTTAGCAGGGAAGCCACTAGGTTGGTTTTGTTTTTTTTTTTTTTCCCTAAGTTTTAAAACGCGACCTGAGGTTGCGGGGGTAACGCCCGGTGAGGACGGCCGGGCCGAGGGGCTCGGCGGGCGCACGGGGAAAGGCCGGTGCCCGCCGTGCGGGGGATGGAGCGCGCCTGCCGGCGGACCGCGCGCCCCGTCGGCGGCTACGGCGGGCTGGTCCCGACCCCTTCGCCTCCTTCGGGGCGCGGCCGTCCCGCGGTGCTGAAGCCGGAGCAAAACTTGCCAAGCCGTATCGATGAGCCCTCCCCCCTCCTCCCCACTCGTGGCGACTGTTTGAGAGCCGCCGTGGCCACGCTCCTTGGCAGGTTGGGTTGGCTTTGGCGCGACCGACGACAACCGCAACGAGGCTCCCCGTGGTTCAGGCTAAACCTGGGTCACTCCAGGCGACAAAGGGCTCTGTGCGCGATGAGAGCGCGGGGGCTTCCCCTCTCTTCCCCGGCCCTGTTCCCTTTTCTCGGCTCCTGAGCTAGGAACACCGAACGGGATGCTGCATGCTCTGTGGTCCTGGAGGCTGGATACAGAACGGCCTCGTCATCCGCTTGTTTTGGGACCCGTCAGTCGAGTTATGTAGTTTGAAGCCGGGGAGTCTCAAGTGTCGGAAAACCGACCCCGCTTCCTCTCGTTCCGGCTCGGCCGCAAAGCTAAAGCCCGTCGGGCGAGAGTACGCGGCGGTGTGTTCGGGACAGGCCCCGCGACAAATACCAGGGGGTTGCCCACGGCCGCCGGGGCACCGCGAGCCTGGGCCCCGCGTGGGATCGGCCGGGGATCGCCTGCGCCCCGCTCTGTGAGCCGTGCTCGTTTTGCGCCCGAGGAAGGTGACACACACAAGTGGGAACAGCGGCCGCGCGGTTCTCATCGGAAACTAATAAAGAGTCCCGCCGCCGCTCCGGACGATCGTTCCTGCCGGCTCCCTAGGGCCACCTCTTCCGTCGGGCTGCAGCCCACCTGGCAGCGGGGAAAGCAGCCGGGCCAAAGGATCCCCGGTAGAGGGGACCTGAGGGCTCCAGGGGATTTTCCTGCCTCTTTTAAATTAAAGCCACGCTTAACCTCTCTCAACCCTTCTGAGGGTCATCTGTATCGCTGGGACAGTCGCTATAGCCTTGCCGTTCACCCCGTTATGGAAGACCTTGAAGTGCTAATTGGCCCCCGACCCACGCTCAGCCGCAAGCAAGAGCAAGGGAGAGGGACGGGGGCGAAGCTGCACTTGGGATGTACAGAAACAGGGTTTACAGACTACTTTCTCACTGGCGCCTATAATTTTTTCTGCAGTTGATAATGTTTGACTGACTAGCCGCCGTCAGCTCCTTGCTGTCAGTTTTACACGCCACGTCTCCTTAGGGTGAAGCGATTAGGCTCACTTGGGGGGCGGAGGGAAGAAGAGGCTAATGATATAAATATGTTTTCCTTAGTGACCGCTTCTATGGATCCCTGCTGGGCAGTTACAGAAAATCATGTCTTTGAAAGGAAAAGGAGCCTGTAGATATTTTACTCTCTGATGGCGCCCGGCTTCAGTCTTCGAAAAGATTTGCAAAAATCACACTGTGAATGGCAGAACATGGACCTAACCTTCATGTAAACGTCCCTCAATATTTTCGAAGAGAGGACAGAAAAACATCTTTCTGGTGCAAAACAATGTATTTTCCCCCCTGAATTTTAAATATGTGATTCTCCTACATCAAATAAGCACTGCCTCACCAATTGCCTAAAAACCCAGACTGCATTTTAAAGTCCGGAAATAAAAGTAACCCCAGAAAGGTGTTTTGGATATATATATTATTCCATTAGCAGATCACTATATATATAGATTCTTCTCTCTTTCATCATCCCATAAAAAATTAATTGGACAGACATATGGATAACAGGTTGTTCGATAAATTTAAATCCAAACTGTTATTTCAAAAAGTCAAGAAATGAAAACAACATGCCACATAGCAACCTACAGAAATCTAGGGAGCAGTAAAAAAATCAACAACAAGGGGCATTCCTCTAAAAATAAAAACAATCCGGGCGATCTGTCCATCCGCCGTAGAGCGGGCAGGCTGCGCGCACCCCGCTGTGCGGCGCGGCGTGGACGGGTGCGGAGCGGTGTGGAGCAAGGGGTCACGGTTTCCTCGGCGGGAACGCGCGGCGGCTGGCTCTAGAGGGAGGGAAAAGAATAAAAAACGGGCAGGATCAGCAACCCCGTGCCCAGAGGCTTCTACGGGACCTCCGCGGCACCACCGCCGCTTCGTTCCCATCCCTGCCTGCACGCCGCAGCCGCCCTCCGC
Organism: Nicator chloris; assembly: GCA_013400495.1. NCBI lineage: Eukaryota > Metazoa > Chordata > Aves > Passeriformes > Pycnonotidae > Nicator > Nicator chloris. Next base: position 37,166 of record WAAE01019262.1, read on the forward strand.
CGGCGCTGCGCCGCGGAGAGCCCAGCGGAGGAGCGGGGCAACTCGCCCCTATGCCGCAGGTCCCGGCGGCCGCTCGGGGCCGGGCCTTCACTCCGCGCCCGCGCCAAGTTTCTCCAGTAGCTCAGCCTCGCCCTAAAGCCCCCGCGGCCCCCGTCGCTCGCACTCGGGCCCCGCCGCCACGGAGCGCGCCCTCCTCCTCCCGCGCTCCTCCGCGCCCCTCCCGGCCGCGGCGGCGGGGGTCGGTACCTGCTCCCGCGGGCCTCGCCGGGGCCGTCGCACCGGTGGCGGTGGCGTGTGTGGCCCGGCGACCGCTGGCGGTGGGAGCGCGGAGCGGGGCGGCGGAAGGTACCGTCGGAGATGGGCGGGCGGGCGGGCGGGCGAGGAGGCTGCGGGAGCGCCCTCGGACTGATAACATCCATTTCCTTCCTTCCTCTTCTCTATCGATCTCATCTCCACCGCGACGGCGTTTAAACTCCTGCAAGATCCTCTAGCTTAGCACGTTTCGATCACGCTCCCACATCTGATTTCCTTCAGATTCAATCACGGTTGGAAAGGCAGAGCAGACAGACTTTAGACCATGGAACAGTTAATATGTCCCAGATTTAATGTAAAGATAAACTAACTCCACAGCACTGTTCGTCGGTGACAGGCATTAAGCATTTTCTGCTCTCCTATCAATTCAGAGCGACAGCAAATACAGAGCAATTTTTTTCTTAGTGACGGATTTTTCTCAGACAAGTTGCCATCTCTTCCAATGTGGACAGAGTTAGTGCTCCTACGGCGGTTTCGCTTCTGGTTTATCTTTTTCTTTAATTAATTATCTTTCTGTCACATACCTAATTTTTCACGTCTGGAAGGTACTTTTGCAATTTTAACGCTGATAACCTTATTCGAAGGGATAATTTAGCTCTAGGGTATATGTATTAATCAGGCCATTCCTCACAGTCTCTGACGAAACAGCTATTGAAATTAGCGATAAATTTGCATTTTACGGGTAGGTAAAATGCGATAGTGGAAACGGTTACGTCTCCTAAATGGCAGCTATTTCCGTTTCAGATTACGATCAGAAATCTCAGCTGTGCCACTCGACGGCCCGAACAGGACCTCCAAGGCTGTGACACAGGCGAACCACATCACGAATTTCCTTCTCTCCGTTGCCCAAAACAGAATAAGTTTGAGGTCTTAGTCCTCTTAACAGTGAAAATTGCCCCGCTGATTTTTTTTTTTCTTACAGCTGGAGGGTTTCTATTCTTTCAAGGGAGTACGTCACTCCATTTAGTTCTAAGGATTAAAAAAAAAAAAAAAAAGAAAAAAAAAAAAAAAAAATGCCCCAAAAAGAGAAGAAAAAAAAAAAAAAAAAAAAAGAAATAAAAAAAAGAAAAATGTCCCAACAAGAGAAGGAAAAAAAAAACCAACAAAACAATAAAAAACAAAAACCCCCCAACAAACCTAAAAAAAACCCCCCACAACAAAAATCTCACTAGCTTTTTCATTTCCCTGGATATTCAAATGAAAGAATAACTGGTTCCAAAACTTTAATAGTTTTACTCACTGGAATGATACGAAAGAGGATTTTCCCTGTAAGGATTTTATGCACCTAAATATGATTATTACTAAAGTTGCTGCGGCTGGATGCATCGATGTTCATACGCGGTTCGGTTTAATTCTCGTTTTATTGCAGCCTCAGCGCTAATGGGTTGGGTTTAGCGGAGGTTGTGGATGCTACGCTGGAACCTCACTGCAGCCAAGAGTCGGAATAACAACGCGATGAATCTCCAAGCTCAACAGTAACAGCAATAATTCCTAATTCCTTACAGCAAAACAGAGCACAACGTCATTTTTTAACGTCCGAACGGTTTTCCCGGCCGAAACTCTGCGCTCCAGGGGAGCCCCCCCTTCCCGTTGCGTTTCGGGGGGAGATACGGCTGGGGGCGAGGGCGTCCCTTTAGCGTTCATTGCGGATGCATCTGCCGCGGGCCGGGGGCTGTCCGGGCCGGGGCGGGGGACAGCGGGGCGCTCCCCCCGGCCGCGGCGGCGGGGCCCCCT
>WAAE01019262.1:39263-51848 GCA_013400495.1 Nicator chloris
GCGGCGCTGATTGGGCTGCGGGCGGCCGAGCCGCACCGCCCCCGCCCCGCGGCTCCGCCCGGCCCCCGCCGCCGCAGTGACACTAATGAGCGAGTTCTTCCCACAGGTCTCCTGCCTGGAAGTGCTGACAGATCAAGGCAACAAATTTCAATTACAAGCCCTAATTTGTGTCCGCAGAGCGTTTGTTACCCATGTCAGCCTTGCCTGGCCCATCAGACGGGGCAGAACGTGGAGGAGGAGGAGGAGGAGGGGGAGAGAAGGAACGCATCTGCAGAAAGCAATAGATTTTTTTTCCACTTAAAAAAAACCCCAAAACAATCCCCCCCCCAAAAGAAAAAAAAAAAAAAAAACTTGGCTGATAACTCGGATTTAAAAAGAAAGGCGAGGAAAAGCCCCAGCCCCTTGCCTGCGCGGTCGGGAGGACGGGAGGGCGGCCGGCGCAGCGGGCCGGGCGCGGGTGCCGGCGGCCGCGGGGCGCCTGGATGCGCGGGCTGTAGGGTGGCGGGCATGGCCGACAAGCGGCGGTCCTCGCCAGGCACCACCATGAGCCTCAAGGCTCACGCCTTCTCCGTGGAGGCTCTCATCGGGGCCGAGAAGCAGCAGCAACAGCAGCCGCCGCCGCAGCCGCGGCAGCCCAAGCGGCGGAAGCTGGGCGGCGAGGACGAGGCGGCGGAGGACGAAGGCGGCAGCGGCTGCTGCGCCAAGAGCTCTCCCGCCGCTGCCGCCGGCAGGACCTGCGGCGACATGGACCTGGGCTGCGCCGCCCGCGCCGCCGTCGGTGAGTGCCGCCCCGCGCCCCGCTGCTGCCCGCGGCCCCGCTCCTCGGCTTGGCTCGCGATCCCCTTTCCCCGTCGCGACCGGCGCTTTGATCCCCCGTTATCCCTTCTGTCTTTCCACGCTGCGTGGGCACCCACCACCCTCCCCGCTGGCCTGGCGGTGAGGATCCGCGGCGCCCCTTGGCCGCCGGCGCGGGGCAGGGCGGCTGCCTGCGGGGCTGTCGGTGCCGCTGCGCGGTGGAGCGACGGCGGGGAGCTGCCCCTAGCCCTGTTTCCGAGAAAAGGCAAAAGCGCTTATACGACACATATGTGCACGTGTGCTGCTAAAAGTGCACATGCAGCTATGTATATGTGTGCATATATATATATATATATATATATATATACACACACAGACACACACACACTACACCTACATATATGTGTGTAATTTGCTGTGTGTGGAGGGGAGCGCAGTTTAACGCTGCGGGGCAGAAGCCCGTGGCCGCACGAAATGCGCCGCCGTTCTCGCACCCCGAACGGACTGCCGCCCGCCTCGGCCCGGGCGCGGTGCGGCGGTGCGGGCAGCTCGTCCCTGGCAGCCCGGCCGTCCTGCCGCGGTCCCGGCGCTCGGGTCACCCCCCTTCCCGGAGCCAAGGCTGCGGCCCGGCCCGGGCCGGCGCAGGCCGCCGCTGCCGCCGGGCTGGCTGGTCGGCCCGGGCTGAGGGAGCCCTCGATGGCGAAGTCGGCGCTGCCGCGGCCGCTATCGCTTCCTCCGCTCTCTCCGCAGGCGGCTGCGAGGAGGGCTTCCTGGCGGCCTCACCGCCCGCCTCCCCCGGCGGCTCCCCCAAGGGCTCGAGGCCCGGCTCGCCGCTGCCCACGCCGCAGTCGCCCCGGGTGGACCTGCAGGGCGCCGAGCTCTGGAAGCGCTTCCACGAGATCGGCACCGAGATGATCATCACCAAAGCGGGAAGGTAACGGGCACGGCGGGGCCGCCACCCGCGCACTCCCGGGGCGGGCGGGCACATCAAAGCGGGCCAAAACCGGGGGAACCCTCCAGATTTACGAGGCAGGTAGATGGCGATAATGTTAGATGGGCACGGGAGCATGTGGCGTTTCGGGTTTCCTGTTCATTAGGGCGAGGTCTGGGAGCGCCGTGCCCTTCTGGGGGGAAGCTTTTCCCCTTTCCAGGGGATACACATGGTAAAAACCTGGGAAGTATAAAAGTATTTGAACTTATTAGAAATTACAAAAACATATTTTATTGAATCCATATGCTACCGTCTGCATTTTCAGAGAGGCTTTATTAATGATTGAAACGCAGTCTTAAACAGCACAAAGCTGCATTTGTCTTAAGAGAGTCCAGTCGAGGAATTTCTGTTTTATCTTACAGGTGCACTGAAATAACAGCAAAAACTAGTTAGCCATAGTCAGGTTTTTACCCTCCTGCTTATTCAGAAATGGCAGAGATCGGATTTTTGTTTCCAGTAACTACTTTTAATAGCTTGTTTGTTTATACATGTATATATATTTTAGCACAGCAGCAAATACTGAGTAAACTGGAATATCTTTCAGGTTTATAAAATGCAGAAGAGTATTTTATTAGTTTGCAGTAAGGACGTTTCTTTCTATTCTTTTTTTTTTCCTTCAAGAGTGAAGTTTTCTGATAAAAAGTATGCCAAGCTAAGAGTTAAGGACAGTTTTATGTTCAAATCACCTCATTGGTTAATTAATCCGTTTCTCCACAGAAGGATCTAAATCTTGAATGTTTGGTTTTTCGTCGTTTTGTTTTATTATTTTTTTCAGAAATTTGCTTGCAGATTCGTTTCTGCTTTCAATAAAGAAGTTTTACTATACCTTTCAAAGACAGAGTAGCTCTAGCACTTCACCTTTAGTAAGTTGCAGACAGGAAGTCCCGTGTCAATAAAGACCATATTGTTGGGTTAGAGCATGGCACATTGGCTTTTATAACTGCGTCCTTGCCGTGTTATAATTGTATCACAGTGGATTTAGCGTTCTCATTCGTTGCTACAGCATTGAGACACCACTTTCTGCTGTCAGTGAAACTTTAGTGGCAATTTGCCTTTCTGTAAGCCTTGAGTTTCCTGGGTGGAGGTGGTGTTTGCACATCTCCAGGAATACATTTCGTACTAATATCTCAAATGGGCTTTAAATGTGTGTACTGCTAAAGTAAAGTCTCAAACCCAAATGATTTACTGTCTAACAATAAAGTTGAAATGATGTGGTAATAGCTGTACTCCCAAAGCGTATCCCCAAACATACGAAGCATTGTTCGAGTAAATGCACTTCAGAAATCTGTTTTGACATATCGAATGGGCCATTTCATGGCTATGTAACTATAATCGTCCAAAAGGACTCTGTAGGCTAAAAGGAAGAACGAGAAAAATCCCACGAAATGGTTACTTTTCTTAAACAACCATTCCCGAGTCTGTTTCGTATTAAAAATGACCTCTCTCTTTCCAATGTTCAGGCGGATGTTTCCTGCAATGAGAGTGAAGATCTCAGGTTTAGACCCACATCAGCAGTATTATATTGCTATGGATATTGTGCCAGTGGATAACAAAAGATACAGGTATGGTAACTTGTAGGCAAAAAAAATGTGATGTAAGCTATAGGGTGCTTGGGTGTTGGAAGAAAATATTAACACAACATAAATTAGCAGAAGATCATGTGTAACTCTCCTTAAAGGCTCTTATTTTCATCCCAGTGTATTTTAAAAGACCATATTGTACCAAGTATGAAAAAGCAACTAAAATTTGTGTTGAAACTCTTTATGACACGTTTGCCTCACCCTATGTATGTACTGTGGGCAGATGCTCAGGTTTGGCTTTCAGAGTGCAGTTCTGCTGCTGTCAGGCAATGTTATCCTAGTTTATTTCTCCTCCTGACAGTGAAAATTATTTCCTATTAACAAATAAATATGAAAATGTACATTTTTAGTGCCAAATGGTATTAACATTAATTAACAACATTAATAGCAAGGATATCTGATTTAAATACTTATAAGCTAGCTTATAAGTCACTTCAAATAGCTTATATAATTTAATTTAAAAACTGTTTATCACTGAGATATTTGGTTGCTTAGACTCAAAAAGGGTAATGTTTCTAATTACTGTTATTTAAAGAATTAATGGCATTATTCTCTGGAGAATGATGAGAGGAACAAAAGAAGTTGTTCTTCGAACATTTAGGAGTAGAAATTTTTGTGCTGGAGCTCTCACTATTTCGAGGGTAGTTGTGTTTTGAGGGAGCTGGTTGGGCTCTGCAGAAGCCACTGGTCCTGTAGAAATGTTTGCAAGCTTGGGCGGGCAGCAGTTCCTGTTGTGAGCTGAAGCCGTTTCCAAGGTCTTGCTTTTCAGATGCAATCGCATGCTCCAGAACAGCCGGGGGGAAGCCTGGCCAAAGCAGTTCAGAGGAGACAGGATCAGGTCTTTACCAATTGCAGGTTTGATTGTTTTAACCTATACTTAGTATAATGTAGGGAAAGCTGCTGCAGATTTAATTCTGGAACTAGGAATATTTCAGACCAAGATTAAAAGGTTGGTTCTGCAGGAATGCTGCCTTGTTTCCTAAGCAAATGCTGCCCTGTGTTTTTCCTGTACTTACCTCATTGACTGCTATTTTGTCATTTTATCATGTGGTGCATATGACCTTTCTTAGGACCCTTTTAGATGTTGAGTTTTTCAACAAGGGGCATCAGATACCAGGGCTGATGATGCCCAGGATATACAGTTAGGAGAGTCTTTCCTGTCTCTACCAGAGAGGAAAAAGGCTTCTTTTTCCTTGTACCAGTGCAGTGCAGTTCAAATGGAAGCGCTTTTTTTTTTATTTTTATTTTTTTTTGCTTTGTGTTGCATGTGTGCATTTACTTAACAATCTAAACATATAGTTCCTAGAAGGTTTGAATAATTCATAAATTCATAGAAAAATCAAGGTAATAAGTCCAAATTAATTAAAATTCTAATACTAAAAATTAAAAGCAGTTATACTGAGTATGAATTGTTTCAACCTCATTTCATTTAAAATAATTATAGTCAGGCTGAGCTGCACTGTCTTCATGGTGTGAAGATACATGGTGCCCAGAAAACTGAAGTGACTTAACAAGTGTTGTATGAAGGGCAGTGTTTTCTTAGTTGACAAACTTGAATTTTTTGTATTCATGTATTAGTAACCATGCCTTTAAGCTTTCTGCTAAATATTGTTTTACATAATTTACTTGATACCGCTTCTCATTCTATTCTGTAATTTTTATTGCTGATAAGTGTTGTATCAACTCTGGCTGTTCGTGCAGCTTCACACACTGTCTTGCAGATCTTTAAATTTCATAGACATGACAGCAGTCACATGGAGCCTAATCCTCAGCCCACAGAGCAGATAGCAAAACAAATGGAAATGAGGAAAATTACATCTAGGTCTGGATTTCTAGCAAAATTTGACCTTATAAATATTTGGAAGCTTAAGCTGTAGCGCGAAATGTGTATTTATCACTAAATTTGTATTTATGTGTATTTATAACTTTATTTACTTTTCTAGGGAAAGCATATATTTAGTATGAACTAAGAAATATAAAATGCATGAAAAATGTTACAACAGTGATCTGGAGCGGAGAATTTGTCTCCAGGAGAGAATTTCACCGCCATTGTAGATCTTAGCTGTGCAGCTTGAGCTGAATTGTATGGAGCGATACCTGCATTGGATCATTTTGTTTGCTGTTCTATGTTGCTTGTCTTTTTCTAATAAGGAACTGGATTGTGCAAAGATATGATTTGATAAAGTCTTTCTTGTTTTCATTTAAAAATACAGCTGAATTACTGGAATTTTACTGTACTTGAAAAAAATAACTTTCAATTAATGCATTTTAAACTGCTTTGTGAAGTGTCTGCCTTCAAAATAGGTTTCCAAAGCAGGCACAATTTTTGTCATAAAATCACCTCGTCAGCATTGGCCTATTAAATGAAATACAGACTCTTTGTTTTTTATTTTTTAACCTTTTTGCAATACTATTCAAGCCTATTAATATGGTCTACAGAAATATAGTGTAGTTTCGTGAGCATAGTTTCACGAACTTTCATTATTTTTCCCAATCATAATGTTCTTTCCCTTCAACAGCTTTATTTATACAGTCCTGTATTAGACTCAACATGATGAATCTTCCAAATATGGAATTACTACTCAATTTGATAAAAGAAGAACCAGATTCTTCCCTGTTTGCTGATGGCTTTTCAGAGCAGAGCTGTAGCAATCAATGAACTGACACCAGCTTAAAGCTAGTTTTGAAACCTAGTGTTAAGACTGTGACTGATTTTAGGAAGAGTAAGGTCAGATCACAGCATGGATTTTAACCTCGTTTTTGCAGGTGCCAGAACTATGTTTTGAAGCAAGCAAACAAACAAACAAATTATTTTTATTTATGTAAAATTGAGTCCTTTCATGTTTTGTTAACTGATGGGTTTTTGCTGTTATGCGTGGGCCCTAATTTATTAATGATGAATGGGTCTAACAAACTGTTGATGCTTGTGGTTAAAGGTATTTGTTTTCTTTTTACAGGTATGTTTATCACAGTTCCAAGTGGATGGTGGCTGGTAACGCTGACTCCCCGGTGCCGCCTCGTGTTTATATTCACCCTGATTCACCCGCCTCGGGGGAGACGTGGATGAGACAAGTGATCAGCTTTGACAAACTGAAGCTCACCAACAACGAGCTGGATGATCAGGGGCATGTGAGTACTTGCTCTTCGGTGGCATTATGTGTATGCACATTGCTCAGCCCTGAGAGGCTCTGACGTAGAGCTTCGGGGTGCCAGAAATAGGCTTGACTTTTCAGAGTTGTTTTGGAACTTTACTCTCCAGATCGAAAATCTGCTTACTTTCTGCTCCGATAATTAACTGCTTATTAGAGCCTGCTGTTTTACTCCCTCCCTCAAATAGAGAACTCCTTCTGCAAAGAAAGACTTTACAAGGCTAAATTGCCTAATACAGAGGGACAGAATTGCTCTCAGTATTTCCCACCGAGCGTGTTACTCGCAACTGCTGCTACGATCGGAGAGGACGCCTAAATTCACAAGTGGCTAGGAGAAACATTAATAGTGTGTAATAACTTCATGTGGATAAAAATACACTTAAGTATTTTCTTAACCTAAAGGTTTGTGTGAAATCCCGTGAGGTGTTAATAATTGCAGTCAAAAACGAACAACATGGGAGCTGGGTTTGCTCCGATGATGATTTATTACATACCTTATGAAGCAAGACCCTTTCACAGCTGAGGCTCATTACTTGTGAAAAAGCTGGCGAAGACGTATGCAGTATGAGTGTTCTGTTTGCAAGTTCTAAATTGTTTAGTTATGACATTATCTAATGTGACAAAATGTGTTAATGTTAATATTTCCTTTTCTCTTCAAAACTGTTGAAACATGACAGATGTAAGCCAGTATCATTCCAGCAATCCCTAGAATACTTTTACTTGACACCTTAAGAAATAATTAAAAAATTAGGATTGTTTTTAGTCAGGATCAAGTCTTTGATTTTACAAACCCCTGTAATAAATGGCAAATGTTGGCATCCTTTCAGAAAGAGCATCAAGTTCCAAGTGGTAGAGCTTTAAGATGTTGGAGGAAAGTTTTTAGACAGGATGCAGATTCCATCGTCCTTAGTGTAACCCAGTTTATTAGCCAGGATACTTTCTCCTTCAAGGAAAAGAGTGAAAGAAAATAAACCTGGCACAGAGCACAAAGATACCACACTCAGTAACAGTTGTAACTCTTGTAACTCTCAGCCAGGTATTTTGCTAGTGCATAGTCTGAGATTTTTTCCCCTTTATTTGTGTTTGCAAATACGATTAACAGAGGTAGGAATACAGGAGTGTGGCTGCCCTAGAAAAGGTGATAACAAGGATAAAAATAGTGCCATTTGTGCAATAATTTTCATAATTTTATTTTGTTCTTCCTTAAAAGAAATGTGAGGGTATTCACGTCTCTTAAGTTAGCAGTGCTTTTCCCAGGATAGTGCAAAAGAGATTTCATATTGCTTCTTTCCAGAATTACGGAGTTACGGAGTCTTATTTGGCAGTGTCCATTTGAGTTAAGGTTAGCACATGAAGTTCCCTTAGTTTCTCCAGCATTCATATATTTGTGACTCCTCTCAAGTGGGAGTTGTTTTCCCTGAATCCTGAGTCTATTATAAGGGCTCTGAAAGTGAAGCGGGTGCAAATGGATAAAAGGTTTCTTTTCCAGCAGCGAGCTGGTTTTTGTACTTGGTGGATACAGAGGGATGATCTGTGGGTATGGTGGTCCACCTGTGCACTTGCAAGATTTTATCACTGCCCTGTGATAAAATCTCAGCTATGCAGTGAATTGTGTTACTGTATTTTTCCATTATTTAGCTTTGTTTTTATTCTGAACTGAAACCTGTGTAGTGTACATGGCACACTGTTATTTGTAATACGGGGAGATATAAATTTTCTGGTCTTTAGTTAAGTATTTCAGTTTGGAAGTGAGTGAAGTAAAGCTTAAGTATAGTGATTTGAGACACATTGAACTGATTCAGAGCTATGGCAGTGCCCCTCCTCCCCAAACTGGAAATTTAAGTATTAAAAGGACAAAAGAAGGATGACTGTAAAATAATTTCATATTTCTCAAATCTGGGAAATTGCAAACATGTCATTCATAATTACCAGAAAAGGCAAAAGCAGAAAGCAGAAAAATGTCTCCTCCAATGGGTAAATTTTTTCTTCTAAAGCTATGGTAGTGTGGAATGCTGCATTGAAAAAGCTGTGTAGCCTCTGAATGCCTCTAGCAATAATGGAAAACGAATAATCATATTTTGTGATGAATATAAAAAACCAATTGTTTCTCATAAGCAGGAAGAAACCATTTTTCTCAGGAGGGTACCAGGGGACGGATGGCGAATTAGAAGAGCTATGAGTCAAGGCTGTAGACTCCTGCCAGTATTTGTTCTTATATCAGAAATTCTGACTCTCCCACCCCTATATGGGACATGGGGTGTATTTTAGATTATTAGAAAGTGGGTTTTTTTCCTCTCATGCGTAGACAGAGTGGTTCAGAGAAACCTCGGTGGGGTTTCCACCAAGCAGTGTTGGGCTTTAGCTGTTGTTCTTTGGGAATGCTTTCCCTGCTTTCTGGTTCTGGAAACTTAATCCTTGTTGAAATTGTTCCTTTACGCTTCCTGTGCTTGTCAAAGGTGTAAGCTTTTGCAGAGTTTTTGTGTTAAAATCCCATGGGTAGGTTTTGATCTTGCAGGCGTTGAGGTAGCTTGCATGATATCAATCTAGAGCCCTTTTACCTATTCAAGAGTATTAACTCTCAAAATCTCCAAGAAAAGTGGCCCATGGGAATAGAGACAGTATTTCCCAATAGGCACTAAGGTAGAATTCCTGCAGAGTATTTATGTTGTGGTAGTAGTTGGTGGCAGCCTGTTCATTCCCCTTGCATCGCGTTGCCCTGGGATTAGCATTCTGTGAAAGGAGATCAGCCATCTCTAAGAGACTCACTGCTTGAGCACTTTCCAGATTCCGTGCTGCCTGCTGCTATTTTCATCGGCATTTCAAGTGGGACTTTGTGGCTCCCAGCAATTTCATAGTGCTGCTCAGCTCAGAGATTTTGAAGTACACATCTGCACATAGGACACCCTCTGATACACAGGTTCCCCTTGCAGTCTGCGGAGATGAGGCAAAATTTGTATGGACATATTTTCCTTGTGTGTTTCTGATCTCAAAAGAAGTCCCAGGGTGAATTCCCTGCTTTGGAAATACTGTGTTCTTATAGAGTCATAAAGACACACACTGTGGCTTTTGTGTGTTTCATCTAAGTTGTGATTCTAAGGAAAAGTAAACCTGGATTTTGCAGTTGTCACTGAAAATGCATGGTCTGGATGCTCTTTGTTAATGCCTCTCATCCCTCTCTCATCTGTGGAGTGAGTGCTGCATTGTAAAGGCAGTCTCTCCCTCCGGCTGGTTAGAGCCGGCTAATTTTCTATTTCAATGCAGTTTTTAAACTGAATTTCAGTGGAGGGGAAAAGTCAATATTTTTTATGCTATTTTCCATGCTTTTCAACTGAGTATTTTTTGATGCAGAGGAACATCTTTTAACTTTCAGTGAAAATGAGGCTGTTAGTGTGTTAATTGTTCCTTGGTGGTTGGGGTGGGTTTTTTTCCCCATTTGAAAGTGGGGCGAGGCTGGAAGCAGAGGCGGACTGTAACTCTGCCCAGACTTGGCTCCAAGTAGGGAGCTCTGCTTACAGTCAATGGGCAGTTATATGTTCTTGTCACAATGAAAAGCTGTGAAACATCAGAATTTGCACTTGCAGTTTTTGTCTTAGTACTGAGGGAATCGGTGCTCCTCAGCCCCATGCACTTCCCTAACTGCAGAAAGCCTGAGGGCTTGTGCTTTGGGAGGGAGGATAAAGAAGGATTTTTGGCAAAAACAGCAGCAAGGACCGTGTTGGTAGTGGGGAGGTGACTATGTAGTGTTGGCACTGCCAAGGTGCTGGTGGATTGGCATCTCCCCTGTGAAGGAGTATCTGGCTCTCATTTGTTCTGGCTGAGATGGTTGTGACGTGGTGGTGCTCATGCTCAGGGTCAGCTCTGAGGCCTCCTCATGGCAGTAGCTCTCAAAAGCCATTGCAAAGGTAATCCCAGCTTTGTGTGTCTGCAGGTGCTCTGGTGGCCTTTGCTCTGCCTCCTACCTGTGGGCTCCCTGCTGCGGTGTCTTCCCATCTATCATGATTTCTTGACAGCTGCTGTGGCCAAAGTATAATTTTACTTTTTTGTGAGAGAGGTTTATTCCTACATGAAGTATTTTGATCTTGTTCTATGAGGACGTTGTAGAGAGAGGCAGACTCTTGAGCTGTGAGTTGAATGTAACACCATGTTTGGGACTTCTGATTGGGGTTTTTTGGTGTTGCATTTTAAGGGCATGAAAGGAAAGTTGCTGTTTCTGCAGATAAACTGTTAGATCCAGTTGGTGCTTTTAAATGTGCAAGCACTGTGAAATGAAAAGCTGGAATCTCTGTTTCCTTAGCTTTTTCTTCAGAGTAGCTTTAGGTGATGCTTTGAATAATAGAGCTAGACTGTTTTTGGAGTGGGTGTAGCATCTCCCTCTGCCTTTATGTCCTGTCTTCATATATTGCTCTTTAACTCACAAGGGCTTTGCACTTATGCATTATTTAGAGTTCAGAGACCTTCAGATCAGTAACAAAGATCCCATTGTTAGAAGACACGGCACAAAATCAAGAAAAAGAGATTATTGCTGTGGATTTGCTAATTGCCAAAACAGTGTTCCAGCGCAGGGAATTTCAGCACAGGACAGAGGCCGGACAGGTTGCTCTTAGGAGATGACATGGATCAGTTTAGCTGTAGTAGCCACCCAGATAAGCAGTGGGAGGTGTTCATCTCCGTGCTGCTTTGATTTCACATGTTCAGATGTGTGAGCAGAGCTCTTTGTAGCTGCCAGGGCTATTGTTGATGTGTGGGCCAGCAGTGGTTTGCACCACAGAGCTGATGGGGTCAAGTAATCTGTGTGGGAGAGAACGTGGCATGCTCAGTGGCACCCAGACAAATGGCAAGGCACAGAGTAGCAGTGGATTTCAACTGTACAGTATCTTTTCTTGATCATTTATTTTTCTGTTGCACCAGTATCTCCCCTGGTACCACTGGGTGTCCACAGGAAAACAGGGTGAGGAATGTGCTGTCCTCTCTGCATTTTCATTTTGTAGATCTTTGCCATTGGAGAACTGAAAGGAGTGTTGTAAAAGAGAAAACACATTTGCACGATAAAAAAATCGTGCTGTGTTCAAGATTTCAGAAACTCGAAAAAGACTTTATATGAGAACATCCATAGGGCACTCCCTGAGCAAATTAATTGGAGCTTGTGATGTCATTGTCAAAACCTTACTCAAAGGCCAATAAAACCCCTGATTATCCAGAAACTTGCCTTACCAAAACATGCTCATGTAACCTGGCCAGGACCAAGTGTATTAAACTAGCCAAACTCTAGTTCATCCAAATGAATGCACTGTCCTCTATATAATTTGGGTGAATGAACTTCCATGGTGTCTGACTTAGGGGCTCTGTTGAGTGCTTGAGCACACACACATTCTGAGCCTGCTCAATGAGCAGGAAATTAAAAAGCTTCCCCAGAATGTTGATTAGTGGTTCCACAGGCCAATAGCTATAGGACTATTTATTTATGGAGTTACTAATTTCTTAGGGCTTCCAACAATAATAGCTGAGCTTCAATTTTGTTTTGGTTTTTTTTTTTCTTCTTGAAATCTTCTATTTTAATAGTGGTTAGCTGAAGTGGAGTAAAATAGAGGAAAAAATCTGTATTTTAAATCTCCTTTAAAATTGGGGTGCAGTACCAAGAGGTATTTGTGTGTTTAATTTTAGGCAGTATGAGTTCATCCACTTCTCTTTTATGATTGATTTTTGATGGAGTTTTTGTATGCTGGGAGGGGTTTTTTAATTGACATTCATAGTCTGTTTTATAAATTGATTGTTATTAACTCTTTAGAGTTTTGGATTTTGTTATCATTTTACTCTTAATTTATGCTTCTTCAGAGTGTGAGAGTCTCAGCTTGTGTTCCAACCAAGATTTGTTTCCAGCCTTTGGGATATAAGGAAAAAATTGCTCCAATACTATATCCTGAAGGTTCAAAAACCAAAGGCAAATTTCTGGTGCTGTTAATCCTGTTAGGTCAAATCCAGACGTGAGTGGAAAAAAGTGACAAAACTTTCATAATTCCATTGGGACCTCACTCCCTGATTTCTCCTTTTTTTTTATTTTTTTTTTTTTTTT
>WAAE01019262.1:51870-183238 GCA_013400495.1 Nicator chloris
TTTTCCTTTTTTTTCTTTTTTTTTGAGCCAGTTTCAATTGAGGCAATCTCTGAATTTGGAGCTCCTGAGTCGTAATTTTTAAATGCTGAGGGTTGGCAATAACATAAATGCACAGGGATTAGACTACTGTAACAAGAACTTTCAGAGGTTAAAGAAAACATTTGATTTCCAGTAAATGGCACGGTAAACACATACCATAATCAGTTCCAAAAAGTTTTTAGTCCTGAAAGAGCAGGGTGTCCTTTCTAATAACAGACGTTATCTTTTTCCTTTCATGACTGCGTAGATTATCCTTCACTCTATGCATAAATACCAGCCTCGTGTGCACGTCATCCGAAAAGACTGTGGTGATGATCTGTCCCCTGTCAAGCCCATCCCTTCGGGAGAAGGGGTGAAAGCCTTCTCCTTCCCAGAGACGGTTTTCACTACTGTCACAGCATACCAAAATCAACAGGTAATTTGGGCTTTCTGGTTAGCACTTTACAGGCTTTTCGGAGCAGACCAGACATGTAAGAGATAGCAGAAAAGCAGATACTTTCATTATACCACTTATTAAAATAGAATCATCTAAACATTTTTTTTTTACTACAAGTAGCTTTCACTGTTAGTATTGCTGTAGTGCCTGGAGGCTATAGCTGAGCCTTCAGAGATGCTGCATGTGAAAAATCATTCTTATTAGAGAGATCACACAGTCTAATTAGCATGCTCAATGGTGTCTTGATTATAAATACAGCATTGAACAACAAAGCAAAGAGCTGTCTAATTTTTAAAGGTGTTTCTGTTCCTTTAAATGTAGATACATGTCTGGAGAGACTTTTTAAAGCACTTTTGTTCCTGACTCCAGTGCTTTTAATACTCCCAGGACATTAACAGAGAAGCTGAGTTCTGAAGAAAGTTGCAGTTGTTTTTATTAACTGCATTCAGCTTATATTATTAAGGGCAATTTATCTGGGTCCACATGGATTCAAAGTCAAAAGTAAACTGCAGGTTGTATCACTCGGCTCTTTCTACCTCTCGTTTAAGTATTAGCATACATAGTAACACCATAGTTAGTGATGTGTTGCAACATTTTGTTAATTCCATGTAAATTATTGCAGCTGTATTTTTTGAAATTACATATGCATTGATAACTTTACAAAGACAAGAGCAGGAGAGCCATATAAATACTGAAATATAAGTATTTGGTGACTTTCCCATTTCTTAAAATAAATTACAGTTACTTGGGGTGTGGTGTGTTTTGCTGGGCTTTTTGTTTGGTTTGGGTTGTTTTTTTTATGGAGGAAAATAACCTAGAGACAATCACTCTTTTCACATTTCCTTCTTGACCAGTTCAGAAATAAAATTTAATTTAAATTGTATTGCAGTTAGGCAGTATACTCTCTTAGGTGAAGAATGACATTTGCCTGAAGTTTTTTCTCACTAATTCCAACTGCCATTTGGCAGCTTTAAACATCTATTAGCTTTTCCAGGGATCTGCAAAAAATAATGATCAGAAGATTGGCCCTTATTTTGCTATGTTTCAGGACAACCATCTTAAACTATACAAATATGAAGATGTTTCTACTGTCAGCTTATTTCTGTCAGGAGAGTTATTTTCTATGCTATTTATCTGAGTTTACAGGTAATAATTTCTCTTAATCATGTTCACAGATAACTCGTCTGAAGATTGATAGGAATCCATTTGCCAAAGGCTTTAGAGATTCGGGCCGTAACAGGTAGGTGTTGGGAAGGAGCTGGGCTTGTTCCTGCTGACAGAATCAGTTTGTGAAGGCTGTTCAAGGCGAACACATGCACTGACAGACAAACTAATTTGAGAACTCAGACTCCTTGAGGGACCACTCAGACTTCCCAGTAATGTTCTGTGTGGTGAGCTCCCATTGCCACACCTCTGACCATCTTCGTCAAGAACAGGCTGGCACTTGGCTTGACTCATGTACTCAAGTTTCCTTTCAGAGGAAGCAGTGACACTCCATAAGGCATTTATACTCAGGTCCCAGATCCCAGGCTGTGCTTGAAACCTCCTCTTTCTCCTGGCTGGAGACACAAGTTGCAGATACCACTATCAAACTATAAGCCCAGGTTCTCTTGCATGTAAGTGGTGTACAGCACAGATAAACACCTTGTTTCCTCATGAAGTGAAAGAAACTGGTTTGTACAGTAACCTTACATTTAATACACTTGCCTAGGAGGTGGGAGACCTGTGTTCAAGTGTCTGTTTAGTCTGAGGAGTTTTAAATCCACTTCCAAGGTGAATATCTTTTCTAGCAGGCTATACAAGACCTTGTATGAGACTGGTTTCCACCTCTTCTGTTGCAGATGGACTCATTAATTGCTTATTCTCTCTTGATCTGTGACTCTTTCAGAATAGCAGTGGGAAATCTGAGTAGTGAAAGGGGAGATCTGGGCCTGGGCTGGGCTGCCAGCATGTGTACTTTAGGAAGAAAAGGGTTGCCATATGTGCCCTGTTTGAAAGCTTCGTCTCTCATAGGCAGTGTCTCTGCTATGCTTGCTGCTTGCAGACCTATAAAATAAGTACTATGGAACCTCCTAAGAAGTGTGAAACCCTGATCCTCTGAAATGTGCAAATTTAGGTGAACTTAGAATCTCTTCCATAATGTTATATGAAACAAGAGAAGATACCCTTTTAGACAGAAAGGAAAGAATTGTTCAGAAACTAGTTTTGACAGGTTTTAACATGGTGGGATAGCTCTGGAATGACCTGAGGATGATGTAAGAGTACTGCATCTGCAACTACACAAATAGGGTTATGGAAACTGGGTGTATCCAGAGAGGTTTTGGTTTTTTTTTTTGTTTGGCTGCTAGGAATAGTCTGGTTCAGGCATTAGAAAAAAGCAGCATATTTTGATTGAAAGTTATTTTTTATGAAAATGGATTAAGAAGGTGAGTCCTGAAGGAAGAGCCAGCATCTCTAAAATGTTTTGGAGCAGCCTTTAGATGAGGTCTGAGTGCTTTTACTCTACAAACATAATCCTTACAGAACTGACTCTGCAAACTCTTGTTTGTTGCAAATTGACTTTGTTTTACTGAAGTCAGTATTGCCATTTTTTTTTTATAGTCTGCATACCGGATAAGTGTGTTTGGTAATTCAGCTCAGAATTTTAATTGTCAAGGAAAATTTCTATTGGTATACTGAGTGGATTATTATTTTGCTCTGTTAAATACTGAAATTAAATGTTAAGGTTCTGTTATCCTCATTGTTCTAGCTGGTGTGTTTATCATTGAGGCATTTTAGTCTGCAACGAATTTTAAAAAGTACTGTGGTAAAATTATACCCAACTTTTCAATATTGCTTTAATGCAGCTGACTCTGTACTGCTGCATCCAGTAATTCTGTTTAATTAAAAATATGCCCTTCTAGGTCATTTCCATTCAGTGCCACAAGCTATTTTACAGAAATCAGTAGCTTCACCTTTTAAAAACATTCCCCATGCATTTGCAAAGTACAACAGAATTTATGTGCTGAGAATAGTTTCATTCTTCAGTTGGGCTTTAAGTTTGACCCTATAAAAACTTTTACTCAGGAAAGGACCAGATTTCTCCCTTGAAATACTTTGGGAAAAAGGTAACAGTTTTGTTAAATAAACTTAGGCATTTGATAGCGCAAATTAGGGCGGTGATAAAATGTGGAAACTGATCGAAGGCATCTTGTATAAATTATCGCCTTGGCTACACTCCTCCAGGAGGTGGCTTTTATCTCCACTTTAACTAGAAATGAAAATTCACCATTACTGCAGAAAATTAAGGCTATCTTTTTAGTCCAGCTTCAGCTAATAAATGCTTTATAAATGTTTCCTGACAGACATTTGTGTTCCTGCTGGAAGGAGTAGTATCAGAACATGCTGGTTGCTTCCAATTGGGCTATTTGCATAATTCAAGTTTACAAAGTACTGCTGCTCAAAGCTAAGCACTTGTATTTGGTGTGTGCCTGATGCTGACACTCACCATGGGCCCAGCAGCCAAAAATAACACCAAAATTATACCTCTAAGTTTATATACCTCTGAGGTGCATTATTCATAAATAATTGTCAGAAAACAAATAAGCCTTTACCTTCAGGAAACAGATATTCTTCTAAATAGTGTCTGTCACCATTGTCTACACAGTTACTTCTGTTTTCTCAGGACACTGTTGCAAGAAAATGAGTGAAGACTTCCAGTTTCTAAAGGCATTTTGCTTAGCAAAACAACGTTGTTTTATACATGATTTTTTTTTAGCAAAACAGGTATACATCCATGCTTTGCTCATGTTCTAAGTGTGATTTTCCAGCTCATCAGTAGTGACTGGGAATCCTGTTTTCATAGAAGTTGTTAGTGGATCACCTTTGTTCTAGAAAGAAACAGCAGATCATCCCTCTGGCAGTTAAAACTTAACTGCCAGAGGGATGATCTCTTTGGGAAATACCATACTAGCAACACATTTAAAATCATTTTAGCCAAGTCTTTCCCCTGAAACAGCCCTCTCAAAAGGCCCAAAAAATTGAAATAGAGAGCCATACTTGTGGAATTGGAAAACACTTGGTGTGCTGTCAGCCCAATGGTTGCAGGTCTCTCTGGTCTCATGGATAGGCTGTACGATTCTTTTCTAAAAAGCAAAATCACCTTGAAAATAATCCTGAAATGTTACCAATTTTTATATGTTTCTGAGGTAGAGTATCCAATAGAGACGTGTGGCAAAATACAGCTTGCTGTCATGACACCATGATTCTTTTGTTCTAAATAGAATGGGACTGGAAGCTCTGGTAGAGTCTTATGCCTTCTGGAGACCTTCCCTGAGGACACTTACCTTTGAAGACATACCTGGGATACCCAAACAAGGTAACAAGTGTCTGTGTTCTTTCAAAACAAAAACGAAAGATGAAGCTTTGCCCATCATACCTTACAAAAGTCTAGGTAAGTGTGTCACTTGCAAGACAGAAACAACCAACTAACCACAGTGCAACCATCCCCCCTCCCATCAGAATTATTCTAGGTTAGAAAACCAGTGCTAACTCAACCACCACGGCAATAAAAATGTCAGACTGTAAAGAAAGATCAGATCACATGTGGAGGAGAATGCCAGTTATTTAAGGATTGAATAACCTATTCCTTAGTGTTATGCTCTGGCTAGATACAAAAGATAACAATCACTTAGAGATGACTTCTGTTGTACGCACCCAAACTGCAGTGTAGGAATTACTTGTGTTTTTAAGAAAAAAAATTAAAAAGGAATGAGAGAAGAAGTGTTCTCTTAAGTAATGAGTAAATAGGAGGAAGCTTAATTTGTTTTCTTCATAGATCCTCTCCTTGATTCTTAAAGACCTGAAAATTGTTCATTAAATGGGCCAACAAAATTTATCTGCATCCCAGAGCTTAAAGAAGGGGATCTCCTCTCCATTTTGCTTTTTTCTGCTCCTCACGCTTTGTGGGAAACCTCTTTGTTTCCACTTTCCACATTGTGCAGGCTGTGCCATGACTGAGAAAAATATTTAAATGGCCCATTTGGACACAGAGTGGAATCTCTACTCTTTTCTGAGTTCTTTTATTTCTAGAGTACACCAATACACATAGAAAACCTTTTAGCCTTTTCCCAGCTAAATCAGACATACTGCTCCCAAATCTTCTCATTTTCTGCCACCAAATTTACAAACATCCAGTCTGCTTTCTTGATAATGTATTGATTACAAAGTTGTTAAACATCTTCAGAGCAAAAATCCAGAACATAGAGAAATTCAGAGAAATCCCTTTTGTCAGCTTCTTAGTTCACTCCTTTGAGAAATATTGAGTATCAGTCCTTGATGTGGGCAACTAGAAGGAGGTTTTGTGCCAAGTCATACATTGGATGAGTGTTGGCAGAGTTTTGGGTGTAGCATGGGGGTGAGGGATGGTCTCATCAAAAAGGCCTTTAATGAGAAGATAGAATGAGACCTGAAATACCTTGTCAGACTGTGTAAGCCTGAAAGACCATGCAGTTAATCCATTTAGGAGACAGACCAGCTTTATTGGCTGTTTGTATGCAGGGGCATTGTTTGGTAGCAGGGGAACTGCTGCTGTGAACTTCTCACTTCCTTTTCTGCTGTTGCCTGAGGTTAAGAAGATTGTTGAAGTTACTGTTGATATTCTTAGGACAGAAACTGGGATCCTTGCAAAATCTTCAGTCATCTATCCCTTGGGCATAGTGACTTTCCAAAAGACCCCATTAGAAATTTCTCCTGGTTGTTAACGCTGAAAGTGCCCATCTTCAGGTAGTGGAGGCATTGATGAAGATGAAAAGAAAAATGTGTCTTATACCAGGATTTCTGTAATGTGGCAGTGTCTAATGGTGCTTTGTGCTTGTGGTGTCCTGTTAACAGAGAAGCAGCTGCAGGCAGTGTTCATTAATAATGCATTTTTCTTTTTACTAGCTCACCTGTTACGATAACCTGTTAACTTACTGACAGCATCTATCTTTTTGTAGCATCAGGCTGTTTGGTTGTTAATGTGATTGATAAACAAGTCTTCCTTGTTAAATGTCTTCTGCCTAAAAGGCCGTAAAAGGCCTCAGATAATTTTTCTACACTCAGTTTTCAGAAGATAAAATCTTTTAAGAAAAGGAAGTGTTTATTGCAGCTGGGAAACTTTCAGTCCTGATAAAAGGCTTCACCTATAGCAAGCAGTGCGTTTTCAGGAGCATTCAACACTGGTATTTGTAATATCAAAAGTTCTGATATCAGTAAATGAACAGTTTGCAGACGGTTGGCTGCAAACCTACCCAATCAAGAAATGAAGCAGCTATGAGGAGTGTTCAGCCTACATTTTTCCTGAAATTGTTCTGAATTTTTTTTGGTTGTTCAGAAATTTTTGGTTTGAAGTCAGAAGTTTTGTTCTTAAGTTGGGAACTTTCCTGAAGCTGTTATCTGTGAGAGCCTCTGAGCTAAGGAGCTGCTTCCTCAGCTGGTGCTCTGACAGTGACAGTCAGGCACAGAGTGCTTGAAACACATTCCGGACTGTACCAAGAGCACAGACAAGCCAAAAATCATAATTTTGAAGAAAGTTTGTTGTGATGTGGTACTGACTTGGCTACATCTTAACTGCCATGCAATTTCCTTCTATGTCATATAGGAAGCAGTTAACCTTTTGGGCAGGAGCTCTAAGTACTGAGTGATGGTTGCAAAAACATAACTGCGGTTCTCTTTCTTGGTCAAGTTGTTTCATTAGAAATATGCACATGGTTCACTCTCACGTTCTCCTGCACATGTATGTAAACGTTTTATATTAATTTAAGTTGGATTTCATCTCAAGGGTTATTATAAAAGACAAAGCTTTTGATCTTTCACCTAGGAAGTGGACCTTTCCCAATGTGCTTCTTACACTGTAATATTCTCTTCCAGGAAATGCAGGTTCCTCTACTTTACTCCAGGGATCTGGCAGTGGAGTGCCATCTACCCACCCTCACCTCTTACCGGGTTCCCCTTGCTCATCTCCAGCCTTCCACCTCAGTCCCAACACTAGCCAGCTGTGTACCCTTGCTCCAGCTGACTACACAGCTTGTGCCCGCTCGGGCTTGACCCTGAACAGATACAGCACTTCCTTGGCTGAGACCTACAACCGGCTCACCAACCAGACCAGTGAGACCTTTGCACCCCCAAGGACTCCCTCCTATGTCGGTGTGTCGAGCAGCACAACTGTGAATATGTCTATGAGTGGCAATGATGGGGATGCATTCAGCTGCCCGCAGACTGGCTTGTCCATGCAGATTTCAGGGATGTCTCCACAGCTCCAGTACATCATGCCTTCCCCATCCAGCAATGCCTTTACCACTAATCAAACCCACCAAGGCTCCTACAACACGTTTAGACTGCACAGTCCCTGTGCGCTCTATGGATATAACTTTTCCACATCCCCTAAACTGGCTGCCAGTCCTGAGAAAATTGTTTCTTCCCAAGGAAGTTTCTTGGGGTCCTCGCCAAGCGGAACCATGACGGATCGGCAGATGTTGCCCCCCGTGGAAGGAGTGCACTTACTTAGCAGTGGGGGGCAGCAGAATTTCTTTGACTCTAGGACCCTAGGAAGCTTGACACTCTCGTCTTCTCAAGTGTCTGCACATATGGTTTGATGAAGCCTTTAAGTAAAAGTACAGTATGTTTGGTGTCTACAATGTATTTCTTTTGGAATATGAAAGGACACTTGATGTAGCTTGTAAAGTGTGTGTATATATAATATGAGAGGAAGTTTCACTGAAATTTTGACTTGCTTGTGGCCAGATTCTCCTATTTTGAGTTACACAGAGTTTGCTGCAGTGCAGACTGCTTTAGTTTTCTGGTATAATACACTTAGTTGTATAACACGTTGGGACATATGCAACAAATTAAGTAAGACTTCCTCCCCTTTCCCCCTCCTCTGTTCTAACCCCTTTAAAGAATGAAGTGACACTTGGAGTATTAAAGAACAAAAAAAGCCCACTTATATTTCCTATAGCACTAGTGAGTTTCTTTAAAACATTCATACAATAAGCTGATGCATCAAAGGCATTTTACAAGTTTCTTCATTGTTACAAGGCATACAAAGGGTATTTGGACTTCTTAGTGTTAAGCATCAAGCATCCAGCCTAAAATAGAAGTTTAGCTATTTACAAAGTAAACGGAAAGATTAGTTTGCCTTCTCATGATATGCTGTTTTTAGCTTATCAACAGCACAGCATTCTCACTAGGATTTGCTTTTTTCAGCATTAGTCTAGATTTATGATTATATATATGAAGACAAATAATGCGTATTCAAATTGTGGTGATAGGAATAATTCAAATCAACAGCACTAGAAGCAGCATTCCTTTGTATGAAATGAACGTTGGGGTGCTTAATTTTTGTCAAAGGTAGGTCTTGATGCAGTTTTTCCTCCATAAATATTGCCTATAAGACATTTACTGGACAGTAGGATATTCTAATGTATCTTTGTTTTTGTATTTTTAACTTTTTTAAAGGAAAATGCAGTTTGATTTAGGGAAAAAAAAGTGAGCAGGATGAGAAATTCCATTATTGGTTTTACCTGTTTTGTGTGTGTGATGTGTTTTGGGTTTGGTTTTTTTCTTTTGTGTTTGCTTGGTTGGTTTGTTTTGTTTTTTTTTTTTTAATAAGGGCAAAAGGTCCTTCATCCTCAGTATTTCAAAAATACATCGGCTGTATCCATTAGGCAGATGACCCAGTTTGCCCAAAAGTGTTTCTGGAAGCAGAACATTGTCATTGCTGCCTTCCTGTTGCTCTGGTTTTGTCCTGGAATTGGAGAGGCTTCCTTCATTCCCACCTCTGGTTTCTAAATGGCACTTGTAAGAATGTAGATCAGCATCTGCTCTTGACCAGACTTCTCCAGAGTGACAAGGACATAGGGAGACACTTACCATGGTGAAATTTCTGCCCTCATCTGCACCTGCACAGCCCCGGTGTGTGTCAGTCCTTCTGCGAAAGCTGCCTCTCAGCTGCCCGTCTGTCAGAGCTGAACCACAGAGGTTGTGACACAAATTTTAGTGCTTGAGAGAACAGGTCATCTTCAGCAGTATGCTAATCCTAATTTATATTGGGCAGGTGATGTAAAGGCATTCTAAGGTGGGTACGGATGTAGTTGAAAATGCTTCCCCAGTCAGCATTGAAGGAGATTGGAATAAATCTTTCAGGTTTATGTTTGTTGGAGTTTCTTGGTGAAGGTGAATTTTCACGAGCAACTCAAGAGTTGCTATATCTTTTCAGGCAAATAGTGGGCTTACCCACTCTCACTTCAAAAAAGACTCATTTCAGCTAATATTTCTTCAGTGGGATGGAGATAATACGTGCAGAAACAGCCCTCTTGCTACCTCCTCTTATCTGGGAACAGAACAGCAATCTTTAATCCTGTGCCTGAAGAATGCTTTATTTCTATCAGTTATGTATTTGTTTCTGTTCAAGATACGTATAAAGTTCTCATTCAAAGTTAGAAAGAGAAGAGGACGCAATTGAGGTGATGTGGGCTTGCGTCTTTGCTGCCTTAAACTTTCCAAGTGACCTTTCTGAGTAAACCTAAGTTCACTCAGTCTCTATCAGATTTTTTTCTTCTGAAAAATGTGATGAAAGCACTTCTCTTCCTCTGAGGAAAGGGTGACAGTACATTGAAGATGAAGATCATCTTCACATTTGCTGTGCTGTGGACAGTATGTTACAGATGAATGGCTGGGTAGTGTTCATCTGTGAGGATGACAAAGAGCATTCGTGTACTTCAGCTCTGTCGCTGGTGTTGGCAGTGCAGTGTCTTTTGAGGCAAACTTCCTAGAAAAGACCTGCAATGCTAGAAACCTTATTCAAACTCATGCTAATGGTTTGTGAAATGGTTCTAAGGTGTGTAGAAGATGGGAAAATTTTCAGCTGTGCAAATTGTCATAGCTCTATTGGTTTAAATTAAGGAGTAACTTGTGTATAGTTATTCCTGCCCTAGCCAAAACTTGGAAATTTTGCAGTTGGAAAAATACTTAAGTGGGAAGATGGTACAATTAATCCGTACTTGAAAAAGCATAAGTGGCCATATCAACTTAAGAGCTGTGACTAGGTAGAAATGTGGAAGAGCTAAATCATGCATGTTCCTATAAGGAGAGAAAAAAAAAAAAGAAAAGGGTTGTGCATGGATGTTCATGGTGGTGCTCCTGTCAAGATTATGTACTTTATTATCCGGGAATTTTTTAGAACTGGTCTCTTCTTTTTCCTCAAATTATTCTGATCATATAACCATACAATATTGTTTTATTTGTTCCTTAAAATTTGAATCATATTGTAAATAGTGGTTTGTCATTGTGAAAAGACTAGCTTTTTATCAATACAGTAAATGCTATATATGCATTATATCTATAATTATATATCTGTATTTTACAAAAATGCCACAGAAAATATATTAAAGTGTGTATTCAAACACTTTTTACTACATTTGGAAAACTGAGAGGCTTGGGCCTATTTTTTTCACTACAGCTTCAACAAGACCAAAGGCAGTGACTGGAAGGTAAGCTCTGAATTTCGGACTTAATACAACAAGCTGCAGCAAGTCCACAATTCTTTAATCATCTGCAGTTGAACCTCTCTTGTTATTTGTATGCAAAAGAATCATCCCAATAGATGCTGTGTATAAGGAGATACTCAGCTGAAAGCAGAGCTGTGGGGTTTTTATGTGGGGAAAAGGGACCGAGCTGCTTGCCAGCTTAGTCTTTAGCTAGTGATGGAACTTTGGTACTTCTCAAAGCCCATGTCATCCCAGCTGCCAAGACCAGTTCAGCTGCCCTATATCAACTGGATGTGAGAAGTTAGCACTTTCATGTGACGAATTTCTTGCGCAGGAGCTTGGAACTCTGCACTTTTTCTCTCTCTGTATTTCTTTGGTAATTTGCCCTTTGGTTCTGCTAGTTCTAAATGCAAAAGGCATTGATTTTGAAGGCAGAATTTACAACCAATAATCATCTGGGTATACTGTTACTCAGCAATGAGCAGCATTTCTCCCTCCAGAAATACTGTTAGGAATAGTGGCCTTATTTCCTATTGTACTGCAATAAATGGTTCCATGTGACGTAGGGCACAGGGCCTGAAAATCTGATTACTTCAGAGACTAGGGTTTCATAGTCACTTAACACCAGCATTGTTGCAAATGACCAGAATTAGGACAAGAGAAGTAGGCATGAAATGCTTGATCATAAATATCAGGCCTCCAGAGAGAATGAAAGCTTCTGGTCTTAATAAGAGAACAGTCTTTTTTCTTTTTTTGGGTTTTGTTTTTTTTTGGGTTTTTTTTTTTTGTTTTTTTGGGGGGGGTTTTTTTGGGGTTTTTTTTTTGTTTTTTTTTTTTTTGTAATAACACCACCAGACTCTAAGAAGGCTCATTTCTGGTTCAGCAGACAACTAGAGCTACTTGAAAGTAATGGACACTGTTGTCATTAGTACTAGTAAGCCTGTACCTTAAGAAGTTCAACAGAAAAAAAATATGAATTGTCCCCAGAAGTAGCTCAGAAGTTATATGTGTATATTTTCTAGTAAAGATATCTAATTAATATGTATAGAAGTGTGTTTTAAAAGGTTGCAATTCATCTTAATGAGTTAATGTTTTTTGCAGCTGCCTCTGCACTTCTAAAACTATGATGACAAAAACTATTAATTCATCAGTTGAGCTCTTCATTAATGTGATCCTCAAGGTTCAATGTTTTGCCTTGTATCTAACTCAAAGTTGTAGATACGTCAGTTTAATAGATGCAAAACTACAGGAAAACTCATTTTCTCTCTTACATTCCTTCTTATTCCTCAGTTACATGATTGATTCAAAACACTGACTTGACAAGGTGACACACACTTGTAAGAGGTGATGACTTGCATCATTAGGAAATAACATTTCTAGAGAATTCAAGTTGCTTTAGATGCTTTTTGTCAGTGCTCCTGTGTTCAAACTCTGAAAAGGTGTTTGTTGCCCAAAAAAGAAGTCCTTTGCTGTCACCACTTCTTCTTCAAATCCTATGTATTCACCACTTACTCTTGAAAAGCAGTATTGAATTGGCCATAAAACCATCTCAGATAGCTGGTGCCCAAACAGAACAATTACAGCAAAACGAGAATCTGAATCTTCTGCCTTAATTTTAGAACTTGAAGTCCATAAAGTTAATATTTTTAAGAAGCATCAGTCAATCTGGTCAAATATTGTGGGCATATAGAAACACTTGAATTTCATTTAAGTGTCACTTTCAGAGGTTTATAGGCACTTAAATGGTTAATATCTCACATCTCCCACTACTGCAGAATGAACATTAAGCTTCCATGAGATGGGTAAGTTTCCAATTTTTTTCTTTGAGGCCTTTCTAAATGTTGGAGGTAGCACCCAGGTTGCAAAACAAGCACCTGGGCTCCAGTTTTGCAGCAGGGAGTGGCAGGAGACATGGAGGTCCCACAAGTGGAGCCTGCAGTGCCAGCACACACTTCTGGAATGTCACAGGTGCTGTGGTGGCACCCACAATGTATACTTCTATCCAAGCATACCTCGGTACACCTCTCACAGGAAATTGTAGCCTAATCTGAGGACTGACATCCAAGGCTAGCCAGGAAGCCTGAAGTGTGATGTGAAAATCCTTGGTCTACCTGAAAGCTGGGCCATAGCAATGAATGTTAAACACAACCCAGCACAGACTTGGCCTTTGCCAATGCTGCTGCCACTTTGACTATTCTGTGCCCTTTTGTTCATTTGCACACCACTGGTTTTATTTAGATGCTATGATAGAGAGCCAAGAATAAATTTAGAGCACATTGGAGGAAACCTGGACTCGCTGTGGCCAGTGGTAATGTTGCCACTGACTTGAGCTTTATGGATACCACATTTTCAGACCCTAAGACATCCCCCTTTCTGTTCTGGAGTGCTTTACCCACACAGCAGCTGCAGTCATAATGGTCTTGGCCATTTTTCTGTCCATTTGTGATGTTTTTCAGATGGATAACTGGCTTTTTGCATTTCACATTCTTGTATTTTGTTTTTAAATTTGTGGTTCTGCAGTTTTTGAGCCATAGACTGAGAGACAAGACAAGGCTGCAACTCATTGCTTCATCCCCCAGAAGCCTTGCTGATGGATGGTGTATCCTTTCCACTGCAGATAATTGACTATATATTTCCCCACAAATGTTTTTATTGTATTTTACAGAGAAAAGTAATAAAAATAGAGGTTGTATCACAAGCAAAGCAGTGTTTCCATTCCTCAGGCAGTGTTTTTCTAGTAACCCAAAAAAAAAATCTCCCCACCCTTTCCTGGTCACTATACTTGGTATATGGTTCTAAGTAAGAAGAAAACCAGATTTAGATGTAAAAGCCACATTTAGATGTAGGATGGCATTCTTTTGTTAAGCAGAAAAATGGGTCCCAGTTCAGGGAAGTGTTCCCAGACAGTCTTTGTATTCTTTGAAGTGCAATGTGGACACTAATGCTTCCACAGACATCTGCAAAGACCCTTTGATATATGCCCCAGACAACTGCTGTTGCTGTGTGATGAAGGCCTCGCTGATGCAGTGAGCACTATGGATTACCTGCAGCATACTCAGGCAGGGTGTTGTCAGTGTCACACAAGGACGTGCAAGCAAATGCCATTTATGTGGTTCTAGTAATCCTGTGCAGAAGTGTAGCCTCACAAGTGTTAAACAGACCCCAAAGCTACATTAAGAAATTATTGCAGGCCAAGCCCATGCAATGTAGTTATCCTTGTGATGGTAACTAAAAAGCATCTTACAGTGAATATAAAAGCAATTATCTAAGCAGACATTTATTTCACTTTGCTATAACTAGGTATGTTAATTTTCTGAACATTTTGGTGAGGGTGAGAAGTGGACTAAATATCTATGGGCTATAGCACTGAAGGTTCCAGTCCCACACGAATTTTTCTGTGGAAAGAGAGGAGCCTTGGAGAATAAAACTAAAATAAGGCAAATGAAGAGTGATCTGTGAGTAAGGACCCTTTAGACATTGAAATATACCATCATGAATGTCTAAAAATGGTCTGCCTGGTGTCACATCCTTGCATTCAGTAGAGGATAGAACAGTTAGATTAAGGGGTGTTCTGTGAAGTGTTGGGTAGAATGAAAGCTTTTGGTAAGCTGAACTACTTAATCTAAGTTTGAAGGTCAACCATTATAAGTTAACATTCTTGCATTCTTGTTTGGTTTGGGTTTTTTGTTTTCTTTTGTTTTTGTTTTCTTTTTTTAAAGATGCTATTAGCAAAGATGAGATGATGCTTAAAAATTCCAGCCAGATGTGTCTCCAAACTTTCCCAGAGATGACAGATATTGAGATGTAATTTGAATTAAACTCATTATATAGATAAGTTGGTTTTATAGATGGCTGCAGCTGTGAAGTTTGGATTCAGATCTGTAACTCCCCTCAACTTTGAAGGCTATAGTCAAATCTGTGGTTTTGGATTTGGATCTCCAGTTGCTTGTTGCATCAGACTGTCATTCGCATCTGTTCCACCACCAGCTCGGTGCAAGACTGTGATACCAGTTTCAGCCTGGTCGGAGCTGAAGCTCAGAAAGGCCCCTTCTCAAGCACAGTTACGTATGAGCAGCGACAGCAGCATTTTGTAGGTCTGTAGGTTAACAGCTCTCTACATGCCATCTAATGGCCATGGATGACCCACCACGGAGCACTGGCTGGTGGGTCACAGGTTGCTGGCTCCCACCCTGCAAATATGCTTTGCATACTTCCTTCATATTATGTTTCTGTGTAAGTGAGAGCTGTAGCTTCCCACAGGGATATTACATGATCCGGTGTGGAAGGAGAGAGGGTTGGTGTAATTGCAAATGGGATGAAAGCTGCTCCCTGAAGTATTCTCTGTGGGTACCTTTCCTATCTATACATAGTGGTTGCTGAGAAATAAACTAGGAGTGAATTTACAACACCTCAGCTCCACAGGTGGGCACTCTTAACATGCAGTTAGGAGAAGGTGCTCCGTGTGAAAAACGAGAGAGAAAATATTCCACACAAGGGATGTTCCTGTGAGGATACAGTGCTTTGAGGCTGAGGTCATGCAGTTTCCCTCTCTTGTTTGCTCTACAGGCAGACCCTAAGGCTTCAGCCACACTGTAAAAAATAACAACCCACAGAAGTCTGTCTGGGAGGGTGTCACTCGTTGTCACCATGGCATAGAGTGCCTCACCAACTGCAGTGAGAGAGCCACCCATGGTAAATGCTGGACAACTCTTCTGACCTGTTAATAGTTGGCAGACTATTTGATGACAGTTGCAAGAATCTGATGCACAGCAGTATCCTTTACAGCAGTTTAATCTTTGTCATCAAATCCCCCAGCAGGCATGATTAATAGCAGCACTTGAGCTTGTTTTGAAAGTTGTATATTTGGCAGCTATGAACTTTGATCTGTGGTTTCGCTTTAAAGAATCATTATGACACAAACTTTTCCTGTAATCCTTCCATCTAATTAAACCACACACAAATACTATGTGGGGAAATATGATGCTATTGATATAAGCTGTGTGTTTATTACATTATTTTAGGCGCTTTATTAAAGTGGATAGTTGTTCCCAGCAAGATAGTAGATAAGCTCCCCAAAAACAATAACATCACCCAGAAAGAATATATAAGAGAATTTCCCAAGGCCAAATTCAATTAGAAACTTTCTTTGTTGGTTAATACTGTGCCCTTGAACCTGTTGAGGGCTCAGATGTTTTAACCTGAGCTAAAATTACTAGCATTTAATGAATTCAGCCTACTAATGTGTACTTTTCCACAAAACATTTGCCTTTGTTTCAAATAGTCAAAGGACTCCAACACCTGACGTGATAGTGTCTGTCTTCCTGAAGTAGTTCTTCCAGTATTTGGGTACAATTTAATCAGGAAGCTTTCAAAAATCCAAGAAAATTTATTTTCATGTAAGCATTTTAAACAACAGAACATTCATCTTTTTGTAGCTGAATCAACCATAAACCAGCCATTTCTTGCTGGTCTCCATCCCGCTGCATGCTTTGAAATTCCAATGAGGCAGATAATGCTCATGTTTTCAAGATGTGAATATGAATTGTGGATCAATATGATAATTTATATTTTTTTAGGGCCGAAGTACAGGGCTACGTAGTCTGGACTGAGTTGACTTTCTTGTGCATTTCATCTTCATGACTCCAGCATTTGTCCAGAAGTGGATCCTTTCCTCTACAGCTGACTACAGAGTCTCTGAGCAGCAGTTTTATGGAGCTACCTGGAATCCCTAGAGTTTCTCCTGATTTGTCTACATGGATCTCCTAATCTGGGTTCCACCAAATTGAGAGATTACAGAGGTATAAATCACCACCTTGAAGCTCCTACTGCTGCCAGGGCAAACAGTGTTTATATTTGCCAATCACCATTTTTTCTGTATTTTTGGGGTAGACTTTGGGCCAGCTGGCTTTTGGCTAAAACATGACTCCCATCAGTACTGGTTAAGCCCAGTGACCAGGGTTTCTGAGTCAGCTGGAAACTAGACAAAGTACCAAGTATGATAATTTTCCCAAACTGTCTCACAAATTTGCAGAGACTTCATACAAATGTAGAACAGCTGAAGCAACATGAGTGATCTCTTAGAGAATTCACAGCTGAGCACCCTCAAGCAGAAGAGTAGCTGCCCATCACCACTCTTCAGACATGATCAGAAAAGAGTGAAAGGGAACTGCTCTAATGGAATTCCATCTCCTTGTGCCAGGTTTCCTAGTCTTGGTATTAATACTCTGTGATGATCTGTGTCCAAGACTACCACAAAACTAAGCAGAATTAGCTGGGACATTTGTCATGTGCCCGTTGTCATGAGAGATGCTGGATTAGTGGCCAGAAATGGCCTTGACCTAACCTGCTCCTGAATAGCTGGACATGAGCTACTTGAGCTGTCATCCTCTCTTTAGTGTCTCTTCTCTGAAAAGCAAAACTTGCTTAGGTAACCTGGAATCCCTCAGACATCTTCACAGCCAGGGCTTGAGTGACAGCCACAGCCTGGGCAGAGTCGAGGTGTCACATTATTCTCAACCAGCCACACAATCTAGTGTGTGGATATGGGGTCAAAATGTATTTCATATACAACTAGAAGAAAGTTTTTTATAAAGAGCTTATAAAACCTCATGAGGACTTTTTACTAGTTCAAGGGCTGCCTCTTGTTCTTATTGAACTCAATGGGAATTTTGCTACTGACTTCAAAGGAAGTTGAAAGGACCCATGAGGGGTTGATTTGCACTCCTACATGTGTGCTTCTGCACACCAAATTTGCAGCTGGAAGGACTGTGTTTTTGTTGTTTTTGTTGCTGTACTTGTTGGGTTTTTGCTACTTGAGAGTTTGCATAAGTTCAAGATCTGCTACATGCAGATTGCCTACACACATGCAAAATGTATGCAATGCAAAAAGGATTCATTAAACTACCTCATCTGAGTGGCTTCCATCTCCAGAGAGGCAAAAATCTCTCCTAAGCACATAATGGCTGGTGAAGAAGGTTCCTAAAGTACCACTGTAGGATGCATAAAACCAAATCAAATATAAATTACTCCTTTTTCAGCTCTTTTCCAAGGCTGCAAAATGGAAAACTTCAGCTTTTATCCTATAAGCAGGCGCAGACCCTTACGACCAGGTTCAAGAATCCAAACATGTCGAAATGGTTTGGAACTTCCTTTAACCACTTCTGAGTGCATTCTTTTCCATTCCTTCTCTGCAGCAATTTGCAGAGGATGAGACTTACCAACTGCATCCAAATACACTCCATTAGGCAAGAGGGCCTCTTGCACATGAGTATGAGTTAAGGTTTTGATGGTTCAGAAACTGGAAGAAAGTTGTTTAGAATGGAAGCACGATTTAAAACTAGTGATTCACTATGAATAAGGGAGTGACTTTACAAATGTCTGTCAGTTCTGTACAAACAATGAGAACAGTGGAGGCTCCTGAGGACCAAGACAAAATCAGATAGAAGTAATTTCTGTGTCAGTAATAACATACTCTTTTTGCTTTACAGTTGACTGAGACATGGCTGCTGCTAACTTTCTATTAGGGATGATTTCATAAGCCATAGATCTTCTCACTAGGAAAGGCTCCTGCATTGCATGCTTCAAGAATTACAATCCCATTCTTGATGGTTACACATTCTCTGTAAGTCTAGATAGCATTACTCTTGCATAGATTTTTTTATGTACCTCATATATTAGCAGGCATTATCATAACCTTCTTCAGTGATCCTGTAGCCAAGCCATATGCATTTAACTCTTTCAACATTCCCTTGTGAAAACACTCCAGGGAGACCAGAAAAAAAGCTGAGGCGGTGTCAGGATCTCTGAGTAAGTGTGTAACAGAAAGCAGAGTGGTTGTGCTCTCAGC
Organism: Nicator chloris; assembly: GCA_013400495.1. Lineage (NCBI taxonomy): Eukaryota > Metazoa > Chordata > Aves > Passeriformes > Pycnonotidae > Nicator > Nicator chloris. The sequence continues at coordinate 70,697 of WAAE01019262.1, forward strand.
CTCTCAAAAGAAAACTGCTTTGCTGGGTCTCCCCTCCTGCATGACTCTTTTCTGAATTACTCAGACCATGGGCATGGGGTAGAAGATCGCAGAAGCTTCACAGAGGATGACTGCTGCTAAACCAGAGAGAATTGAGTGACCAGTATGATGCATGTAGGAAGATACTGACTGTGGAGATAGAGTGGAGTGGAAAAGATTGGTGAAAGCCTACACAACCATATGGTAAAGAGTTTGGGTAGTCCCATAAAGCACCAGTGCCTGGTTGTTGATAAAAAAGAAATACAGTTTTCTGATCTGACTGGTTTCTTTCCTCTTCATGAAAAATGTGTACTTAAGATCTCACACTCTGAAGCTAACCCAGTCAACTTTTCAGAACAGGTTTAATATCTTTCCTTGTATTTGAGGTCAAAGGGCTTTGCTGCAGCTGCAGCTCAGTCAAATAATCTGGACCTGTTGCAGGAGTTACTAGTCAGAGCTCTGATTTGTGTCAGGTGTAGGTTTAAACCAGATGTGACAGGGATACTTTCTGGTGTTGAAAGCTAGAGAAGGTGTCCCACACTTCCTGGGAGCTTAGCCTTGGGCAAGAGATACTTAAAATATATTTAAAAGGCAGACAGTAAAAGAAGTGACATTGGAAACGGAGTTATAATTCATGTAATAAACAGAAACATCCTATACCATGGTTACGGTGGTGCCTAGTGTTGATTTTTTTATGCTTTATATAAGGCTTGCTTTATGTCCAGGATTAGCTTTTCAACATCCAAGAGTGATAAGGGCTTTTGAAGGGCTGTAGGTAGCTAGCTATAAGATAAAGCCACAGAGCAACTACTAGCTTTCTTTCTGATAAAGGAAATAAATATAGGTACCAAACCTAAAAGAAAGTGTCCTGGAGACAGGTACGGACATAGAAACCTAATTGAGAGGTTTGGGACTTTTAAAAGGTGGAGTTTAGACTAAGAGGCCTTCATGGTTGAGAGGGACTGAGGAGACTGGAGGGACATTTGCACATATAAATCATCCATATATGCAAACTGGAGCTCATGGTATCACAGCTTGGCTAGACTTGCCTTTCAGCTCTGGCAGCCCTCAGTGTGAACAGGCAAGGACACAGCACAGATACTCATCATCCATTTTGACCTGACAGATGTTTCAACCAGAGTGTTTGACACCATTTTGTCACCAGGTTTTATGCCTGTAAGTCCTAATGGGATTTCATGGATCCTCACTTGGCATTGACAACAGTGTTTCAGTATATAGTCAGTGACTAAGAATACTTGGATGGATTTCATTGTGATAATTGAGAAGAATTTTCTCACATTGGTATGTTAGACTTTCTAAAAAGCTGTTCGTGTTACTTGGTGTCCACTAAGGGTCCAATACTGCAGCCTGTTTCCCCAAATGTTAACAAAAAGGAGGAAATGTGTGAAATACCTATATGTTGCTGCCTGCATCTCAGAAACTCAGAATACACCCTGCATATGTAAAAGCACTACACAGCTCTCTTCAATAAGCAAAACGACAACACATGTATTTAAATATCAGAGTCTGCTTCTTTTCCCACACCTCTGTAAAATCAAAGTTTGAAACCCTGTAGGAGCTCTTTTAAAATATCCTGGCTTCCTTGCTGCAGACCATATGTTTTTTCAAAAACCAGGACTGCAAACTCGAATAATTGCATGACTTGCATTCTATCACTGTAGACTGTGCTCCACTGGCTTCAACTGGCACGGTTTGGTAGCTGTTACAGATGCCACAATTCATTGCTTTGAAGTCTGCACATTAAAAAAATGGGGAGGAGGGGAAAAAAAAAAAAAGCTTTCAAAAGATTGCCTGACTTTCTGTTATGAATAAGTCGACGTTTCGCAACATCTGTCATAGTCCCTGCCACTTCAGCTTCCTTCCTCTGCTCAGGCTTATGGGCTTTATGTTAATGGTGGAGCAGCTGTGAATTCACACTCCGAGGGAGGTGCAGTGGAGTGCTAAGGGCAGGTAACTGCTTTCCCTGAGGATCAGGCCAGTAGGTGCTGCCTTGCTCCTGCTGACACGAGGTGCAGGACCTCGTGAGTGTGTGTATTGCAGTGACACTTCTCTGGAAGCACATTGTCATTGCAAGAGTCTGCAATAGCCTGTCCTTGTGAAAGAGCCTCAGATTATCCCTGAGGGGCCTACAGGTACCCCAACCACCTCCCAGCACTGCTCAGGCATTTACCCCTTCTTCTCTACTGCTCTGCACAAGGTGTCATGGACAGCTGTGGCTTGGATCACTGGTAACCTCCTTCTTTTCTTGCTGTTTGGAAGCTCAGGGCAAGGGAACCCACGCTCTGCTCAGTCCATCATCACTACCAGCTCAAGTGTTACTGTTGGAGGAAATAAACCTTCCCTGTGCTATTTCTTTGGTTATTGATTTTCATATTCCTAGATGCAATCTGTATAACCTCATTCAGCTGTTAAATGACAGGACTCTGAGACAAAAGCACGTCCTAGGTGGACGTCCTATCAGTTTGTTTTAATTAGTTTTTGAAAATACTGCCAACAAGATAAAGCAGTGCCATTACTGGTAAGATTAAGCTTTGACTATTGAAGTACTTGAGCACTCAGAAAAAACACATTCACTTTGGCAACTTCAGCTGGCTCCCCGGAGAATTTGCAATGTGACAGCATTTTGCATGCAGTACAATTTCCCCATTAGAAAAGTGACACCAGCCCATCCTTGGCATGCACTAGCAGGGTTCCTCACATAGTGCTCATGCCCAGGGAGGTGCCCTGGCCGTCAGCAGGGTCCTGGCTGTGTTGAACTTCGGCTCTTCCATTCAGACTCCAAATGGAATAATTCCACCCAGGCTGTTTTCGGGTTTGAATCCGGGGGCTGGAATTCATCGCCTCCAAGGCCGCTTCCCCTGGTTCAGTGGTGTGTTCTATCACAAGCATCTGTAATCCCTGTAATCCATTTCACCCTGCTTGCCTTTTGCATGGAGGGTGGGAAGAGAAAGGGTCTGACTCCATAAAAGCACACAACACTGCCCGTGACCCTGCTTAAAAGCCAGAGGAAGGTGTCCTTGAAGCTATTAAGAGGAACTATGTGACAGCTCTTTACACAATTATTTTGAGTATCAGCTTCAACTTCCTTGTTCATTTCCAATATATTTTTTGTTTTGTTTCTATTTGCTAATAATATGCTGAACATGGTGCTCATCTGTTTTAGCTGAGGTGGTGCTACTGAGGTGTGTTCCTCCTCCCCCCATGCCGTTGGTCTGTTTTATAGAACATGGGAAAAGGGTCAGGGCAAGCATAATTAAAATGCCAGCACATGAGCAGATTTTGTCCACATGTTCTTAAGATCTTGTTGTTCTCGGGTTGGCTGTTTCTATACACCAGGTGTTAAGACCAAGCTATGTTATAAGGGTTTCATATTAAAAAAAAAAAAGTATTTTTGATGTGGTATATTATTAGCTGCCAGCACTGCTGTCTTATCCCAAAAGGCGAAATGGGAAGTTTTTGCATAACACTGTACTTTGCCATTTTTGCAATGTGAAGCATCTAGGTTTTGGGAAAGTGAATGCTTTTCAGCAGATACTGCTTTGTCTCTCCCTGTCAGCTATGATTTGGGAGGGTTTTTAAATCTTTGCCACTTGAAATCACATTGAGCTGAAACTTACCCAAAAAACTGTCAGCCTTGTTGCTTTTTTTTTCTCTAACATACTGTTCATTACTTCCATATACCTTCCCCCACGAATAAAAAGTGGCAAAAAAGGAAACAAAGGACTTTTAAAAAAACCAGATTCTAACTGGTGGTGATTTACAATCTTTGCAAACAATTAGACTTCAGTGAACACAGAGATTTTGTTTTTATTTTGATGATTAGCATTTCTAAAGAAAAATATTTTGAAGCCTTGAGATGCTGATGTTTGAAAAAAATTAATTAGAACCATGCTGTGTTTTTCATAAGGATAAGATTGTCTATCGTGATGCTTGCAAAAGTTCAGATTTAAAATACAGAAACATTTAACTGTGTTTAACTAAGAATCCAAAAAGAGGCAAGCAGGAAAGGAGAAGTTGTTAAAGTAGAAGAGAACATTTTTCTCAAGTAAAACTCATAAGCAGAAACCACCTTAACAGGATGCTAAGCTGGAGATCAAAGTGACACACAAAAGCCATTCTCTGAACAAGCAGGGTTAAGGATCAGCTCACCACTGTCGTTACCTTTCCTGCACATTTAGGATACCTCCAGGGGCAGAATATGGGGTGTGGGGAGGGGCAAGGCTGGAATAAAAATAGGACAATGTTGAAATAGAGTGAAATGTGAATATATCATGCATGCATGAATATGCCATGGTGAGTCATGTCATTTTGTACCGTGGAAGCTTTACCAGCAGCTGGGAGGCACAAACTGAGCAGCCACCATTTGTAAAGATGGGGTCTGTGCATGTACACAGGTTTTATACATATTCTTCATACATAGCTACAACACACGGATGGTTGTCTAGTTACTACTTTATAACCCACAGCAGAAAGTTGAAACTTCTAGGTTTCCATTCCTCTTTTTCCCCCAAAGAAGATATATAAAGCAGGTCAGATAAATTACTTTCTACAAGCACTGTTAACTCTCCCAGAATCATAAAAGGCAGTTACAGTAACCCAGATCAGATGTAACAAGATGTCTGCAATCAGGTGGGATGAACTTTATCTAAAATCGCTGTGCTAATGATTCTGACTTCCTCTGGATCTCCTTGCATATACAGAGGCATAATATAAACCACACAGCAGCCCTGCCCTTGCACACAGCAACTGCTTGTCATTTGTCTAAGATTTGCTCATTCCAGTCCTGTGGTTTCTTTGGAAAAGGAAGTGCTTTTCTATCAGTGCTTTGCAAGGTGCTACCCATTAGGCAGAATGACATTTATACCTGTGCCTGGAGCAACACCCTCTAAACTTTGCTGGGCTGAACACGAGCTACTTCTATTTCTCCTCCTGAAGTGGCACTTGGGAACATTTTGCGCTTGGTGCTGGACATGCACAACTGTCTGTTCAGAAACCTAAAACTTTAGTGTTTTGAACATCAGGTGTGGCCTAATTCTTCCAGCACTGTAAAAGAGAACTGGCAACACAACTTATGCCTCTGTTCTTAAACCAAACCTTGACTAGAGCTGCTACACTGTGCCTTTCTACAGAATCCTGAGAGCAGAGATCAGGAATTTCACAAAGTTAAAATCCCTTTCCTTTGTCAAAGACTTCAAAGAGGCTTACTATAACTAAGAATTAGGTGTGGGCTGACTGTCCCTCTCTTTCCTGCTTTTTTTTAGCATAAAATGGAATATACTGCCACAAAGTTGTGTAGCTATAATTGTAGTGTCGATAGAGTGGTAGTTATTACTTTACTCAGTGCAACTCATCACCAGTAATTTAGACCTGAATATTTACTTATCTATGCTGAAACAAATACATTGCTGCTGTTGTGACTGTTACAGTTAAGACTGAAGTGGAACTTCCAGTTACAGCTCCCACTTGTACATCTAATTATAATGTTCTTACTCTTGTACCAGCTTTGCTTGGCTGAAGCATTGTATTTGCACTCATTTGAGAAAAGCATTCATGGTTTTATCAGTCATGAGTAATGTTGTCATTTCTATTTCATACCAATAGCCACACAACCTTGCCTTCATGTTCTATATAAATAAAGTTTACATATATAACTTATTTTATAATAGTACTTTTTTACACATACATACACAGACACATAAACTGATAAGGAAAAATATTCCAGCATCAGGCTTTCAAGGAATTATGAAGCTAGAACAGAGTGAAAGGTTCACAATGAAACTTAAAACTCTACTGGCTATAAGATTTCATTACTAACACAAAACTCAGTCCGATACTTTGCTCAGGCTGGGGTCAACTTATTTTTAGCAGGCGGGATAGTCTTATAGTTAAATACAGGGGAGAATAAGGTTTGAATTTCCAGACAAAAATTTCACATTACTCAGTAAAATGAAAAAAAAAAAAAAAAAAAAAAAGGAATGAGGTCTGTATATCGGCAAGAATGAAACCTTGCTCAGTTTGGTGCACCAACTTTGGATTTGCCTTGACCTGCCTATATGGGAAGGATCTATATGTTTGTTTCTTTGTGTTTTCATCCACTGCACAACACCACTACTTTATTCTGCTACTGAAATGACAGGGCAGAGATTAGTGTGAAATAACTCGTCCATGCACTAGCCAGAAGTATTTCTTTAGATACAGAGGTTGGCGTGGTTCCCTCCTGTACCCTCCCTCCTTTCCCGTGTGAGTGTATTCGTGCCAACGGGAAGGTTTTCAGAGAAGGAGGGGTGCTAATGCACACATAGCTGCTCCAAGTTCCTGAATAGTTATCTTGGAAACAGGTCTGCACTTTCAGGAGTCATCTCCTTAGGCAGGAGGCCTCAAGGCTTCCTATTTTAGTCAGTCACAGCCCCAAAGGTGTCAATGAAGAGAAAAAAGATCTTGCAGTAGTAGTCACAACACACAATTAGCATGAGCAATTCTCACATCATTGTTCATTTGCATTTGCTGAAGAGATCAGCAATGAATTAAAAATTAATTTCTAAACTTTACTTGTAATTGGGATGTACTTTCTAAATATCTAGAAACATAAAGTGTGTATTAACAAAGTTGGTCTTGGAAAGATGAAAAACAGAAAGAGGAAAAGTGACTGGATTTCCCCCTGTTAATTGCTTAACACTCTTCACTAAAGAATTTATTGTTATAAAAAAAAGATATCTTGAGCTAATAAGAAAACATAAAACTTGATGACTTTGCTGGTAGATTTATATGTGAGAATTCTAAGCTGAGAAGGGAGAATGAGTCAGTATTTCTGTCATGCAATAAGATTTCAGAACATTCATCATCAGGAATTAGGTTCTTGCATCTCTGAAGCTATTACACAAGTTGTGGCATTTTCCTCAAAGGATTTTGGAAAAATATGTACACACATTGAAATTTTACACCTGCCATTTGTTCCCTCCCTTGCATGCTGGGGAAAACAATACTTTGTGAGCAGAGACATTTTAAATCCCTTTTATGGAAAGACCATTGTGCCCAGTATTGTGCTAATATTTTCTTCATGTAAGCAGATGTTTAAACAAAGTTGTAAGACTGCAGCATCTGTGGCAGCTGGGAAGTGCCCTGTTCCAAGGCAGGATCATGGAAAGTTGCCATAAGGAATTATTCCTCCATGAAAACGAACCATAGGTTTGGAGGTGTAAGACTACCCCTGAGGAGAAACAAGGAACCCCTGAGGAAATTCTTTTCTTTGGCACTTGGCTTTATATGAGCTAGAAGCCCCCCTGGGTCTTCTGCAATTTTTCCAATGGGTGGGAAACACAGTTAACATTTAGGAAAAGCAATTTTTGACTGCCAAAACTGCAGTGCCTGACAGTTTTTCATTGAAGCAGAACTGATGAAAATCCAAATATTTGTGGATTTTGCTTCAGATGCAAATATTTTGTATAGCTTCAATCCCAAATTGAAGTCCCAATGGAATTTTGATTAAAACTCCTGATATCCATACCTCAGTGTTTCCCTCATTTCAAATAACATCAAGCTGCATATTTTTTAATAACCTTCTGAGTGTGTATACATGTCAAAAATATTTTAGCCTAGTACATGCTCATAATGTGGTATGTGTGTTTTCAAAGCAGACTTCTGTGAGGATTTTTATTCAGGGTGTGTTTTATGTCCAAAATAACAAGCAGAAAAGATGATTATTTGCCAGGAGTTATCATTCAAACAACGAAACCACACAGTTCCTGGCCTTGGGTCAATTGTGCTATCAATTGCCTTACACAAAATCAAACTCTGCAGCAAAAGAAAGTCACAGCTTACAACAAGAGTCAGTCTTGTGATGCTGTTTGGATCAGCAGAAAGGATATTGCTCAGGCTGAATAAGCATCACTGCCTTCTGCCAGCGAAGTAGACACAGCAGACGTGGCAGAGCTGATTGCTGCAAGGAGAATGATGAGTAGAGTGATCTCAACTTTTAAAAAATATCTAAGGTTTTGTTCTCCTTATTCCATGCTTGCAGTTACGAGCATTCATATTAGTTCTTTGAAGCACACAGATCAGGAAGGTGAAGCTGTATTCTCCTTCCTGAAAATCCAGAAAGCTTTCAGCAAGGCTTCCTCACCAATGCCTGCTATAAAAACTAAGCTGCCATGGGATGAGAACCAAAACTCTGACATGACTCTATCTGATTAAAAGATAGGAAAGAAAAGGTTAGGAATGAAAGGTGCAGAGAAGTCAAGAGTGAAATCCTGCAGGATCTGTGTTCTGGCCTGTGCTGTTCAACATGTTCATAAGTGATATGGAAAAAGGAGTGAATAATGAGGTGACAAGGTAGACTGATGATAGTAAGTTATTTAGGGTGGTAAGGACAAGGGCCTCTTCATGGTTGAAGAAGGACCTGACAAGATAAAGTAACTGAGTAAACAGAAGATATTTGATGTAGGTAAATGTAAAATAATGCATTAAAGAAAAAGCAATTCTAGCTTTACCTGTTCAGTGGTGGGTCTCAAGGTCTGTTGCCACAGTCTTTCACAAGTGAGATCTTTGTGTTACAATACACACTTCCATAGAGATACCATCTCAATTTGCAGAAAAGGTGAAAACAGAAATATTTATTAGGCACTGGCTGCAAATAGAGGGCAAAAACTACTTATGGTTATTCTGCCAAAGAGCCTGTGGTGGTGCTGCCTAGAGCAGTGCATACAGTTCTGGCCTCTGTGTGTCCACAAGGGTGTAACAGAGCTGGGAAAAGGCTGGCAAAAAGCTGTCAAAGGAGGGCACAGCTTCTGTAAGGAGTGACTGAAACACCTGATGAGAAATAAAGTACTGCTCTGTAAAATCATGGTTCTTCTATAGAAGACAAATAGGAAATAGATATCCACTGTTTCTTACAACAAAAAAAAAATGCAGTCAGAACAATGAGACCTTCTATGGAACTAATAGGTATGAAAGGAAAGAAAGGGCTATTTCTTCCGTAAGTCAATGGTAAGATGTGGAACATCTTGAGACTTAATAATTTGGCTACTAACTGGTGGCTGAGTTGAAAATAGTAGACAAAAAAGCAGTTCCAGACTAGAATATTCCCTAAGCTACAACTACTGTGAGACAGAGGTTGTATTTTGAGGAAATATTATTGCAGACCTGCATTGTTCTTGCTGCCTTCCCTAGACATCTGCTACAGACATTCTGGGAGACAGGCCACTCATCTGGATGGACCTCTGGTATGGACTAACCAAACTACACTTTGATTCCTGTATTTATGACTCAAGATCTGTGTTAGCTTTATATTTCTGTGGAAAAATGAACCTTTAATTAGGAAAAGTAAAAATGCTCCCCGCCTCCCTAAGCCAAAAAACACCCAAGTGTTTCTGGTCAATTCTTGTAAAATTTTAGCTGAATAATCATTCACAATCAGAAGATAGTTTGATGGTCACAAATGTTTCCTTGGCCATTTGAATTTTACATGGAAAACCAAGGGCGACTCGTGTGAATTCTTCCCTCCATGCTCAGCAAACTCACCTTCGTGTTTCTCTTCTGTATCAAATCACTACAGTGTTTCCAATGCTGCTGTTGGAAAAGCCACAGGAATACTTCCATGAGTCACTGTAAAAACTTCTGTTTCTTTCCATTTGCTGTTTTTTACTCAAATATAATCATCTCATATGTCAAACTTTTGAGATATACTGTTCAGTCACATCATGGAAAGCTACATTAGGGCATTAGTCAGGCAATATTCCTTATCCAATCTTTCTACAAGCCTCTCCCCTGTATGAAAAGAACTTGACCTGGCAATCACAGAGCACACAAGAATGATTCATTATGTCAGTCCCGGAGAGTGTACAACAAGCAGGAATAGCAGCACTGCCATCAATCCCAACAAAAATAAGAAATTCAGAGTCGTTGAAATGATGGACATGAATGCCGTTCTTGCAAAGGAGATAACAATGCTACCAACCAGAAAGAAGAGCAGCAAGAGCAACTGTTGCTAAACACAAGGGGATCTTGGACAGGCTGTGATGATAAGGAGTCCTCAGCTGGCAGGCAGACAGAACACATCCCTGCAGAACGTCTGCAAGTCAGGGGATGCCTGTTGGCCAAAGTGCCTGCAAAGGAAGAGTGTGATGCAAAACAGGAGTGAAAGACAGAACTCATGTGGCAGAAATCAGCATCAGGGATGGAAATTTTAATAAGTAACACAGCCTTGTGCCACTGTGGTGCCTGTACTTGAACTTTTCCTGGTCAAAGTTGCCTATTGCAGCAGAATCTCTTTCCAACATTTCTGAACGTGCTGTCAGTCACAGAAAAAAGTTTTTAGGAAATCTTGCTTTAGGAAACTCTTCTTGACCACTTATTAATTTCACTTTCATCAATGTGAGACATTTGAATTTTTTTTTCAGCTGCAAATGCCTTTTGTTGTAGTGAAAAATAATCCAATACCATTTTCTTTGGGTTGTTGCTTGGAGAAAAGTTATTTTGCTTTTTCCTTCTGTCTTAAGTAGAGGAAGTAATTTGAAGATTTTGTATTTTTCATTATAAGAAAGAGACAGAGAGAAGGAACAGAAAGACTTTACCGCCAGTAATTACTTCCTCCTAATTCTAACAATAATTATTTAAGATCCAGAAAATGTGTCAACTCAGACTACCCTACAGCTTTGTCTCTGTAGCTTGTCAGAAAGAATTTACAGGGCCATTTAATTAAGAATTATAGGGAATATAACTTTGGTAAGAGAAAGATATGCAATATCCTTCAATGACTCATAAAAACCAATCTGGAAGACAGAAACCTAATCGGCGATTGAAATAACTGAAGTGAGGAAGGTTTTCTTCCTGGAAATTTAAATTGAAGGCTAGGTATTTATATAGAACACATCTGATTCAATGCCAGCTTTTGAGTTACAAGCAAAAATTCAGTCAGGAAGGTCCTGTATTACTGAGGGCCTCAAGGGCAATGTGTCCCTTTATAGGTAAAGAAGGTAGGCCCCCTAAAGTGAATCACACCTGAGTCTGAGGATTGGCAGCCAGCCTGGCAGAATCAGCTGTTACATGGGCCTTTTGGGCAGGGATCACTTTGAGCCGATGCTCAGGGATCCCAGGCTGTGTGAACAGCAATCTGAAGCCCACACTTTCAAAAGCCCTTGGTGACAGCTTGAGTACTCTCATCGCAAATAAAGAATTCCAGGTTGGTGGCAATTCTTTCCCATTTTAGAGAACAGCTCACCCTGAGATTGCCTGATCTCCTCTTGTTCAGACACCACAAGGGCAGCCTTCTCTGCACACCCAGATGTCATCTTAATCAAACTGAAATTAAGAACTTCCTGAAGTCATAGAAAATGGAAGTTCTGATCCTCCTTCCAGAAGAAGGCAGGGTCTCTGTAAGACGATCAAGGTGATGAGATGGGATCTGTAGTAAGTCTGAGCTTGTTCTCCTTGAGGGCTTCTTCTTATTCCACCAGCATCATGCTCTTAGGTGCTTTCTTACATTCCAACTGTTGATGCTTTTAGTCAGTTCCTAATCCAGGAGACAAAGGACAGTGTCTTGTATGAAAGGATGCATTTGGCAAGATATCATTGTGGGTTTTTTCTATTTTATTTTATTTTTAATTTTTCCCTAAAAGTTTCTGGTTTACAGTTTCCAAGAACCTACTTTGGCTTTTGGAAGTGCTCTGTTTTGACACATAGCAACATCAGAGAATAATATGTAATAGACTTACCATAATAATAATTTCAAATTTTGCATTGCAAGAACAAATGTGGGACAATAGCAATTTATATATGGTTCTAAATACCTGATTAGAATAAACCCCTGCAACTGCTTTTAGATTCTTCATCTCCTTGCCTCTTCATAAAGAAATCTTGAAGATAAGGAAATTGGGAATATTTTGGGAAATTCTTGGCTTGAAAGGCAAAACATTGAAAGCAAATTTATCTGATGGCACTGGGAGATGCCACAGAGCTTTTCTGATGTGAGGTCCTTGGATTTCTAGACATTAACTCTTTTTACTTCAGCATTTATCAGTAGCTGAATCCTCTGTAACTCTCAGGAGTTCACTCTTCCACTTACCATCCAAAACATAATAATGAAAAAGAAGCTGTTCAGAAGAAGATTATGACACAGACTTCCTGCCATCACAGCTATGTGCTAGCGTCTCCTGCCATCACAGCAATGTGCTAGCTTCAGCAGGGCTGCTGGCTGTTGCACTCAAAGCACGCTGACATTTGCTGGTGCCTCTGTGAGCAGCTGGCATGATTTGTGATCTGCTCTTTGGGCAGGTGAATGGCAGGAAAATGCAGGCAGTGCACTTAGCTGGTAGGCGCCTGTCCTTGCAATCCAAATCCCTGGCTGATATAAGAGAGACAGTGTATTGCCATTTCTGCCCTCTTGGCTGCTGCTACCATCACCTTCTTAGTTATTTATTTTTAGCTGGGACTGAGAGGAAAGTGGCAAAGCAAGTTACACAGCAGATTCAGATACAGTTTGCTACCAGACTGTTTCTTGGAGTTTGTCATGCTCAGTACCACTTTTGGATTGCTATCTTGGAGTATAAGAAAGGAAGGAAGGAAATGAAGGAAAGTCAGAGGATATTAGAAGCATCATCAACAGGTTTTTATTCTTTACAGTGTTGCACTAATGGATAAGTAAAATGCATTTAAATTACATTCACATTCAATGTACGTGGCTGGAGAATGTAGTCATTTCTTTACAAGGTTATTTTGCATGTAGCTGCCATTCTTGGACAGAACTTTTCATGTGTGGAAATCAAAAACCAAAACCAAAGAAAGAGAGGAGAAACAAAAAAATATATGAACACATGCCCTGCCCAGCCTCTTTACTTGTGCTTTTTGAGCACTCATCAAGGAAAGGGCTGACTTTGAGTCATGCACGAGTTCCTGCAAATCTGCAAAATGTTGAATTTACTGAGTCTGCATCGAAATTTGGGATTCTATGTGTCATGAGATGACTGAAGCTCACAAACATTGGCTCAGCTTCGGAGTCTCAGAGCATGAAATACAGAAGTATGCCTGGTCCTATTCGGAGCGAGCCTCTAAGGACAAACTGAAAGTACACAACAGCAGAACCCTTGCTGGGGAGGGAGTCACTATTTCCTCCTTAATGTTGTGGTGAGAGCCCTGAAATGGCTGAAGCCTCTGGGAGTAGGAAGCTTGCTATTGACATCTATTGATGAAGAAGAGAAAAGCAGCTCAGACTGGCCTGAGAGCACCACATATCAGACGAAGGATAGGGCTGGGAGCTCTTTGTGAGCATCAGCTGAGGAACAAAAAGAAAAAATTAGCCTACTCTAAACTTCTTCCTTTTTTTTAACCTTATTTTCTAAAAGAGCTTCTGGGTAGGGATCTATTCTAAGAATCAGTTTTACTTTGTAAGAATTAAACTCAAAGGTCAGATCATGAAAATCAATTTACAGTTAGCTATGTGAGTTGAGTGATTTCTCCTGTAAGCCATTCAGTTTTTATCCTCTTCAAGTCATCAGCTGTTGTCTTAAAAAGTTATACAATATGGAAGCACTACTTGGCTGTTTTCTAGCAGACATTAAAATAATTTAATAACCATCATTGTGACTCCCCAGCGCTTGCGGTGTTATCATTTAATGGCTCCACATATACATAAATCCCAGCTTTCATTGTGTGTGCCTATGCATGACCAGAGGATAATTTTCACATGTAATTACTCGCTATAGTCCCCTCATTTCCAAGTGTGGGTTTAGTCCATTTTCCAAATTTTCAACTTTTGAAGAAGAAATATAGAAAGGAATTGCCATCAGGTTTCCATTTCTAGTGTTTCAGTTTGCCTTATGTCATAAAACCTTTTGATACACATAAATATGTTTTCACGTGCATGCAAAGAATTGTTTCCAAAGTACAGCACTGTCCTGTGGACAAGGAAAACTGCCTGAACATGCTTCCAAACACGATCCCAACACAGTCCCAATGTGTTTGTCTGCAGCCCTTCACAAAGTTAGAGTTCACTCTTCTGAAAATTCGCTCTTCTGAAAGTTAGCCCTAACTTTTTTGAAAAGAACAAACAGATCCCAACAACAACAGCAAAACCAAGCTTGAATGAATTAAACAGCTATTTAAACCCTCAAACAATATGGGCTTTCTTGTGCATCAGCAGGGAGCTAAGCTTTCCCCAACAACACTCTGTGATGGATGGCCGTGCATTTGTGTCAGCCCAGATGGCAGGTCCAGCACCTTCAGAGGGTCATGCATTTTTCCTGTTTGTACTAGGCTTGGAAAAGTTGGGAGGAAGAAAGCAAGTTTCTCAGATCATATGAAAGAAGGCTTAGTGCACTGCCCTGCTACCTCAGGATCCGTCCAATTAAAGGACAAAACCCTGTCACCTGAACTCAGGAAGAGCACAGATAAAAGGCAAGGTAAGACATGCAGGGGGATATGTGCCATTAGCAAATCCACAGAGCAGCCAGAAGCCGTCAGTTGTTCAGGTTGTTCCCTGACACTTACTCCCAGTTTGGGATTTCTTTTCTGTATCTAATGAAGCTTCACCAATTTTCCGTTGATAAATAAAAAGAAGTAAGTACCAACAGCTCAACAGAATCCTTCTCTTGAAACTCTTGCAGCAGATTTTGAGAAGAGTCTTAAATCTTCCCAAAGACAAATCCCAGCATGAAAACAATGGTAAACCCCACTCACCATATTCATCCCAGGTTTTTTCCACATGTCAGTCTTCCACCTCACATAGAGCCATGCGATTGCTTTTGTCAGCAAACTGCATGGACAAATTAGGATGTTCAAAGCACTAAATAATTGAATCACATCACCTCTTCTGTACTGGCAAAGTAGGCATATTAAAACAGAAAATTGTTTTGTTTTGTATGAGTCAAAGTACAAATTTGATAAGCACAAGCATCAACTTATGTTTTGCTTTGCTGTTAAACCTTTAGACCTCCTTCAAATAATGAGGAACTGTCAACTCTGAGAGGTAGACTTTTTCCTTAATAGGTACTCTGAAGAGGTGCTGCACGGTGATGCGGACAGAAGTTAACAAACTCTTTACGTCCTCCTGATCCCCTCTGTGAACACCAGCAGTTTTAAATATGGACAGAAATTAAGGTTTCTGTCTATGTGTTGTTATAATTAGACGTTGAAATAGGACAAAAGCACTTGAGCTACCTATGTTCTTGGATACAACACTGAAATTCAAATGTCCTGTGTTTAATCCATTACCAAAAGATAACTGCCTTTTTATTAAAACTTGGCAATCTGTTTCATATTAACATAAACACTGAAAAGAGAAGTATAAATTCTCGGTGAGCAATGCTCCAAATGTACATTGGATTAAAATGATGCCTCTTCAGAGAAGTAGACTGTATTTATATATATTGGATGGAACACTTATATTTTTTGGCAGGCCCCCATATAGAATCTGCATGTTAATATGCCAGTATGGATACGCTCTTTTTAAGTAGCATACATCAGAACTCCTATCGTTTTCCTTTGGGTCCCTACCACAACATCACTGACTGTAGGGGGTAGATGAGGCTTTTAAGAGAACCTAGGAATACAACACTGTTGAGCTTCACAACTTCTAAAATTCATTAACCACCAGCATGTGTAAAATTTCATAACATTTGAAACATTTAACACCCATGCCCATGAGGATGGAAACCTAGGAAACGTTAAGAAAAAAAAAGACTGAGGCATGTCTATCAGCTAAATCTACAGATCATAAATTCACAATGCATTTCATTGTCATTCATGCTACTGGCCAAGCAAAAAAAATCTCACTTGGAGACTGACAGACTTCATCCTATGGCATGTGTACAAGGCATCACTTTTTTAGTTCTATTAATCTTTCTCCTTAAAAACCTAAGGTTTTATACTTGGAGTTCATCTGCTGTTTCTGAAGACAAGAGGACTCCAGAGATTTGAAAACACTGGGTATAGTATATTATACTATAGTATATTTTAATTTTCTATTTTCTCAGATTTTCAGCAATAATAATAATAATAGTAAGAACAAAACCACTTCTAGCTACCCACAGATTATTTATATGTAGCCTTGGCCAAAAGAGGTTGTGTTTTTTTGGTTCTCTTTAAAAAAGTAACACTTAAAACTCTCAAAACATTCCCCATGTGCTTCAGACTGGCAATGACTAGCCTTAAAAACAGTTGAGCAAGATTTACTTTGCAGAATAAGATTTTCCCATCAAGAGAGATCTGAAGAAAACTGAGTTAGATAGATATATTCAGAATTAAGTAATGAAGTTGGCTATATCATGCAGGTGCCTCTGAAATTGTCGGCTTTGGACAGCATCACCCATGCCTACGAAACTTGTGTTCATATGAGACTTAGGGGCACTGGCAGGAGCGTGTTCTCCATTGCATGGCTCCTGGTACCCACCCTGAGTGCTGCAGAGCAAGAATCAGCACTGGGCACTTCTCACAGGCACCGAGTACCTTCCACTGCAAGACACTGTTAGGAGCAGCGTTGGAGAGACATAGTCTGGAGGGTGCAGTTTGTTAGAGAAAAGCAGTAAAGCTTTCTGGAAGTTGGTCAGGAGAAGGAATGGAATTCCTCAGTATATCTGAGGGATAAATAGAATGGAATTTTTTTTACAATATGTGCTTGCACTTTGCAATAACTTCAGTCAATCCTGAAAATCATCTATTCCTTTTCATTGAATGGGGCTCTGATCAACTTGATCTAGTTGAAGAAGTTCCTGCTCACTGGAGGGGTGTTGAAATGGATGACCTCTAAAGGCCACTTCAGATCCAAATACATCTATGATTCTATGATTCTATTTAAGAAATAGATGAGATAAAGTATTCAGATGCTTATGAACTAGGTGTCAGACTTTAGATAGGAATCCAGTCTCCATACTTGGGTAGAGAAATTTCCAGCATTGTCCCGTGGGAGAGAGAGGTTGCAGTGCTCAGTGGTTGCCAGTCCCTCCCTTCAATAAGTAGGCACCTGGCTGGGGGCTGCAAGGAGTCACCAATGACCACCTGCACACCTGGCATCCACAGACAGTTCCCCAAACCCAGAACCTGAGAAGACAGGCACCATCTGCCAGCCCTGCCTATCTTTTGGTAGTGTTCCAGTATTACAGCCCTTGGCCATGAAGCAGAGAATTGAATGGGAGGTATCAGTGCCCTGCTCAGTCTTGATGAGCTCAAATTTCCATTTCCCAGGAAAGCATCTTAATCACAAACAGGGAGGTGCTGTATAAATGTGAACAGCTTCTGAATGACAGGAATGGAGATTTTGGACCTTAATCTGCTTGACTCTGGCTGCAATTCATAAATCTTTGAAGCAGAGGGGAGAGATGAACCCAGAGTCCCCTACCCAGCAAGGACCTATGCACATTGCTGGCCATATGGGGATGCTGCTTGAGTATCTGGGGTCAGATTGAGGCAAGAAGGACAGACAGTGCAACTCTTCAGAGACCTCCCACAAAAATACTTCTGTCCCTGTGAGATGTCAGGATGAATTGCTGCTCGCAGTAGATTGTGCAGCTGTTCAAACTCTGATTGTGCTGCCCTCTGGGTGCCTGGAGCTTGGCTCCCTCTCACACTGAACATGCCTCTGAGCAAGAAATTCCCAGATAATAGTGGTTAGATAACATGCCAAAGTAGCTGATACTATTTTTTAAAAGGTTTTATCCCTCTTCCCCTCCCTTAATCTGGGGGTTGACATCTTAGATATTGAGCTGCTTGGGGCAAGGCCCATGTGGTCCTATTTTTAGAATATATCCAGAACATTATAGTCCTGATGGAAGCCAAATATGTTATTGTAAGTCAGTATTGGAAAAAGGTTGTTAAGGGCAATGCACTTCTGAGGTTGCCAGGCAGGCTGTGGGGACTGCTGGATGGTATACAGTGGATTTGCTTCCTTCTGCCTGAGTGCCTCCTTCTCATTTCAGTTGTTGGGAAAGTGGCCACTCCACTGAAGATACTTGCTGCATGATTTCATCCCTGTGACACTTTATCAGAGTGTTTATCCACTCCCATCTCCTTAAGATTGAAAGAAAAAGGGATCCCTGGCTTCCTCCTAATAATTCTTCCTTCTTCTGAACATCCTGGCAATGGCAGATTAATTTTCTTTATGTGTGCTCTTTATGTAGTTCCAGGCTGTGATTAATATGCAAGCCTGTATGTATATAGCACATTCTATTCTGTTTGGTTTTGTTTGCAGGTGTTTGATCTACTTTTGCCATGCAGATCTGGGATCCATTGCATCTTATAGGTTATTGTGTGAAAAAATTTAAAAATTATGGTATAAAAGCAAGTGAAGCGCACTCAAATTTGTTCTCATTTCTCTGTAGTTTATTGCTGTTTATGTAGCTCATCAAAAATGAGCTACTTCTCAAGTAAAGAACTAAGAACTGACCATAAAGCTGCATAGGGATGTTCTATGAAGTGTTGATCTGGTATCTTAAACTCACCCTATTAAAAAAAAAAAAAAAAAAAAAGAAAAAAAAAAAGGAAAATAATGTTTTTAAACCATTTATTTCCAAGAAATACAGAGTAATCCATGGGATTATTCAGGTATTTATTACACCATTTCCACAGATTTGTTGAATATGACGGCCACAGCCACTGTGGGCTTCTCAAGGAATGGTGTATGAGCCTAGTTTATTTCTGTGGTTAGAGCCTTATAAATTTATTTCTTTGAAACCATTTAAATTTTAAAAATATATATATACTTCATATCCCAAGGCAAACTCCGTGCTGCACTGTGTATACTGGAATGGATCACAGAGTAAATAGACAAAAAATGAAAATAAAATTCCAGCTAAAATTCTTGTCCAGGAATAGTCTACCCAGATTTAAAGGTTACAAAATGCCAAAACCAAAGAAGTCTTTTCAACACTAATCTTATTTTCAAATTATTAATGTCTTTCCAATAATAACATTGGTTTAAAAATAATATTTACCATCTACTAAGTGCCAGGAATTAAACTGTTTGGGATATTCATTTTTAGTTCTTAAGTGACACATGGTAAGATAATATTACTTTCCTGGATTTTCTGTGCTTGGGCTGGGGTCTCAAACGGGTCTGCATTCTCCAAATCTTTGAGAGCTGTCTCTGGAAAATGCCAAAAGCTTGTAACTCACTGTTGTTTCTATTAGACGCTGCTACTTATTGCCACTGTTTAAATTGGTCATTAGCACATCATAGAAGCAAAGTAGGAGGAAAAGACAGGCTGGATGTGGGGTCAGGAGTAAATATGCACCTTGGACAACATCTGTCGTGGGTTTTTTTCCCTTTGAAATATAACTTACGTAGTATCTTTGTAAGATGTGTCTCACTTTTGCTGCCCAAATTCACTGTGAAACAACATGAGATTCTGAGAGATGATGTTTTGGGAAACATGTATGGCACTGCCAGGAACCAGGAATGCGGACTCTTGCAAAACTACAGGTGACCTCCATGTGTATGGACATGGCCTTGCAAGAAATCCCTGAAATCTGCAATGCTTGTGCATATTTTTCTGGGCAGTAAAAGCAGGGAATAAATATATTATCCTTGTCAAAGATGAGAAATCTTAAAGAGGAAATCCTCTTGGAGAGAAAACTTGAAAAAAATCCTTCCTGTGGATTTTGCAACATAACTTTTAGTTGTTCTGTGTCTGGTTCCAAAGCTAGCAAAGCAGCTATTCCTGGCTGAAGTCAAAGCAAGCCAAATTTCACCAGAATATTATTTGGCTTATGCTATTTTCAAGAATGCCAGTTAAATGGAGAGGAAATTCACACACATCCTTGTGAAACAATATCCAGGGTGAAAATCGTAAGTAAATTAGAGAAAATTTACTGAACATGCTGATTCTCTCTACACTAAGCACTATTACCTGTGGGGTTTTGGGTTTTAAATATCATGGTCATACTTGTGCTTTCACAGTTAATGGTCAATCCTGTTGTTAATATGATAAAAAAATGAGTAATCAGACATCTTCAGAGAAAGCATTAATAATTTTAGCAGCCTGATTTTTATAGTAGTGCTGATTTTCTGTTCTTTAGTTCTGTATGTTCAATTATAAAGCTTTAAAGTGCTGCTGAATGGTATATTTTTATGATTTTATCTTTACATAAAAATCTTCCATGACCATGTTTTGTCTGGGTAATGGTACTTACAGAAGGCACAGAAATAAGCTCCCCTTCGCCACCCAGGCAGCCAGCTGCTGGGCCGACCTGCCAGTCAAACTGAATGGGCTGTCCTGAAAGCTGAAGAAATTCATTACAGTTTGGACACTTGTGCAGTGTCAAGTGATCTCAGTTCCTGAGGCTGGAGATGATGTGAGGAGTGATCAGCGCGGCACTTGTCCAAGACACAGCAAGGGTTATTGCCATCCTTATGGTCAGCAACTGCACAAATATGAAATGGGCTGAGTTTGTGGAAGTTGGTTTCTACAAATTATTTGAAGTGTGGGGCTACCCCCTAGCTCTATTTATTATTCCAGTTCTTGGTGTAACACTGATGAAAAACTCTGTTTACATTAAGCTGTTCCCATTATTGGGACAGCACTATAGCCATTTTTCCCCAGTGCTGCCTTAGCCGCAAAGTGCTGGCAAATGTGACGTTATGACAATCTTGTTTAAAAATATTCAGCTTAAGATGAGGAGCTGTATTAGTTATGTAAACTCCTTGGTGTTTTAAAAACACAAACTTGCATGTCTGTCACCTTCTGCGTCTAAACACTCCTGCCACAGGATCTAAGGCAAATAAATATTTGTCCATTTTGTGTTAGGAGTTTGGCGAGGCGGGGAGCATAGAGGAGTGGCAGAGGGCAGAGCCAGCGACCCCATCCAGCCATGGGCTTTTACAAGGTGGCCATGCAGTTCAGGAGAGCCTCAGATGAACGCATCCTGTCTTGGATCCCCTTTGTGATGGACCATGGATAGGCCTGGCCTCCTAAGTCCCTGCTTTCATTTTGAGCAATACCGTTGGGAGATAAAGACATATAAAGAAACCCACTTAGACAGGCTTTATTACCCTGGCTGCCTGGAGTACCCTCCTCCCCATGATGTCAATAGGCTTGGCAGCCAGAAACAAAAGGAAGTTCAGAGAGATTTTACTGGTTTGTTGTCACTGTCAGTAAGTTATAGCTCTGTAGAGTGCCCTCACACCAAGAGGCGGAGATGTGGGGTGTGGCCCTGCAAGCCCAAGAAAAGGCACTCCACCCCCAAGTTACAAACAAACTATCAACCTAGAATGTTCTCTCCCTCTTTAGTTATCATTGGTTAAAGTTATACTGCAATGTCCCCGCCTCAGTTATCCCTATTGGTCACCTCCCCTCAGCCCTCCCCTTTGCAGTCCCTTGTTCCTCTTGCTATTGGACCCTGACCCTAAACTCCGCCCTTGATCTGTCCCATAAAACCTACTACCCTGCCTTTGTTCTTGGTTCTTGTCCCTGGTCAGTATTCGCATAAAGTTGCACTTTAATAAACGGTTACTCGGATTTCCAAACAGGAACCTGTCTCGTCTCTCTCTCTGTTGATCACCGGTGGCTGTCTGCGACACCAGCGGGACCTGGGGGAGTTGTGTCACCCCTGCAGGCGGAAGGCAACACAGCTCTGTTTTTATAGCCAGCCTCTGGGTCGCACTGCCCCGCAGACACCTGAGTAAGCGCTTTTCACAGAGGCGGCAGATGGATGACTGCAGGTTACACAACCCACCGCTGCCAAGCCCCGCCCGGCCCGTGTGTGACGCGTTAAGCAAAGCGCCGAATAAGCCCACGAAAAGTGCAGGCTTGCAGATTCGGGGCTGGCTGTAAATTCTGCCAGCAGGTTGCCGTCCCCTGCACCGAGCCACGCTGCTGCACCCAGCACGGATGCAGAGGCAGCCTGGCCGCCTGTGCTGGTGTGCTGGGGAGACAGATGTGTCTGTTTGTGCCTGTGGAGGTGGCCACATGTGGGCTTCGCTGGGGGCACAGCCAGATCTGGCCCCTCTGGGGACGTGGCTGCAGTTGTGTCTCCCTGAGGAGACAGCCGTGTTTATGCCTCTCACTGGGACCAGCAGGTTCATGAAGAAGCAGAGGAAAAGCCATGCATGGCTGAGAAACCACTTGGTGAGGGAATGGCCCCCCAATGCAACTAGGGGGAAGAAGAATGCAGTGCATGAACAGCAGTTTTTTTTGAGGGGCACTCCTTGTCTGCTTAGAAAGGGACATGCAGTTTTCCAGGAAAGGACAAAACCAGAGTGTTTCTCTTGGCATACTCTGAACCTCGTTCACCTGGAAAGCCTGTTGTGGCAGCCTATGTAGTGTCAACCATCTCTGTGCTGGGGACTACCAGCTCCCTGACTAGCCAGAGTGGTGTGAGGGCTTCAGGAAGGATGGGAATCTAAGTGTGAGCACTGCAGATGTAGCAGGGTTAAATATGTCTCAGTTAGTATAATAAATCAGATGTCAGAACGAAAAAATTTATTTAGAGCATTGTGTATGTTAGTGTTCCAAACATACCTGATAATAAAATCTAGGTCTTACACAGTCATAAAATCACACAGAATTATAGAACAGTGTAAATTGGAAAGGACCTGTAAAGGTCATCTAATGAAATTACTTTGGAATCATCAGGGACATCTTCAACTAGATCAGGTTGTTCAGAGCCCTATCCAGCCTATCCTTGAATTTCTGGGGATGGGGACTCTTTCTGTTCCAGTGTTTTACCACCCTCTAGATCAGAGTCTTTAGATATCAAAATAGTTTATGAGGGAGAGCAGAGGGAAGCTGGCAGGAGGAGACTTTTCAGAGAAGCCCTGGCAGTCCTGTTACTGCAGTTTAATGACTACTCCTTGAGCCATGAGCAGTAACAACTGTGGGCTCACAAGTGACTACACTCTTGGTTTGATGGCAACCCTACCTACTGAACAGAAACGCTGAGATGGAAGGCATCTTGTGCTTTTCTCTGAACTCAAGGCAAGTGTTATAACTTGTCTTGGATGTACACAGAGTACTCGGATACCATGCTGAGGATGGTGATAGAGGAACATGACCAAACAAATCCAGCTAAAGTACAGGACAGAGGCTTGGCTAGCAAGTTGTGTTGGGTCACAACAACAGCATCATACTATAGAGAGTTCTCCATGTGTCTGTGTTAATGGGGATACAAACCAGTGACCCACCCAGTGCTTTGTGCTGTAAGTTGTTGGATCACAAACACGGCACAGCTCAGTTTCCAGCTAAGAAACACTTCATCCTGCAGTTAAGTGGGTTGCTATCTGGCAGTCATTATGTATGTGATTTACAAGGAACATACAGCTCTCCATTACCAGTGTGAAAGACCACCAATATAAAATGCAGCAAATGGGATTTTTATCTTTCAGCACACAGCAAGAGTGGATGCATGAGCACACTTTTTGGGCTGTATGTAATCAATCTGGTGTAAGACATTATCTCCAAAACAGACTAAATTTAGGACTGCTTTACATGACTTCTTACCTTTAAATATATTTGACAATCTGCTCCCCTGATATCTTGAAAGTTTTCTGTGGCCAGTACAAGATGTTCATCACAAACATAAAATGGTTACTGATGCAATGGGAAGCTGTTATGTCAGAGGAAACTGCTGACAGGCTAAGGAGCAAGCACTTAACAAAAATCAGAGTCCGTTTCTATTTTGTGTTTTAAATCAGCTTCAATGATCTCTCAAGATGAGAAAAATGTGCACAGACTAGAAAAGCAGGCAAGACATGAATGAATACTTCTAAACAGAGATGAAGAAACTGTAAAAAAAGGGAATTTAAAACCGAACAGAATTTAGCAGTGACTATATATTTCATATTTTACAGAGTTATTTTGTAAAAAGGAAGAATCTGAGAGCAGAAAAAAAAACACAGAATATCTTAAACTTTGCATCTGGAGCAGATATGAGTAAGCTTAAAGCAAATAATTTCTAGGGCTGGTTTTCACAAAGAACAAAACTTCTTACTTGTAATCAGGAAACCGTAATCAGTGTAAAATTCGAACTAACAGTACTCTTCCTCTGTCTCAGAGCATATGAACAATCAAGAGACTCACAGACCTGCTGGGTACCCTGGCTGGGAAGGTAGAACTCAATGACACTTGGATTGTTTCATTCACTTAAGTGGGCTCCAATCTAGCAAGCACTTAGGATGTAATGATTAAGGCTGTGTAAACAAATAGGAAATTGTATCCTTGCTAATATTTCGTATTTTTTCTCAAAAGGAAATTGAAAAAAAACTACATTGAATAAAATATTTACTTTAAACCAAACAAAATCTCAGGTGCATGCTAGGAAATTATAGGAAACATTCCATACAAGTCAGAATAATTATTATTTCTTTCTTTTCTACAAAAATCAAACCAGGAAAAATATTTTCTCAGACAAAGCTGTTAAACATTCCCTTCCCAAACCTGAAAATAGATTTGGGATGACCAAAACCATATGTTCTGGGTTTCCCTGAATTTTTTTTTCCCCAGTTCTTGTGCCTAACTTTGCATATACAGGCAGTTTACTTGAAGGCAGCAGGGCTGTTCTGACCTAAAAAAATCCCAAGCATTTGCAATATGCAGCCTTTACGTGTGTGTTTCAATCCATCTTGAGAATTAAGAGTCCCTCTTGTTGTGAGTAATCACATGGATATTAAGAGAAGGATTTTACATGAACACTGTCTTCTGTTTTTGCTATGTTAATTGATAATAAATGTTCTCTGTTTGGCAACATAATAGTGTGAACTCAGAAGCAAATGGATTTAAATTGAAATGAATTTTTGTTTCTATGTTTATGTCTTACACAGATTTTTAAATTTGTGTAGTGTCAGAGCAGGAAATTAATGTGTCCTATGATCTCAGTGTTGTGTATTTATAACTTGGGTTAAAGGTGACATCATAAACCTCCAGAAAGTCCTTGTATACAGAAAAAACAATGAGGGGGAGAAGACTGCTGACCTCTCATTCACATCAAGAAAATTCAACCATAAAATCAAAGGTTCATATCAGTGATTTTTGTAAGTCAAAAATTTCCCTGTGTGGCGAATCTGTGATGAGAAATGCATTGCTCCTGTCTTGAAGATGAGAAGTTTGCATGTCAAAATCCTTTTCAACTATGGGGATTTGGGGATTGATGATTTTATAAATAGTTCTTTCTACAAAAACTAGGGAAGGAGAAAGGGAAGAAGAAAAAAAGGGTTTCTTCCCAAATCACCCACAAGGATAAGGAAAAGGGCAGTTTCTTTTCTGCCTTTTGAGGGGACGGGGCTTGGGACCCTGGATAGTGAGAACTCAGCGTATTCCACTCCTTGTTTCAGTAGCAGTAGGTAAAAAAGTATTTCCCTGGGAAATTCAGCAACGTTATGTATATGTGTGGGCCCCTTCCACTGCTCTCCAGGAATGACCTGTCCCACTGCTTCCCCATGCGCTCTTCTCACTCTCCCATTTTTCCCAAAGTTAACAAGTCTGGAAATAATTAGGAAACCCAGTCAGCTCTCTAGCACTATATAATTCAATTTACTGCTCTGTGTGTGAAAATTTGAGCTCAAGGCAGTGTTTATCTGTTATAAAAATGCTTTCTTGTAGGGGAAAAAACATCCTTCCTGGTTGCTTGTGGCTCATATCTAGTTGCTTAAATCATTAAAATCACAGGATTAATGATTACAAGCTACAATTTTTGCCATTGCTGTTTCAGCATACACAATGCTTTATTTCTTGGAGCACGAAACACAAAAATATGAAGTGGGAGGTACTTTTGCAGTGTCTTCACCATCATCCAGCCCAGATTTGAGAACAACAATGTGAGAATAGCCCCACTGTGTCAGCATGAATCAGGATCACAGATTCTTGACAGGACTTGAAGAATAATATACATAAGGGGGGAAGTTAAGAAACAATGCTACCTCACAGTCTTTTTAGTCTCATACTGCTAACCATACAAATGCTTGAAACTGTACAAGAAGTAATGGAAGTATTTGCTTTTAAAATAAATGTGCTGTGTCATGATTTTCTCATTTTCACAGAATTTTGAATATCTGCTGTTTGTTCAGCATTAGGACTGGGAGCAGAGGAATGGTAGAGCTTGCACACAGGAGCATATAGGGATGTAAAGGGCTTATTTAGAAGGAGTTATGCATAGACATTTTCCTGCATTTCTGCCTTCAAAAAACACATCTTTGTAGAGTAGTATATTCAACCCCACCCACCTCTGGTCATGGTTGGCCTTGTGTCAAGATTGCCCTCACTGACTGTATCTACATGTGCAACTGAATTATAAGGGATCATTCCCTGGCTGTGAGGTCAGCTGTCACAGAGCACCCACAGCCACATTACTGACATCTTGCAGGGGATGATCTTTGCCTCATGCTGACTCCCACTGCTGCAGAAAACTAGCTGAAACCATGCCTGCAACCATGCTAACCATTTAAAATATAGACTGTTGAATCTATGGCATTTATATTAGGAGTTAATAAACTGATATTTAATTTTTGATCGCTGATGTCACGATTGTTGTGCACACAGAAGAAAAGGAATGTTTCTTTTATATGAATCTTCATAACCTTTTTGAGGTGCAGGATTGGTAAGGCAGCTGAGATGTGTATAAGGAGTAGTAGAAACAGCCACTTAAAAGCATGTGGAGCAGTGTTTTCTTGCTCAGGTTGCCCAGGATTTGCAGAGATGTGTAGGGCCTGATCTTCCACTGCAGGCCCCATGGCATTTGGAAGTAGACTGAAGCAATTCAAACTACAAACACATACTGGATATGGCTCTCTTAAAGCCATAGATACTAAATTTCCAAAGAAACCATGACTAAGAAAGAGCAACCTTCAACTCTTTCTGCTTGGCTAGTAAACCCTTGTTGTATGACTTGTAAAGCTCTTGAGACATACATGAGATGATTAAAAAAAAATTGTGTCCAACTGTCACTTTTAAAACTTTTCTATTTGACTTAAGGTATTTTGGCGTGTCTCCAGAGGTGACAGAATATTCGACAATACAGTTTCAGGTAGTTTGGTTACAGAACAGAACAGAAAGGTGAGTTCTGGAGGATCTTTTATTGTACTTTTCATTCAGTACCACTCTGGCCTCTTTAGTGTTGTTGCAACATGAACAATGATATATCTGCCTGACCATGGACTTCCTTTCTAGGAGTTGGACAAGATAAACATCTTTACTGTGAAGGGATACCTAGGAGAAGATGATAATCCCACCTACTGGGATTATTCAGTGACTGATTTATTATTGCCTAGCCAAGATTCTAAGGAGCTTTAAGCTATGCCAAAAATTAGCTGGGAAAATTAAAGTCCTGGTAGGTATCATAAGCAGTCCAGGGTTTTATAATCTATGCAGCTACTCTCTTTGCAGGGAGAGACAGGCTGTCTTCTAAGAAGAGAACTTTCTGTGTGCCTTACTGCTGTTTCCTACGCCCTCAAATATAAAGATTTCAGAGCATAGTGCAAGCGTGACACCAACGCCTCCAGACATCAAACCCACCCTTCTGTCACCACTGCAGTTTTTCTGGGGTGCTGAGTAATATCCAGCATTCAAGGAAGGGTCATTAATGGTGAGACGGTCTGTGTTTCAATCACCTGCCTATCAATCAAATTCCTGAAGGCCAGAGTTCAATTAATTGATGACACCCTTGAGGCAACCTAAGCAGTTAACAAGTCAGTGAGACTTGGTAGAAAAACAAGCAGTAAGTTAAAAAAAAACCACCAACAAAACCTCCCATAACTCTCTTTTGCCATTTTACCTCCCTCTGACTTGTCTTTCCATCACTGCCCCACACTTACAAAGACAATGCATACTTTTCATGCAAAAAACATGGACTAGACACAGAAAAACAAGACATATTTTAAACCCAGACACCCTCCATGCCATAGATAGATAGATTCATGATCTTGAAAATGCCAAAGGGAAATAACCACAGTTTATTGCAATCCTAATAGTTAATTTCACTGTTTTCTTTTCTTCTTAGCTGCTTTAAATTATTTCTCTGTAGTTCCCAAAGTTTCAGTGAGGTGTGTTTCAAGTTCCCTCTGTATAGGATTTTCTTTGTGTTGCTTTGATTTAAACGATTGACTTTTTGACTTGTGATAAACTCTGATGTGGAAGTTTGCACCACTTACATGACACTCCCAAAAAACTCTGAACTATGTAAAGACTTCTCCCAAATACAGAATCATGTTCTTTTGTGGTAATAAATCAGACAAACATGGTTTTAACAACAAACAAATCTAAAACAGTGAAATTATCTTGGTTTAATCAAGCAGTATACATTGTCCTTACCAAAGCTGATGCAATATGGGTATATGTAGAACCTAATGTTTTTACTTTATGTAGATGTGTTTAAATAACTCATTTGGATTAATTATGCACCAGTTTTGACCAGGCTTTCCTTGTAGCTGAAAAGTAAGGTTTTGTTGGTGAAACAGATTTCAATATTACCTTATGTTAAAATTCCTCAAACTCACTAGTTTCTCCAGCTGTGTATAACCACACTGGATGATTTTGCCTGACAAGGTGCAAGCATAAGGCAATCTAACAGACCTGTCCTGGTCTGAAAATGTATGATGAAAAATTAATTTGGCAAGTTTTCCATAATTATGTTTTTATTAATGCTTTGAGCACCTCTAATCTGTGCAGCAAAAACAATTATGCTGTCTTTTGCTTCAGCTAAGGCTTTGGCCTCACCAGTGGTTTGTTTGTGGCTTTAGGTTGCTGAGGGGGTGGAGCTGTCTCTCTTTTCCATGGGGAGTCAACTGTTTTGATACAGAGGGAATGCAAGTTTCTAGCACCCCTTGCTGAGTGAGAACTGAAACAGACCTGCTGCAGGAACATCAGAATACACAAAATCTGTTTGGGGTGGTTTTCAGCATGGGTTTTATTTACAACAGCATGAAGCAATGTGTCAGTGGCAGGGTGATCTGGGAGATGCCAGAAGTTTTGCTCAGCAGCAAATCCCATGGAGTATCCCTGATTTCACTTTGTTCACCTGAGCTGTGTTGGACAGACCATCAGCACTACTGATGGTTGTGAAAGCTGACTATGTGAGACTAGGCTACTGATCTGTAGAACTAAATGGATATACACATTTTGGGTACAGATGTTTATTATAGCAGCATTATAACTTTGCAGTTACACTGATAAATGAGATGGGCTACTTATTTGCTTCTAAGTTGATTTGCAAATCTGACTACAACAGCATGAATTTTGAAGAGCACATATATAATTATTTGGATTCATTGAGATGTCTTGTGTCCCCTTCAGACAGCAGTTCAAAGCCAGTTGCTACTCTTCTAGTCCCTTATATCTACTGTGTGCTTTAAAAGCTCTCCTTCCCAGAGAAGAGAGAAGCCCTAAGGGTGATCAGAAATTGGCTTGGAAGATCCTTTCATAGAAGATGGTATTGGATGGTGGCAGAGGCAGCTAAAGTACAGTTGGAATATGTGATATTTGGGGTAGTCCTTAACTCACAAGACAGCTTCAGTGCTCTGCTTTATTTTAGCTCTCCATAGCTTTCTGTATGATCCTGAGATTCTGGAGAAAAATGGAATTCTAAAAGCACAAACTTGTCTAATAAGCCACATCCAGCTTTCTTGTTTTCAATCTGATTTCTTAGGGGAGGTCTTCCCTTATAACTGCTGCTGATTGCACCAAGTTTATTTTGAAATTATTGTCAGCAACTATAATATTGCTGACAATATTTTGGGAAACTCTTCAGAGAAAAGACAAAAAGGTAACAGGAAGCATGTTTGGCTATTTGGAGACAAGAAAAGGGAGAACTGGAAAGGAAAAACTTCTAAGCATGCTAACGGTCAGCTGGGTTGGAGTTCAGCATTCATTCTGGACAAGGCATACAAGGCCAACACCAGTTATCTGCTGGACAGGAAGCTCAAAATCTGGAGCCAGGGCAACCTTTTCTGTACTACTGCAGAAGCAGGTAAATACCCAAATAAACTTACCACAAGCTCTTGGAGCTTTGTAAGAGCATCCATGGAAGGAAGGTGGTATCTTTTGTGGAGCTGGAGACAGGCTGCAACCAAAATGCAGTGAAAGGGACTGGGATTTTCTCAACTATAACAAAAGACCTGTGCTTTTAAAAAGCTTATTTGATCAGAGTGAAAATTATCTATAGGTTTAAAAGAAATAAAAATCCATTGCTCTGGCTTTCAAAAAAGTTCCATTGTTCTGATAAAATTTGCTGGAGGCTTACAAAGCTGTAAAATTGAAGAGAAAATTCAGAAAAGCAAAAATTCTCCATCAGTCAGATCTGGCACAAGCAAATGATGGAGGCAAGGCCAAGTGTTTGGATAATACATGCCATGGCTGTCACAGCTCCTAGGAGGACTCCTGGTGGGTCACCACATGAGAGCCATGGACCAAAACCCCTTCTCTCTGAATGATACATGCATGAGTAGTGACTGCAAGTAAGAGCAAGGAGATTTCTGTAGTGTTTCAAAAGCTTTGTGAATACTTTTGTGCTATGTATTGCTTTGTGCCATACAACCTTACAAAAATGCTATCAATAGAAGACATAATACAGGGCTTAGAAATGATAATGTTTCTGCAATACATATTCCTTCTCCATTCTCCCTTTCAGTAATTCACAGCAAAATAAAGTTCTTGCATCATCAAAATAATGAAAAAAGTATCCTGGACTGAAATAACAGCAAGATTTTTTTTTCCTGGCTTTCTTGGGGTCACACATTTTTACGAGGCAGAAGATCTTGTAAGCTTGGTAGTCCACCAGATATTGGAGTTTGTTTCTGATTCAGATCACAATCATTGGGCTGAATCCAGATCTCAAGATGAGAAATGGCAGGCCTTGCTTTCTCTGACAGTTTTGAGTGTTTTCAGTATTCTCTCCCTACAAGTCTTAGGTACTGACAGCACAGAATTGAATACAATGAACCAATACTTTCCTACTTTTTATTTTTTAAATATATTTTTATTTAATCATGAGGTCATCTGTTCTTACCAGTCAGCTAATTTGTTGACACAAAGGATGAAACGATCAGCTAAATTTTCAGACATCTCTTCCTGCAAGATTGGCACCTCTAACTCACAGACTATTTGACCTTCATATTGTAATGTGTCGCTGTTGCTGTTGGGAAGACAGCAATGAAAAATTTATTTCTTGGTTTCCATGGTGTGATTTTTGAAGCTTGTACATTGATTTAATTCAGGTAGCTTCTGCATGCATCATACAGCTCTGAGATGTCTAGTCATTCTCTTGTCCCTGTTATTAGAAATGGAATTTCTTCAGCAAGAATCTGCTAGGTATTTTAAAGAGCTGTTTCATTTGGGCTGTGTAATCTTTTCCTTTTATTATTCATATGTGAGTCTTATGGTCCATAGTTTCAGCTTCATATAGGCCAGTAATATAATGCATTTGAAAACAGATATTTGCAGAAGAGCTATTCCCACCCAGTACCTCTTTCTGGAATGGTAGGTCAGAGTTCCCTGTGAAAACGGTGGGTGAAGCTGTATCCCCAACTCACCATCCCATTAAATTCGTATAAAGCAGCAGTCTTGACCATGAAAAGAAAACCAAAATCCTTCCTGAGGTTTTCTAGTAGAGTTTCATTTTAGAAGCACCTGTACTAAATAACTGTGTTCTGGTTTAGCTTGTATGGTGCAAGTATTGCACATTGTATTCACTTTCTCAGTAGTGACAGCCAAATATAGTTTTCTGTTCATTATCGTGAAAAAAATGTTACTGTCACAGATATCAATCCTGTCTCTGTCCATTATATATCAAATCAATTTGTCCTTTCTTGTAGAGTGGAAGAAGGGATTATTTGATTAACTGTCCATTTATCATTCCCATTTTCCGTTTTTTTTCCAACTAGGACACATACTAACTTATGCTGAGCATGTTGTTTGTTTTACAGTTCCACTCACACTGCCAAAGTTTTATTCGCTTTTATAGAGTTCAAAGGTAGATTTTCTTGGCACTGTAGAAAATTGAACCTAAAAATTAACAAAGGCTTTTTTTCTTTGAGTCATTGTTATTCCAAGAAATATGTGTTTCTGCATTCAACCAAAACAAAACTACAGCAGAAGGGGACTTCTTGTGGACAAACTAAGGCACAAGTAATCTTCCTGCCACAGCAACTGAAGCAGGACTTTCTTGTGGGACAGAACCTTTTTCAGCTGCACCTTTGGTCTTGGCCGGCTGAGAGCTGCACAAAGAAACCTGCAAGTCTCTGCAGCAAGACATGGTCATTTTGAAGTAAGTTGTTTTCTGGAAACGGGCAAAAGTACTGGGAACAGTAAGGTGTAGCGTGCAGAAAAGAGGGTTTCTCAGATTCATGTCAATGTGGTTTAATATTTTTTCTATATATATTATTTATAGGAGAATTAATCCCATCTGTTTTATTAAAAATGCCTTTCCTTGACTTTAATAACAAAAAAAAATTAAGAATCCTTTATTTTAAATTAATCTGGAATTTTGGTTTTGAAACATGGTTAATTGTCTGGAAGCCTTGTCTTTGTTTCTAGTTATTTTTCCTCCTTCTTCCACTATTATGGCAGGGTTTAATTTTTAGAGGAAATCCTCCCTTTCTTTTGCTTCTAACTTTTAATTAATTTACATATTTATTTTCCTTTAATATTCTAACTTCCTTTTTAAAAATTTCATTTTAATATAAATAAGTTTGTAAAAGGGGTGCAACAAAAGAGGGGAAAAGAAGTGTGTTTCTTTCTAAATATGGGGAGTATTGTTTCCTTAAAACAATATTGTTTCCTTATTCTAACCTTTTGTACATTTATCAGCAGCAAAAAGAAGCAAAACTACGGGCTTTAAATATGAAGATATGTGAACACTGGACTGTTCTGATACTACATTAAAAAAATTACAGATTAATATTTCATTGTCACTAATTTCCCATTTTAAGCAAATTTGTCACAATCATTATAAATAACGCAGAAATTAGGGTACAGCTAAACCAGTGCTCATGTATTTGCGCTAAAGCATTAGCCAAAGTATTAAAAAATATTCTGTACCTTTTCAGATGCCGCTTAAGGACTTTTCTGAAATTATTGAAAGGCTATTCTGAGAATTATTAAAAAAAAGAAAAAAAAAGCTTCTTCCCCATTTCTGTTTGTAGAAATTAGTGTCTGTCTTTGCCTTGCAAAGCAGTGAAAAAGCAGACGGTGCTCCTTTATCTTGTGCCCTGTTTGCTGACCACTAGAAACAGCGCTGGGGGCGGAATGCTCTGCTGTCCCCTAATGCGCTGCCGATAGCGGGGTGTTATCTCCAAGCTGCCTCTCAACCCCTACCCCGTCACATTAGCCGAGATCAGCAATGCAGCGCGCACTGTCGGTCCCCGAGGTTAAACACCCTGCCACTGCTGAAAGGCCTTTCTCGGTTAGGGGCCACAACTGTGAACTTTCTCATGAGCAGAGAGACTTTGAGGACCAAGCTGCCCTTCCTATCTAGGCTGAAGCTTTCTGTAACGTGGCTGGTGCTCAATGCAGCTGACGACAGCCATCAGGAAAACTGATCTGATTTCCCAGAGCCTTCCGTTGTCTTACAGTAGTTTTTTTGCTGGGATGTATGGTAACATTTTAAATAAGGCCTTCTGGCTGGATTCAGGGAAAGGTTTCATTTCCCACTGCACAAGAATTTAGGGAAGGCATTTCAGTTCAAGAGAAAATACTTCCAGTCCCCCCAACCTGTTTACAGGAAGAAAAATATTTTGAATTTCCTGACCCTTTGATTTCCATGGTTGATGTGTTTCACTCTGTAACCCAATTGTCCACAATTCAAAAGCATATATAGGCGTCCAGCTCAACACTGTGAATCCTACCTTGTGTCACATCCCATGGTGCCTGAATCTGTGTTTTGTTTCTGCCCCTCTCTGGATAAAATTGCTGTGGTTGTTCTCCAGGGTGCTCAGCAGACTGTAGGCTGAAAAGTCATGGTTGTGTCTGCTAGGAAAGGTATGAAGTGCTGAGATTCAAATTAAGGTTTGTTCAAACATGAAGTTTTCTTGCACAGGAATGATACAAGAGGAGATGTTCTTGAGTGGGGACTAGCTGAATTTAGCAATGCTTTTGCTAGCATTGCTCCTCACAAGAAATGTTCATGTGGAGCTAGATAGCTTCAGACTCCATGTTTTGCTCTTTCAGGGCTGATGGTATTGTCACCATTTAAGGGAGACTTCTGACACTGCAACTGGATAAAGTAGCTTCATAAGAACTAGAAACTTTTCCTTGTATGTTTTGGACAGCGGCTCAAATAAACAGAATTCATGTTTTTCAAGAATTTAATGTAAAGTTTGAATTCTTGATAGGTCTTCATTTCAGTGTGCTTGATTTGTCTAATCAACAGAGATATGAAAATTTGTTCTGCAAAAGGTGTCATAGCAGCAGTCCTCTCTGTCCTGTCCTTAAGCTGGGCCACAGAATAGAGAAAAAACTTGTCCTTCACCCTCCTTGTATTATCTTCTTCCCCCCCATTCCTTTCCCACAAACATACATTCAGCCAACACCTCATAAATTGTTCTCTGGAAGACATGAAAGTTGTTTCTCCCAGTGGCAAACACTCTGTTGTCCAAATGATATTATCAGCCATATTTGCAGAATTATTTTACTTGAATTGCCTCTGTTTCATGCATGATATTGCACTCTTTATTTTGCCAAAGGTAGAGCATTGAAAGGAAGAAAAAGCAATAAAGAATGTAACTAATGTGGAAAAAAACAATGAGTAAGAAGGTGCCACTTTTATAAATTCACCTTTGCAGGCAAAATAATGCTACTTTAAAAGCCACTTATATTTCCCTGAAGGCCTAAAACACTTGTGTGATAGTTGAATAGTGCAAGACCAAGAACTTTTCAGCTAGTGAAATAGAAAAATACCTACTACTAAATTGCTGCTCAACTCATCTCCCATCAATTTCTTGTCCTGTTAAAAATATTTTTATTTTACCAGGCTGTAGCTGTTTAGACACTTTCCATAAGCCAGAGAGTTTCAGATGCCCTGTTATTGCTGGTAATTTTAGCACTTCCTTCCTACTGCCATAATAGCAGAGTCTGTGAGGTTCCTCATTAAGAGACGAGTGCCAGATACTGACAGAGTGCAGAACTCAGCCCCAGGCTTCCCAAGCTTGTTCCCTTATTACTGAAGCAGAATGGAAGCTGTGAATTCACAAAGATTTACTTGACTTGTGCTAATGCATCTTGAGTGATAAACTTTAAAATTGAATGATTGTCACCCAATGCACTGGAAATAAAAGAACATAGTGCAGTGTTAATATGCCCCACTTTCCTCTTAAAGCAATTGCCATCAGATTTTCTTCTTGCAAACAGGAAAGAAAAGACTCCTTCTCTTATGCCACCTCACATATCATGCCCGATCCCATAAACGACTTCCCCTTCTGCCTGTTGGGACTTAGCCTTAAATGCATTGGTTAATATGAAGTAAAATGTAACAGAATTGTCCCTAACTTCACATGAAAGGCTGACCTTGATTCTCTTTGATTTATAGTGTTAAAGAAGGTTGTAGCTGACTTACAAGGCCTTGTCATGATAGATCTCCATCTATGTTTTGGTCGTCCACTAAACAAGTGAACTTGAGAACAGGAGTCGTTCATCCATGGAAACGTATGAGATAAGGCTCTTGCACTTAAAGGATATGGTCTCCATATATCCGTAATTTCTTCCCACTCACGAGTTAAAATCCACCTCCTCACACACTCCTGTTGTGTGCTAGTGCTGCGATGGATTTAGAGCAGCTGTTTTACCTGGATGCACGCCAGTCTCCAAAGGACCACACGAAAAGAGGTAACATCAAAAAATGAGGTAACTCTTCCCTTATGAGTGATGGAATACCAGAAGGTTCATTTACTTGGTGTTTTTGCATAAAGTACGGCATGATTTTTTATAAAGTATGGTAGGTGAGCTGTGAATCCAACACGGTCTACATAATGGTTTGAAACTGAAACCTCTAGAATGAAAGGACATCAAGTAGTAAAAGGGCAGAATAGCAAGCATTAAAACCATGTATTGGCAGGTACTTTGTAAATATAAACCTATGTCAGCAGTTTGCCCAAAATCTATATTAGTAATAATTAATAACTGATTACTTCCCTGGTGACTAAATTTTTTAAGTGACTAACAGCATCTAAAACATTCCTTACTTTTAGTTTGCATGCTTTCCACACTCCTTTCCTAGAATGGTGATATAAAGCAAAGCTGAGAGGCCAAAACATGTAAAGCCATTATCAAGATGCTCCACAGGCAGGTACATTCCTTTAATTGGAAGGGTTAAGTAACATTGTTGTTGAAGGATATTGGCTGATTGATAGTGTAGTGTGATGGTTTAATTAAGTTCCCATGGGAGACATCAGCCACAATTCACTTTTGTCAACTGTGAAATACATAACAGGCTTAGCTAAGAGGTTTTATTTTGGAAAACACTCTTCCTTATTCATTCCCAGATCTGGATAATAAGGTTGACCAGCTTGTATTAACAGCATGAAAAGAACATTTATTTACTGTCTACTGTAAAAGTCTTTGATTATTTTTGCTCAGATGAGCAAGTTTTTGGAGAGGCTGTAATTCATCATCTGACTCAAGAGGGGATCCATTACATGTCACGAGCAGCTTGATCAGACCCTCACAGTCTGTGACTTAATATGAAAAATGTTCTGCATTTATCCTACCAGACCACCAGCAGCGTTATGTTCAGAACATACAGAAGAAAATGCATGATGCCTTCCTGAGCAACATCTCTCTTCTCTCCTGTGGAGACGTTTAGGTGGAGAGTGTTGCAGGGTGGTTAAAGACTTCTAATGACTCAAATCAGATAGGGAACAGGGTTTCTAAATTTCAGCAGAGGGTTTTATTGTCCACTCTTACTCCATTCTTTAAAATAGACAGTAAATAAAAGGCAGCAAGATCATGGCAAGCTCACTTATTGTAGGTGACTCCTTACCTTCTACCTAATGGTAGTGAGGGGCAAGGTGATATATGAAGTAGTCACTGAATCTCATTTTGTATTTTCAATTCAAAAGACTTTCCTGAAGATCTGAATGTATAGTTCCCTGCTCAGAGGGACTGGATCAGAGAAGAAAAAAAGAATTGTCTATGCCAGACTTGTGACTTGATTTGTAATACTTTAAAAAGAGCAATCCATTACAGGCTACAGTCATCCGAAGGAGCTGAAAGAATTATCTGCTGGTTGA
The DNA here is from genome assembly GCA_013400495.1 of Nicator chloris. NCBI lineage: Eukaryota > Metazoa > Chordata > Aves > Passeriformes > Pycnonotidae > Nicator > Nicator chloris. The sequence continues at coordinate 107,859 of WAAE01019262.1, forward strand.
GGGTTGGGGTCTTTTTTTTTCTTTTTTTAATGCAGGGTGTTTGGTACAAGATTGTTAGGCATTTTCAGATGAGCACTGGACAGAGTGACTCAGGCTGCCACTGAACTTCATCCATCTCCTCATTTACACCAGCAAGTACTGCTGCCCTCCTGTCTCACAGAATAAAAGGGAAGCACACAGATTCCTGTACTATTTACACAGAGAAGTCAGAGGTGTGACAAGACCTTGGAACTGGCATCTTGCCAGGGGTATGCTCTTCCCAATGACCTAGAAGGAATAGTTCTACAGTACCCTTATCTCTCTCACTTCAGAAATTTGAGGGTGACAAAGTAGCCCTGCAACTTTTAGAGTGGCAGTAGCGGGTAGCCCGTAATGACTTGGCTTTCAGTGGCAATGGGATTCTTAACTTTTTTAACATTCTGTACTAATGGAAGTCCGTAGTCTAAGCAAAATGCAGCTTTTCTCCAGAAGATATCTGTATCTATCTGTACTGAATTTGGAGCCACTAGTTGCATAAAAGGAAGTTTAAAGTATCACATATCCTCCTCTAATGCCCTTCTTAATATGCACTTTGTAGTAGCTTTGGAGATTTTTTTATATTTCGATTTTAGTTCCTTCTTTTCACCTCTGCAGCACGGCTAGATTTGCCATGAAATTTCAGGATGATACATTCATCAAATGTACAAATTAGATATTTGGTGGAAAGGAACCCATTTCTCCAATAATAACCTTTTCATGGCTTTAATATACCTTAAGCAGTAGCATTGGCTCATTCATGATTCATGCAAGAATCAGAGAAAATAGAAGCTACTTATTTAAGTCTTGAGTTTGATCCTTGGTAACTTCTATCTTGTGGAAGATGGTCTAGAAATACAAAGCTGCAACATTATTTGTCTCACAGATTCAACAGAGCAGGAAGATTTCCCAACTTAGTAATACACAAATGCTCAGCCACTGAAGCCAAGCAATACTTTTAGAGATGTAAATATCTGCTACACACAATATAAGAGAAGTATTACAATATCTGTGTAGTATATATATATAGAATACCCCCAGTGCCTTATTGACAAGGAGGACATAGGTCCTTCCTTGGCTGTAATTCTACTCTTGTTAAGCAGCACTTTATTTTAGACATAGGTCAACTGCAAACAGCAAGACCTTCTGTGACATATCTATTATTCTGATTGAGGGTGGCAAAATCTAGTTTAGAAGGAGTAAGTGTTTTATGAAGTTTAGCAAGAAAAAAAGGATAAATATTTTTTAGAGAAAAAAGGTCCTATTTTAGCTATAAAGAAACTTTACTTTTGCACAGTATTTTATTTAATTTAGTAGAGAAGCAGCAGTGGTAACATAATTCTATTTATCTTAATTTCATTTTTAATTGTTGTCTAAACTTTCATTAAATATGGAGGAGATAAACTTCCTTAGTTCCTAAAGCTATAAATTACAGTAGCAAGAGTCCTTTATCATTTGAAGTTAAAGTTTACATCCTGACTAATTTAAAAGAATTTCAGATTTAAATAGGGATTTATAACACAAGCACAGAGTGTGAGATGCCATTCCCAGCCAAAACTTGCAGCATTTGTTCATAATGGCAGAGCCAAGTGGACAGAGTGGTGTAAAATATCTTTGCTCTGTTTTACTAATTACTACACGTCTGCCAAAGATACAAGCAGAGAGATAGGACTTCAAGGGATGTGCTGGTGTTAGACTGCAGAGTCTCTTTCTGAAATTAGTGAACATGAAAGGAATGTGTTGCGAGTTCCTATCTACTGTTTATCTGTGAGGGCCCAGCAGATAGTGAGCTTGACAGTGAAATTCTAGCCCTGAAACTGATGAAATGCCAAAGTTTCCTTAGTCCCTGGGACCGCTCAGTGTATCTTTTCTTGCTTCATAAGGGAGTGACTGGTATTTGAGCACTGATAACAGCAATCTTTCTGGTGGTGCCGAGTTAGAAAAGACATTCCTCAAAAATAAACAGCTGAACACAACTACATTTTTTTTTCCCCCTGTGCGAATGGCAAGCCATAAAAGAATCAAGTAATACATCAGTTCATGGAGCAGAACAATGAATTCCATGCAATTCTAAACATCCATTCCAGGATGAGAAGATTTTGTTCACTTTGATAGGTGTGAAGCTGGAGGTGAGCATGGCAAATGAGAGGAAATGTGTTGGAAAAACTTTCTATAAACTTACTAGACCCATAAAAGGTTCCTTTATATGTAAATTTGCACAATTGTGTTTAGGAAAGTTTATGACAACAATACTTATACTCTTGTCATAGTTAAAAACATACTCCAAGTAGAAAAGTAAACTATATTCTTTGCTATATGTAGGTATTGCAATTTAGGTATCTTTACTATTCTTTGTCTCACACATATTGTGTATAAGAAAGAAGACTTTCCTGCCGGGAAATCAAGTTTCTATTTAGTGATTATAACTTGTATGTCCTCCACACCTCCAGCATTATCTTAGGAGAAATGGTCTAATATCAGTCAGAAGCTACTTTAAATTAGTATACCACCCCCCCAACAAAACATTAAATATTAGAATTTATTTGTCTCCTATCTAGTCATGTACAAGTAGGTAAGGAATATTTAGCTTTTGACATATATTTTTCCTCAAATGTTTTCATTTCCCTGTCTGAAAAAATGCAGCTTGTTCCCCCAGTAACCAAATAAATGTTTTACCCATGGCACATCAACCCATGCCCTTGGCATTACGTGCAGACCATGACAGTTGGAGGGAAGATCTAATAAGGATGCCATGTTACCAGGCTCACTTTAGGACTGCATGATCCCAAATCCTGAAGGTCTCCTGGGGCCAATGTCATCAGGCTGATCGATCTTTCTGCTGCACACCCAGCTGCTCAGCTCCACAGTAAAGTAAAGGGACTCCAGGAAATTGCCATCATCTCCCTTCTGACTTGCTCCCAGAATTTCCCTGGATAGTCAGCTTGTGTCTCTACCTCTCAGGCATGTTGAAAGCCACTTGCTGTATCTCAGGGGATCAGTCTTGCTCACCCATCTTCTATCTGAGGAGGCACAATCTCTGGTCAAGTGCTCCTTACTTGTTTGTCCTGTGCATCTAGTCCACTTTGCCAAACTGAATGTTGATAAATACACCTCAATCAGCTTGTTCTGGCAGGTAAACATGTCATCATTGGTAACTTGGAATATTTGTAGGCATTGTCAAATGTGTTTAAATCACAGATAACCATAACGGTAGATTGAGCTGTCCTGTGTCTCAGTGTTTTCTTGGATGCAAAGTATGATGGTAATGGCAAATATAGGTATAGATTATCTGAAAATGCTCATGTCAGATACACAAGAAGTTACATGCTCATTTCTAACAGCATTTGTTTATTCAAAAATGGTCCTGGAAAGTCCTACCAGCTTGCTTTTGTAAAATATGAATCTAATGCTGAAACATTGAGTAAGTGTATGTTTGCTTGACATGCTTAACACTGGTTTCAGCTTTTGACTATGTAATGTTGCCCCTCCCTGTACCTTGAGAAATCAAACAAATGCATTTCCATAGTAGAAGTAGAATTAAATTTTAAAAAAATTATTTTGTTTAGTTAACTGTAAAATCACATATACAGAATGTTATTTCACTGCAGAACAGGCCAACATCTGACTTTCTTGAGCTGTGAATGGAAGACACTACACTTTGTCATTCTTTTCAATATCCTTCCCTGGGATGATGTCCATTCTAACTCTTCCAACTTGTCCTGTGATTTTAAGTGTTCAAAGCTATTCCTATAGAAAGTGAACAAGGCAATTAGATAGGTGTCTTTGAAAACTGCTGGAAGGACTCTCTGTCACCTAAATTTAAGATTGGTTGCTTGTAACTTTTTTTGAGCATTTGACCCTGAACAAATCAAGTCTAATCAAAAAAATTAATAAAAAAAAAATTTGAAAATCAAAATTATAAAGTGAAGCCTGTTAGCCTTAGCAAAGCAAGAATGTAATTCCCCACTGATCAGTTTCACTTAGTGGTCCCCTAGTAATAAAACAATTTTTTCTCAAATGAAAACCTGTTTAAACAAATGTTTTTTAATAAATACTGTTCTGTGCAATGACAGTGTATCATTATGAAGTAAAACTACATCTTTTGGCTGTACATATCCACCATCATGCCAGTTTTATCTAATGTAAAATTCCTTTCCCATTCTAACTTCATAGCACAGTAGGTTTTTAGGTCTTTAAGTGGAATTACATGAATGTGAAAATGCTTTGGAGAAAGAAGGAAGAAATATTATTATGGCATGCAAACACACACACATATATCTAGGTAGAGTTATACACATAGTAATGTGTGTGTACATATATAATATATAGATACAACCCCATAGACATCTATGCAGATACTTATTTTTTGTTGTTACAGCTGGAAAGGTTCACATAGCCAGACAAATGTATGACCAATGGAATTTTTAGCAGCCAGTGATAATATTTCTTCAGATTATGAAACTTTCTTCAAATGCCTAAAAATTAGGAGTTTATCAACATTAAAAAACCTTAATGACAGAAGAGCACCTTCAAAAAATATCTGTTCATTCATTGGTGAGCATTTATCACTTTCTGTATAATGCAAAGCTTATGTGCTGGCAGACTCAACATTTCCCGACAAAAAGCACAACCTTTAAGCATTTACAATTTTGTTATGTGTCTTCCTCCTCCTCTTAACTGACCTGTAGGTGAAAATATCAGCAATTTACGTCCATACGGAACATGATAAGTTTAATGCACTGAGGTCTGTTTTACTTTTTCCATTTAAAACTGAATTTCTAAAGGTCACAACTTCTATTTCTAAAAGAGCCATCAATATGTTTATATTTCTAAGCAAACTTATTAAAACATTTACTTTGTTATTTGGGTGTATGACAAGTACTTTATTGTTAAACTACAGAGCCACAGATAATTAAAGTGTTGACTTAAATGAACAATCTATATGAAAATTACTATTCTTTCAGAAAACGTTATTTCCAGAAAAAAGCCCCAAGGAAAACCAAGAAACCAAACAACAACAACAACAACAAAAAAAACACTAAAAGCCCCCACCAAAACCTGAATCTCAGAGCCCTTGATCAAAATGAAGCTTTTCTTCCTGGTGGGATATATTCAGTATTTAACACATGTGAGGACAAACCTGTAAGAAAGAGACTGGTCTTTTCCTTTTTGAAATGTAATATTTCCTCTCTGTGCAGATCAAACAGTAGTATTAGTTTATATTTGCAACTAAAGACATGTATAATTCGATTCACTGCAGTAAGCTCCACTTCTAAAGTGTAAAGTGCCATGATTCTTCTGAAAGGAATCTCCTCTATAGAAAGAGATATTTAAACTGTACTGTTTGATAGTATTTCTATATACCCCACCAATTTTAAACCTTTCCCAAAGGAATGATGATTTCAAAACCAAACCAAACCAAAAGGATTTCAAGATGATGAAAATGAATAATTTTTGCGCAATGTTCATATCCCAAATTATTAATTACCCTTTCTAATTTTTTCCCACTTGATATCTTTGAATAGATAGTACCAAATCTGACTGTTACTTATGCCATAGTTTTGTGGTCCCTCTTTGCCCCAGTTTTATGTGCAGTCCAGAAGGTTCATCAAGGGTGCAAACAAAGGGATACAGCAATAAATTACACAGCTGCATTGTTTCTGTTGTGAGTTAACCTAAGTGGGGTCAGTACTTTTGGGCGTACCTTTTCCACAGTGGTTACATAGCCAGATTTTGCTTTGTGCTAATCTCTTACCTTGTGGAATGGTGAATGTGATGTGTGGAAAATAACTTCTGGTACTTGGTGAGCATTCTATAATGTTTTCCCCTTAGGACATTAAGTTCTGCTGACTGGAGAAATGCAAATTATTTTCTGAGTCATTGCTCTCACCATCAGTGAAGTCAAAGGCCTTCTGGGAAGCAACAATTTTTTAAGTACTCACTTAGTGCTTCTGTTAAGTACAATTGACATAGCTTCTCTCCCTGTCAGACATCTCCAGAAGTAAAAGAAACTCAATATATGAGTGTGCTGGTTTTGCATTGATTGATAACCTGTTAAACCAACTGGGGAGCGGGATATGCTTCTGCAAACACACATGTTAAAAGTAAAAAAAAACAACAGGAAAAACTCTCTTAGCTTCTGGCCTTCAAACAGCTTGGCCCGGGCTGGGCCATGCCGGGTTCTGCTGCAGTGCTGGCCCTTTCCCGGCAGAGCCTGCTGTTCTATGTCCACCAAGAGTGGCTGCCCCTATCCCCGACCGGGAGTGGCCAGCACCGACAGGAGCAGCTGTGGCCAGGAGTGGCCACTGTTATCTCACACCGGGAGCGGCCACGTGGCGAGGACTCTGCGGCTGGGAGCGGCACGACCGACACGGCGCTGCGCAACCATGGCTGCCTCGGCATGGCTTGCAATGGACTTTGTGTGCTGAGCCAAACAGAGTCCATTGGTTTTTAGCCAGCTGTGCTGCAGACTGAGGGACAGAGACAGCAACAGCAGATTTTCTTGTTTTTGCACTCCGCGTGAAGGCAGGCAAGTAAAGCCAGCAGCCAGCACAGCTCGTACAGTGTCAGCAGAGACCACATGACCAGCAGCGAGAGACACGGCGAGTAATCTCTCTGTTCAGAGTTTGGATGGGGTTGACCTTTCGGCGTTGCAGAACTCTATAAAGACTATTTTAATTGAGAAAACTTGAGAACAGGTAGACTTGCGAACACCAGTCGTCTCCCGAATTAGAAAAGGGAAGGGGGGGGACAGGTGGGGAGAATAGCATGATGCACTGTGGTCAATAAAGAAGGAATCAAATTCTACATAAGAGAGGATTGAGGGGATGCCTTATTCTTAGTTTGAGGTTCTTTTGTGAAGCTATGCTAATATATCAGACTTCGTTTTTTCCCTGCAAATTTATGTAGTGCATCAGGGGGTGTAGCATTCTTCCTATAGTACTGAGCAGAGGTGCCAGTGTTGCAGCAAACAAGTGTTAAAGTAACTGTAATTCAATGAGAAGCTTAAACAGAAAAAGACGGAGATGAGAGAAATGAGAAACCTTGCCCCAGGAGTGAAAGGGGAGGACCTCTGTTCCCAGAGATGAATGAAAAGAGCTTGTTTTTATGCTAGGGCAGCTGGTCCTTAAAATAGCACCCCAATAAGTTACAAAGCCCATGAAAAGCAGCGTTGGGAAAGCTGCAAAGCATGGGAGGGACTTTTCACACCATGAACAGATTTTTTTTTCCTTTCCCGGGCAGCTAGTTCGCTGTGACATTACAGCCACAAGAGAACTACTTTTTCTTGTAAAAGATCTCCATAGCATGATAAGAGAAACTCCTCCCCAGAAGGACTGATGAAGTGATAAACTGACTTAAGTCACAGGTTTTGTCTCTGTGCATTGTCCGTAGGAAGGAGGGGAAGATCGTAGGAAGAGGGGGCAAAGGGTGTTCTGAAAGTTTTATTTTGATTCTTATTGTTTTTCTTTACTTTCAGTTCTGTTTAAATAAAATCTCTTTATACACACACCCAGCAGTAAAAGGAAGAAAGCAAAAGAAACACCCCAAATATAAATTTCCAATCAATTCATGCTTTTTCTCTGGGCAATGCAAAGCCTGTTGTGTCAACAGAAACCTGCTGGGAGGGTCTCTGTCTGCTGTCTTTGGAAGTCCCTGCCAATGCCCCACGGAGAGCGTTTGCTAGAACGCAAATGGGTCTCCTTGAGGGAAGAGGTGGCACCAAGAGCAGCTTTTTTCCAGCTGCACAGGGCAGTTGGAGGCACTTCTCAAGGGGCACTGAGTCGTGCCACACATTTGGCGCCACTTGTCACAGTGAGCAGGATGGTTGGAGCACCGTGATCTTTCCCAGGAAGCGTCCTGAAAAGGATTTCCTGGTGGCACAGGCACGTCCACTGTTGCTGAGTGATTTCAGCTCTTCTGTAAGCATCAATCTTCTGGGGCCACATGGAAGAGAAAAGGGACACAGCCTTCATTTGGAGTTCCTCAGCAGCTTTATTCCTCGGAGGGGTCCAGGGACAAAGAGCTGGGGAATCAGAGGGAACAGGGGTTTTTATAGGAAAGGTGAGAGGCAGGGCAAAACACTAGGGCCACTCAACTCAGGGTTCAGGGGAGGAGCAAAGGGCAAGGGCCAGTGGGGTACAAAAGATCTACATAGTTGCCACAAAGCCTGTTGGGAGTAGCACTTTAGCTCACCCTGAAAAGGAGAGCTACCTGTTAGGGTATCTCCCTTAGAGGGATTACAGTGAGGTTGAGCCTAAGGGCTGCTCTCTCTCCAGAGGAGGGTGCTTGTGTTACTAACTGGCTTAACAGCCTCACATTCATCCTCTTCCTCTGGGGGGTGCGAGGGAGGGGAGGCTGGCAGGGGAGTGGAAGCAGCAGGTCCTGGCTCCAGGGAGGCCTTGGTTTCGGCTCCAGTTCTGTCTCCAGTTCTGTTTCCAGCACAAAGAACTGGTTGAAGGACTGCGGGAAAACTTCCCTTGCTGTCATTTCCTCACAGAAAGTACCATTCTTAAAGTAACCCCAAAAGCATACAGTTAGTGTGTGATAGCCATGTATCTATGTGTCTGCCTTGTAGAGGAAGCTAAAAATCCATGAATTCTTCACCTTATCAACACATAAAACAAACTGGATAACAGCCACAGTAACCTTAGTTATAGGACCCATGTTTAGATAGGGGCCTGCAAATGAGAGAAATTTAGCCACAACCACCACATGCCACCCAAACCAGGGTAAGCTAGACCACATGGTGTTATCTAACGAGGTTTCTGTATCCAGTACACAAGAAATTAGGTCACTCAAGAACTGTTATTTTTCATCCTTTTTCTCTCGATGCCGTCCTGCCACACATTGGGTGCCAAAAATCTGTCTTAGTTTGAAAGACAGGTGTCTGCTAGGGAGGGCAGGGCCTGCCTTGGAATGGAGAATTCAAACCTCCAAATTATTATAATTTTGAAAATGAAAGGGCTCTCAGGCAAAGATATGGGGATAGGAAGAACAGCTCTTTACTAGCATGCATAACAAGGCAAACAAAACAACAATAACTACAGCATTAGCACCAAAACGGAACTAGGAACTCGGTAACAGCTTCCCTGGCCACAGGCCCTTTCCTCTTTGGTGCAGTCCCCGTCACAGCCAGCAGGGCGCTGGTGGCTCCGGGCGGGCAGGGCAGGTGCGATGATCCCCCCGCGGCTGCAGGGGGCGCTGTGGCGCGGGCTCGGGGCCATGCGGTGATGGCGGCTTGGTCCCAGATGGGAAGGGATGGAGGAGATGGACCAGAAACTCTGGAGCTGAGGCTGAAGACCTGGAGGTCTCAGCAGGCAGGGGATGTGGGCTACAGAGTAGCAAAAAACTCAGAACAGTGCCCAAGAAGAAGCAGGGGGGCGGGACAACAGCCACCCCACTTTCAGCAGGGTGACAGGCCCCTCTTTAGTGGGGCAGGACATAACAAGGTCTTAATTCTGTGGCTGCTCCCAGGAGCAGAGGCTCACTCCACACCAGAAGAAACAGGACTGAGCTGGACTTCTGTAGCAGGAGTGAGTTCTTTCCCCAAGCAGCAGCTACACCGTTCTCCTCCAAAGACTCAGATTGAATGAATCACTTCCCCTCCCCACCATCTCAAGGACTCAGCCATCAGTGCTTCTTAGCAAAACAATGGGAAAAAAAGCTACCGGTAATAAGGAAAGAAAAGGAAAGAAAAAAAAACCCACCAAAAAAACCCCAACTCAACTCCCAACAATGAGTCAAGCAGGAGAACTAATTTTCTCTCAGGTTATTCCTTATATAAACATAATTGTGCAGACTGTCATTAAACTCTCCAATCCTGCAAACACTCACAGCAGTGGGGACAGCTCATTGTTTTTGCTATGACAGCCCTGCAGTCAATAAGCCCTTGTGGTCATGAATTCTTGATTCAGAGTTTTCCTAAGATAAAGCAACAGAATTTAAAAAGCTTCTGAAAAAGGAGGCAGGAGAGAATTGCTAGAACTATGAGCATAGTTTCTGGAAAGAGGCAAACAATCCAGCCTATCTCATGCTCTTTCTAGTTTTCACTTCAGATCTTCATACAGTGAAAATAATCTCTGCTTTGGAAAAGCAAATGGTACTTGACTCTTGTTCTGGTTGAGAACTCCCAACTTCAAAAGCTGCCTTGCACATCTCCATTCAGAGGAATATCAGGCAGCAAAAGCAAGCATGGAAACAGGGTTCTCAAGATCCCACTGGCTACCAGGCTGCAGCAGCAAAGGACAAATGTGCTCTGACTTGCAGCAGGCAAGGGACATTAATGTGTAGCTGAGCCATAATGTGGCAAGGCAACACTGCCCCTTCAACACCCTCATCGCCTTCTGAGACCTCTCTCTCCTTAAAAAGAAATGAGAGCAAAACAGTGCTGTATGAGGCAGACTAACACAGCAGAGGGAAGATGCCTCCACAGAGGCCTCTCTAGAAAGATGCAAGGTCTCCTGAGGGTGACTTGACCCCACCTTAAGGTAAGGAGGTAAAGTGTCTCTGGAGATGCCTTTCCCTCTCTGTCTTCACAGCATGTCTAAATGACTGCTCTGCATCATTTGCCTGAGTAAAATTACTTACAAGGGGTGAGATGAACTCCATCTTTCCTGTTGGGGCAGTTTGGGGTTTTCGGTGTTTGTTCACCACCTTTATTTTCAGATTGTCACCTAAAAGAATTCCAGAGGATATTTTAGTATTATTTATTTTCCATTGATTCATACACTGTGGGAGAACATGAACTTAGCTTTATTGCTCCCAGCAGCAGCAACAGTAGACATTAAAATGATAATATATCCATTTTCTGAGGCAAAGAAAAGTTGCGGACAGCTAGCTATTCAAAATATTTCAGAAGACAATAATTCTCCTAGGGAACCTTGGAATGGCCATAATTACCAGTCATAGATTAGGATTTAAGAAAACTACTCTGCTGTTCCCAACCCCTGAGACTGGAAAATTGTTTTCCCTTCCATATTTGTACTAGTTATTAGAGAAAGATAAGAAAATATGAAGCAAAGAAAACATAATGAAATCTCAGGTTGCAAAGAAAAGTAAAATGAAACAGATTCTTTAGAGAAGATGTCAGATTTTTCTCACAGGAAAAATAGTTTGGGATAAAAAACACAACCTGAGCACTAGGGAAACTGGTGTGACATTTCCTGCTCTGGCAGAGATTTTCCGTTTGACCCTGGAGAAGTTCCTTGCATACTCTTGACCACTGTCGTAACCTTTGGCATTTTATTAAAACCCAAAGTTTTTCAGTCTAACTGATTATTGTAGAATTTAATAATTTATTGGAAAAAAAAGTAGTTATTAAACTTCAATGTTTACCTTGTTGATTTTTCAAGCCACTTTCAGTATTATTATTATTATTTTCATCAGTAGTAGTATTATTACTAAGACACTACATTAGCAAATTTTATCTTTTTAAGTAATATCTGTGGGTAAAGATAATGATTTTGCTTATTTTCTTCTTGTCTTAATTACCATAGTTTATAACTGGAAAGTCAGGGAGACATACACGTACAAGTACTACAATAGTTAATAGGAGTCCTTTTGTGTTTGTGTTTGACCCTTTGGAGGCATATATTTGTCACAATTATTTGTACCAGAGTGAAGATGCTGCAGAAGTGCAATATTCCTGTTGGGAGACCTTCACAAAATGCATAGCAAATGAGGAGGACAGAGCATTGCACTTTCAGCATTTTATTTATTTATTTCAGCATTTTAACTTGGAGCTGGTAGCAAACAGAACCCCTTGCTGCTTGGCTTTGCTTCTCAAAAAGGAAAGGATCTGGTATCAGCAGTATTTACTCTTGGCCACTGAATCATCACACATCATGAAAGCAGAGCACCTGGCCACCCTCACTCACCCTAGATGAGACATGTTCTCCTTAGTCATGCTCTAAGGATTGGTTAGTATGTGCTTGGACTGGCATTCCCAAAATGGCAAGATCTTGCTCCTGACCTTTTAACTGAATTGAAATATTTTTTTCTTCTACATGGTTCCCAGCTTAAATTGTATGTTTGATCAGAGTCTCTCACGCTTTATCCTTCAGGATTCTTTTACCTCACTATATACATCTCATAAGGCTTTTGACCGCCAGTAATAGATTCATATCAGAGAGCATACTTAGAGAGTTTTATCTCTAAATTCCCCCAATTCCCTGCCGCTGCTCTGTTTTTCCTCACACCTTGACCCTAATCAGTAGTTTAATACTAGAGAGAGTGGTATATCAGGTGTATGCTTCTCCTTGTCCACACTCCTCCTCTTCCTTGGGCCATGTGACCTCCAGTCATACGAGGGTTCTATCAACCCCCCTCACCCTCTGCAGTATTGAACTCTAAGGGCAAAAACAAAGACACTGAACAACAGTGCATCCACCTTGTAATATTTAATATTTCTTCCTTTTCTTTCTCCTTACCTGTTTAAATGGCAAACTCTGTGGTTCTCAAGTTGCGTCTGCTGTAAATCACCCAATACATTCATTGTATTAGTAGGGAATAAATAAAACCACTGCGTTCATAATCAAAAGGAATGCTGAATATCATTCTAGAGATTTTGATACAGCAGAAATACACACTTTCCAGCTATGGGCTTCACTAGAGTTGCAGAATATGTGTTTTGGTTTTGTGGCTTTCATGTCAAGAAGAAGAAGAAAAATAATGGAAGAAGCATAGCATTTCCTTTGGTGCCTTAGGTCAGAGCTAATGAGTCCTGGGAAACAGTAATTCTCTTAATCTTGGAAGAAAAATATTTAGTTATAATGGGATCTATCTTGCAGGTGCTGTTTCATTTAGGCCAAGATATTTTGCATTCGCTTGATGACAAGAGTTCAAGTTCATTTCATCAGCAAGAAGTCAGCTATCAGAACCAAATGGGCTGATATCCATTAGCCTAATTGTATCACTCCCAACTCCCTGTTGTCCTGCTTTGTCAATAGTGATAGCCTGGGCTGGTTATCTGCCTGCTTTTCCAACAGCAAGTCTTCTGTATTGCTCTTGGATTTTCTCCTGAAACTGAGTCAGAGGACGCTTGTCCTCTTGGGACTATTCAGGAAACCTCTAAGGAATCTGTCAGCTAAAGGTCACCAAAATTTCATGTAATTAATATTCATTTCCACAGTGGTAAGTGTATGGGCAAAAGCCTGATTCCATTGAAATCAGTAGAAAAAGTCCATGGCTTCACTGTCAGAGGAGACAGACAGTCAATTCACCATCACCAGCTGTGTGAATACCCCGGCTCCCCAGGCAGCCCTGGTCCCCAGGCTGGGATGGGATTCATGGTGCACAGACAGCAGCAGCATATATCCAAGTATGTCCTCACAGACACAGTGCTGCCAAGCTCCTGCCTTCCTATGGCCATTTCCACTGCTCCTAAAGAACTGACCAGTGAAAGTGCAGCAGCAAACTAGTCCTTTACCATCTCTGGGCCCACCTGCCCCCCCATTACCTATTTTCTTACAAGCTGTGATGCTTTGCAGATTATGGGACATCCCTCCCATGGTGGTGACTAAGCATCAGGGCTGGGGTCCCAGCAAGTGCCCTTTTGGCCGTGTGACATGCTCCTGTTCCGTGCCCTGCAGGGTACTGTGTAGCACAGGGGTAGGGTCCTGAAGATTTTCTCACAGATACAGCTCTTCCTCACGCAAACTGTCAGTTCTTACAGCCTCGTGGCCTCTTGGTCTTTCCTTAATTTCTGGCTTCTCATTATTGAAGGAATGTGTTCACCTCTTTCTCTCTCCCACAGACTGACGCAGTAAAGATTCCCTGTGCCCCTTGAAAACAGTGAAAATGGAAGCCATCCACTTAACTCTCATGGTTTCTGAGTTTATGTAATACTTCATCACCACACTTACAGGGCTGAAATTAGCCAGCAGTTATTGTTTGCATTATTACAGGCAGCCCACAGCTAGGGAGTCAGTATGTGGTAGCCAAAGTATGCACTTTGCCACCAATCACAGGTGGTGACAATACAGTGTACACTTCGCTGCCTGCTGTCATCACTCTCAACAAGACATTTCAGTGGTGTTGAGCTTTGAAATCAGATTTCAAGGCGACAAGAGCCCTCAGGATTGTGGAATTTAGAGTCAGTCTTTATCTTCAAAGCAGCCTATACAGCTAATGTGCCATATTTGTGTTTACTCTAGTGCTACATCTGTAATCCTTGAGATTTGCCAAACTGATCGCAAGGTAGCCACAGGGGAAGGGAAAAGGAAAGAGAACAGAAACATTTAATCAGAGCTATATTTCCAATGTGTTGTCTATTAAAAACAAGTTTGCCTTTGCTACGTGAAGACTGCAACACAGCAGATCTGTCTAGTGCTCTTGTGGCACTGACATGTTGAAAGCCACATCACAGGCACGTCAGGTCCCCGTCTCCACAGGGGAGAGGCTCTTTCTTCAAATATCCTCTCCTGCTTTTTTCTGTGTTGGTTTTGAAGGCTTTCACCTCTTCTGTTGCTATTTTCAAAGGGTGGGAGGAAAGATAAGGTTACAAGGCAGTGTGGACATGGTTACATGCTGTAGTCCCTGGTGAATGTGCAATGGCACATGGGAAGGGAAGGGAAGGGAAGGGAAGGGAAGGGAAGGGAAGGGAAGGGAAGGACCAAGTGGAGATGCAATTTTTACTTTTACTTGTGAGGATTCACACCCATAATTGAGTCACACAATAATCGTGAAAAAAGCAACTTCTTCAAAAGAAGGACAGTTTTTCAAAGGAGTGTCCTGGTTACTTGTAGGTATTTGTATGGTACATCTACATTTGCTTTCATGGTATGGTGCATTATGTCCCCCACGGGTGGATCTGGCCCACTGAATTGTAGTGGTTCTCTGGGACAGTCCGGGTTTTCCTCTATCAAAAGAAGATGACTCTAAAATCTGTCCATCTTAGAGAAATCCATAGGAGCAGATTCTGAAAGAAGAGTTTGGGAGAGTGGGGTGGAGCGGGGAAAATAACAGAAACCTTGTTTTAAACATTGATCCGTTATTTTTTGCCCAGGATACAAGAGAAGTGATAATAAATCAATTAATTCTTTTGCGGGTATATTTGACAGCTCAATCTGGAATAACTAGAAGTAAAACAAGGCATTTTATTAAATTCACCTGCACTTTTTTTACAGTCCATGGTAGGACAGAGCAGAAAAGCTGATCTCAGGGTGCTCAGGTGGGCTAGACTGCTCTGCCCTCCATAGTTATAAAGCTTTGGTCAGTGAGCACATCATCAGGAGATTTCACTGCCACTGAATTTCACCTACACACCACTGAGGCCAGAAGGATTTCTCCATGAGCAGAAGTAGTAAATATTGAACTTTAAATGTAAATGAATGTCTACATTTAATAAGTTAGCCAGGGGACATACCACTGAAGTGACGAGCCTGGGCTGTTAATGACACAGCAAGATAGAAAAAAGGTATCAGCAATTGCCAAAAATTTTACTGAGGAAAATGTGCAAAATCCCCTTAATCTGAAAGTGCCTCAGCACTTTGGCAACGATGTTAAACACAGGGCAGCAAATTGTTGTCCTTCACTTATCTCTGCTTTTAATTCAGTCATTTCTTTTACTGTGTATTTGTGTACTGAGCATTTTTATGGGGATCTGCGGGATTTAACTGTTACTGGTTTGGCTGCCACACTTAATGTCATGCAGCAGCACCACACACATGGGAATAATTTTAGATATGCTTTTTTTATACAAATGGATATGGATTTTCTGCTTGCTTTGTCATAATCTGGGGTAACTCTGAGATACCAAGACAACTGGTGCTTAAGGAAGAATTCAATCCCTCTACTCCCTTTAAGCAGAGTCTGTTCTCTGTGTTGGTTACTGGGGCACCTGGTTTGTCTTCAGACAGCAACACAGGGTCTTGTCTTCAATCTTCTTCCTTGAGATGCCTTGATACACCATGAGCTCATTGAATGATTCTCCCTAAAAAGAAGAGAGCAGAAAACAGATGCTAGCAGTGTTTCCAGTGACTTGGTCATTCAGAGCATATTTAAATGATTTTGAGTAACACAGAGTTGGCTCATTGCAGTTTCCAGAATCAGAATTAGGCCATGCTTTCAGAACATGGTCAGCATGCTCTTGTTTAATGTCATATTGTACCTGCTTTTCGTTTGGCTTAGTGAGTAAAGCAACCCTGGCAGTAGCTAACCTATGTTGACCTACTCTGCAGTGGTCACAGCCAGCACTTTCCTGTAAGTGACCCTGAAGTGGAGGGCAAACAGTGATATAAAAACCCATGTGCCAGTTTTGAAAGGTTAAGGAGACATGTTCACAGTCTCAGATTTGGTTAGTGATATAAATAGCAGCAGAGTTAGGTCAGCACAGAGTCCAAACTCAGACTTCACCTTGCTGATCAGCCAAAGGAGGCCATTTTCTCTTTACACATCCCTTGCTAATTGGGTCCTGTGTGAGGCTGTCTCTGGCCACCAGCAACCTCATCACCACAGCCTCTGGTCACTCTTCATTGCCCTCCAGTGTCCTCTGGTGTTTGCACTTCTGCATAGAGCCTCCCTGCAAAACACCCTCAGGAAATCTGGGACGAGGAGGCGAACTGCACCCTTGGACAGCTGATGGACTTCAAAAATATGTATCTCAGATTCTCTAAGTAGTGCCAAGGTAAACTTTCACTTCCCATGAGTAGATTTGACCTGACTGAAGTCAGTGGGAGTTTGCTATTGACTTTAGTGGGAGGAGAATTTTATTCCATTTGTGTACAGCTTCTGCCCATACTTGAAATCTCCTTGGAAAAATGTAGCCCTGAGATACAAAGTGGCATGGGAAACCAGAAGAAATTGATTTATTTGAGAAGAAACAGAGAATGACTCTGAAATTGCAATAGTGAATAGAAATGCCACATGACCTTTAATGATGATTTTTCTTAGAGAGCATTTTTTTCAAAAAGGCAGGTCTTACCTGTAAGAAGCACATAGGCACTGTCTGGCTAAAGGGGAAATTGTTAGTAGGAATCCCTCAGCCAAACACACCATTTCAGCTGCTCCCAAAATTGCTACATCTGCTTCTTTGAAAAACACTTCTTCCACATCCTCTGCTACGGTGCCAATGTGCACTCTTGGGAAATGGATAAAAGCACACTCCAGATTTTCACATGCCAAAGTGGGAATAATGATTCACTAATTAATCCCTCCTTAACAAAACAACAGGATTCTTGAAGAAAAGAAAAAGCAGTAAACACTGTTAGGATTTTCTGCAACACCAGAGAAAAATGGGAACCATTCTAAAATTAGGTACGTGTGTGCAAGAGGAACAATATCCTGCAGCATTGCCCAAGATACTCATGAGATGAGCTTTTCTTTAATTGGGATTTGTCTCACGCATGTGATCTGTTAAAGAAAAAAAATGAACTGAACACAAAAAATTGCTCCTAACAGTGTGTTTATGTTTATCCCATTATTAAAAAATTGCTCAAGACTTACATTATTAACAAAAAACCTGCAACCTTTATAATCCTTCTAGAGTCAGTGATGACAGTCAACAAAAACTAGTGTTGGTTGTGCAAATTGAGGGCCTGGAGGCACTGAACTTAGTCAAGTTTTTCTTAAGACTTCAAAGCATTCTGGAGAGCAGAATATATGCAACAAGACTGTTTGGGTCACTGCTTCCTTTTTTAGTATTCATTTTCTGTCCTCCTTTTACTGGCTGATTTCCAAAACATGGGCCAACATCTTGGAGCCTAAACACAGACTGCAGAAAACAAGCCATGCAACCATTGCTTGTTTTGGTGCAAAAATAATGAATTTAGTCTGGGGAAAAGAAAAGGGGAGTCTGCTTGTAGCAGCATCTCATTCTATCCTGCACAGAAGGAACAAAACACTCATCCATCTTATTCTAACATATATCATTTATAATATGTTTATGCTTTTTTTTTGCTGACAACTTTAATAAGTAGTTGCCCTACAGTCTTGAACAGAAAAAAAAATACAGTTCTGGGCTCAGGTTTAACCCCATCCTTCCAGCTTTACTGTGACAATTTTTTTGGGAGAGGGGGACCACTTGGGATATTCCCGTCCATCATGCTGTTGTTGATATCCCTACCTGATGACAAAGAAACCACCCACCATCCCAGGCCTCTCTGCATACAAAAATTACTGGCCTATCCATCAGTCCGGTGGAGAGGGCTGACAAGACATACTACACTCAAATGTAAAACACATGGCTGCAAAACACTTAGTTTCCTGGCAATAATTAAGAATGCTACTTGGCAGGTTGGCAGCCACATAAAACAACTGTTAGTCAGCTTTAAATTTATTACTTTCCCAGCTTATTGAAATGAAACCCATATTATAAACGTATGCATGCAACGAGGCCTCAGATGATGAAACGACATGCACATAAAGTCAAGGCAGAAGTAAATTGTCTCAGGAGAGCTTTAAAAAGTTGCTGTGTCCTAAAGCAGGCAGAGAAAAGTACACCTTCTGGGGTGAGCCACCTAGAAACTCACCTGACTCTCCCAGCTTATTGCCATCGAGCAGACAAAATATCAAAAGCTTCAAAATACTTGCTAATTTTTGTGCAAAACAAAATGGAGAAAAGCTAATTGCCATTAAGTTTGCTTTCCCCTTTACAATTATCTAGGGAGAGTTGCCTTGTGCGGGATATATGCATGTAGGCAACCTTATTACACCCTTTGCAATTACCGTAAATGAAACAAAGCTGCTGCTGGCCACATTCCTGCTGTCTCTGTGCCATTTTATCTGCCTGGTGTGGCAGCCCAGCCCAGCATTTCTGCCCTGGTGATCCCCATGATCATAACCCCTTCCCTTTGCCGATCAACAGGCATCAGCTCTGACCTCCCGCAGCCTCCGTCCCTGCTGGAAGCCCAAACAGCTCAGTCTCTGACCATTCCACTTCACGAGCCAAGCTCTCCATTCCTCAGCTTGCCTTGGAAAAATCTGACCCACCCTGACTTTGCTTTGTGAACTGCTGGGAAAGAGGGCAGGCTGCCACGGAAGGGGACAGTGGCTTCTCCTGCATCATTTGTGAGCCCATGGCTGTCCTGCACCCAAGGGCTGCATGGCATTCCCTGACCTGAAACACTGGAGGGGAACCCGTGCTACTCTGGGAGTTTGGGCAGTGCAGCACAAGAGTGCTATGGATTTGTTTCCTGCTGGAGAAGAAAAAAAAAAAGGGAATTTACAATTATCTAGTGCCTGCTTTTTAGAGTCCTGAAATTATTTCAAAATTTAGATCCAAATTCCATAAACACTTTGCCATATGACTGATTTGACTTGCATGAAGAAGCACTTGCTTGCTCTCTTTGAGGTTTCTTGTAAAGAAAAGCTGTACATGTGCTAAAGTGTTTGCAGAATCAGCTCTTTGGAGCTAAATTCTTATTTTGAATAGTTCCACTGCTCTTCCTACAGTCACTGGCCTCCTGGGGACATTCAGGCTTCTTTTAGAGTGGAAGAGCTATGAATGTGAATGTTTGTGCTGCAGTAAGCTAATGCTGCACTGTTTGCTGCTCTGAGACCTTCCCTCTTCCCTGATAAGAGGATCAGAACAAATCTGCCTGCACCAAGACTGGCTTTCCTGGTGAGTGGCTGTTTCCAAGGGATTCACTGAGGTGACATAACCTTAAGTATACTGAAATCAAGGGTGATCTGGTACATTAAGAATGTGCCTGGTCATCTGTTTGCAAGTTCTTGGCAGATTTTCCAGCACAGAATGTAGCTGATTTACTTAGACAATGCATGTTCTGAGGAATGGCACATTGAATATTTCCTGAAGAGTTTCTACATAGGGCTTGGTACAGCCAAGAAGCCATATAATCAGTGTGCATGCTTAGTTTTGCTACTAGACTGAGACTCATGGGTTTTATTTGTTTTTTGGGAGTTTTTTGGTTTGGTTGGGGGTTTTTTTGAGTTTTGTTTCTTTGTTGGTTTGGTTTGGGGGTGGTTTTGTGCGTATGGTTTTTCGTTTGTTTGATTGCTTGTTAGGGGTTTTTTTTGTTGTTTTGATTTTTTGGTTTTAGAGGTTTTTTGCAATAAGTGTTTGCAAAAAAATCCTCACCTACGCTGGAACTTAAATGAAGCCTTCATGCAAATTTGTAAAACTTATATGTGCCAAAATGCTTGGTGTATTTAAAAAAGCTAAAAAAAAATTCAGATTTTGAAAAGAATTTCAGTGTCCTTTTCTGGGTATGACCATAAGATCCATCTTGAATATCCCCATCTTGAATAATGGAAAATCAACAGGTGTATAAAAAAGCAGAGGAAGATAGATGACATAAGGGAAGAAAAAAAAAAATCCTGAGGCTGGGGGGTCAAAAGGAACAGGATAATAGAAGACTTCTTCTCAAAGACAGGATAAGAAGAATTCTTCTCAAATTCTTCTTAATTTGAGAAGAAAAGGAAAAGGGGAAAAAATAGTATAAGGCAGTTGTGAATTGATGTGCCTTTTTTTTTTCATTTTAAAGTAAGCTTAATTGCAGGATGTAAAAATAAATAAAAAAGCACACAAGTATTTTCTGGGGATGCATATATATGCACTTCTCTATAGATAGATGCACTTGCACACAAATGGACATCTTGAGCAGCCTGTAAAACTGTGCCACAACCCCCTCCAAAAAACCACAACAGTAAACTGTGCACAAGCACACATGGCTGCGGTAAATGGAGCCCAGTTGTGATAGAGGGGTCTTAGCTGCTTAAAAATATTGCCCAGGCAGCTTTCCTCCCTTCTAGCCAGCCAGCTACAGCAGGAAAAGCACAAGAAAAAGGACAACAAAGTCCAGAGATGGAAAGTTTTCCCAGAGGCCTTCATATTAGCATAGGGAGGAGAGAGTAAAAATAGTTGTGGAGTAAGTAATTAATTATCTAGCTACCTGGAAGGTAAAATAAAACAAGGCAGAAGGATGAACACAGAAACTTTGGGGTGTATAACAAAACCACCCTTCTATGCTATCTATAAAGAAATACAGGAAAAGATTGCTGATACATTGCTTTGGGCTGCTATGTAGACCCACATGTTTAGATATTACCATAAAAAAAAAAGCCCCAAACTTCCCCTCCCCCTAAATCCATCATGAAAACAAATGGAGGAGGACAGAAATGAGGGAAATCAAAGCAGTACAAAACCAGACTATTTTCCCCCTTCGTTTTCTTAGAATTGTGCTTACCTGAAGTATTAGACAGTTTGCTGATATAATGACTGCGTTTCCATTGTAATTCCCTGCTTTGATTTGTGAAGATTTTCTTTCAGTTTGGGCACTTTGGTCTGAAATTTACCAGTACGCCCCCTTCACTTATGAAATAAAAAGTTCAGTCTTTCTGAGGAAAGGTGTTGAGGCAATGCTGAAAACTATGCTAAATTAAATTTTTTAAGTTAACACATTTTTCCAATTTCTAAATACTAGGACTTGTACTTATATGTGCTCCTGAGTCATGGGTTTATGTTTTTTTTTTAAAAAAAGTCAAATATGGACACTACATTTCTATTTTGCGAGCAGTTTTTTTTTGCTAAAACTCTTTTGCTGCGGAGGAGTATATCCTCCCTCCCTCCTGAAATTTCTGAATTTCCCCCATCTGATACAGACTCAGAGTCTGCTTTCTGGCAAGTTTTCAACTGCCAACTGAAGTTCCAGTCAGTAATGGCATTCTCTTAAAAAATGTCAAGTGTAGAAGTTTTATGATGTACTGTATACACACGCTACTACAAATTTGCAGCAGGGCAAGTCATTTGTAATGAACTTTTTTCACTTGTGAATTATCTGTAGACAGAATGACTATTTTTCCCCCCTAATCTGATTTATTATTTGCAGTTTGTTTCTGATTTCCACTGGTAATTTTTGATCTGCACTTTTTTCCCTCCACCATCTTTTAGTTTTCAAATTCTGATAATAAAATTTTGAAGTGGGGTCTTTCATCTGCTTGTTTGGTTTGTTTTTTGTGACCTGGTTGGATGAGGTAAGTTGTCTAGGTTTGCATTTCTGGTGGACATAGCCTCATTGTAAGTTAGATACTAGCTTTTTATATGCTATAAAATTTGCTTCTATCTAAGAAAAGACAAAAAGCACAACACAGGCTAATCAAAACTTGTGCTCAGGTTTAAAAAGGAGTTTGTGCTTTTTACAAATACAGACAGATTTTTTTCTAAATTGTCACAGACTTAGAGTCTGCTATAAACAATAGATGCTCCATTATTTGCTGTGATTAAATTGCAGCTCGCAGGGACAGAGGTTACGGGAGAAGCTGCAGAAAGATCCTGTTGGCTAAAACACAGTTACAGCATCACTCATAAAGATGGCCTCTAAACTACTGTGGCTTCATTAGATGTTTACATTTTCTCTTGATCTGTGGCAGTGAGAGCAGAGGATGTGGGAACATTTGGTTTCCACTTTGGGAGTGCCTGCCTTTTGAGGAGTCTATCATGGCATCTACACCAGCACCAGGGGTGCAGGACAGTTGTGGGGTGGTCAGTGGCCGGGTACACAAAAGCAAGGCAGAGAACACGAACGGGGTCCTGTGTTCCTGGACGTCAAGCAAATGTTTAATGTCGAGGCATGTTTTATGTCAATCAAACACATAAACCACTGTTACTGTTACTAGAACTGCATGAGCCCATAAAGATGCACTTTTAAACCTTTAAAAGTAAGGTTCCATAATTACATCTCATAGAACCCTTCAGGTCCCAGGGGTGCCTTTCTGCTTTTAGGATACCCAAGGTGGATGAGGTAAAGGAGAAAAAAAACCTTCCTTAAAGCTCTGAGGGCAGAAAAATGCAAGCGCTCTCCAATTCCATGCACAAGATCTCTCAAGCCTTGATTTATTGGCTTTAATAACTGTGGGATTTCTCTCTGCTTTTTGGCTCGAGAAATTGAAGCCATGAGGTTGTGAGAATGTCTTTCTTCCAGAGTAATCTGCTCTAGTGCCAGTCATTCGGGGAAGCCAGCAGGCTCACTTTATTCGAGCTGCAGGATCCTCTTTTTAAACTTCTTTTAAATCTAGCTTGATGCTAAAGCAGCCTCCTTTCACAACAAAAAGGCCTTTTCTGGGCAGCAAAAGGTGAGGCTTTGCCTTTACAAAAAGGTGCGAGTGACTTGGCTGTGGTTGGTGTTGTGTAATAGTTTTATGACGCCGCTGTGCTTCTTCATGAGCAAGATAGCTGAGCTTCAGGCTGCCACACTTACTTTCCTGGAGGGGCTGCAGCTCAGTCACCGTGCTGGATTTCTTCTGGAAATAACGATGGCTCCGATCAGAGAAATAAATTCTAAGAGAAATTAGACATCTGAACTTTGGGGAGACTTGCAAGCCATGGATTTAAATCAGATTGCTGAAGCTGTTGCTGTCCACTGCCTTTCGTCATCCCCCCACCTCAGCAGACACTGCTGCCTTTGAGGCAGAACCCCTCAGTTTCAGTCCTGACCACAGGGCACGGACCTCACCTCCCTGCCAGTCTGGAGGTGGAGGGCAGTGCCCCGAGGCAGCTCCCACCAGCTGATTTCACTCTGCTGCCACATCTCCAGGGCACAGGATCATCTCCAGCCACATGCAAGGTGTTCATCTCTTGCCCACTGGGCTTTGGCAACCTCTGCTGGAGTTTATTTCCAACTGGGCATGCAAAATCCCACTTTGGATTTTTGCATTGACAGTGAAAGGATTTGGAGGCAGTGTCAGAAGCGCAGGGAGAAAAAAGTTGACAGTACAGTACAGTGCAGTCATCGGATAAACTGCGTTCTTTTCCCAGGTATATCTTTAAACTGAAACAAGCCCCAGAGGTCACAGCAGCACTTTTTTAAATTCTTTACCAGCTGTAACTCACAGGGGTCCGTGGACCAGCTCCACAGACACAAAGCTTTCCACTGTCTTCCCCACTGTGTTGTGGGCAGTTAGCATTGGTCGGGATTTTTCCAACGAAACACTGTTGTTATAAAATGCCAGATCATTGACCCCAATATTTTCATTAAAAGAAGTGTTTCTGAGGTCTGACATGAAAATTTTGAGCAAAACAAGAGAGCACATGGCAAAATAACTTGCTTTTCAGGGCACTCCAACTTGAATTGGATGGAGTTGAGCCTGGAAACTGTATTTTTCATATTGCAGGTGAATTTCCAAACACCAGGCTTGGAAGACAGATGTTAGCTTCTTTTTTATGGGTGAACAGAGCTAGTGGATCTGAGTGTTGCAGTCACTAGGATTCAATAAACCTAGGCCTCCACAAATCAGAAAACTTTCCTGCCCAGTTCTCTAATGAAAAGCTTGGAAAAACATTCTGTAAAACAAACAAAAAAAAAGTCTAATTTGCATTTTGTTTCTGTGCAACTGTTTATGTATAAATATCTGTGAATAAGGGACACAAGAGGGGGAATGAATTCTGATCTAACTATACATTGTTTTAGGAGAAAAAAGAAAAAAAAATTAAAGAAAAATCCAGGAAATTACAAGCTGAGGTTCCCAGTTGACAGTACATCTGTCATTTGCATCTTGAAATGTTTCTTATTTTCCATGACAGCAAGAATTTCCATTTATAAGGATTCTCTTTAACTTTGAATTTCCTGATTTTTTGTCAGGATGTGGAACAGTTCTAATGCTCTACACGTAATGAGCAGTTTTAATCTCTTGGTTGGTTGTTGCAGACTAACCTAACATTATTTTACACACCCCTATGCAATTCCAAGTCAGTATTTTCAGGGTTGAAGCACAAATAGACTTTCCTGAGCTGGCACTAACACTTTTGTAAAGAGACCTGGGTGCACTGTGCACCTTCTTTTCCCCTCAGGAGGGCTCCTCTCTCCTTGCCAGGCCAGTTTCGCTGGTCCCTGGCTGCTACAGCCTCTCAGGGTTTGTTTGCAGTGGGTGATAATCTAAATTCCTCATGAACGCCTTCCATCACTCACTTGCTGATCCGTGTCCCGTTCTTTTGGCTGAATTACATTTTAAAGTCCCTCCTGGCTTCCCTCAGTCAGGTCTGATGCTGTCTGCTATGAAATGACCCTTGTCCCAGATGACTATCACTCATGTCTGCCCTAAAAAAATACAATGTACCTATAGTGTTAAAGCAAATAAGCTACATGTCATATTAGCAAGTATGTGCAGTTAAAGACCAGCAGACCAGAAAAGACCCACCTCGAATTGTCTTATGATACATATTTAAATATTTCTTCCCTCAGAGGTGGGAACTCAGTCGGATACGGTCTGTGTGGCCCTTTCCCACCAGTCCTGAGTGACCAATAATTAATTTATGCTGAATGTAATTACTCCCTTGTTAACAGTAGTTTTTCTGCACTTTCTCTCGGTTGGCTCTGGAGACGTACATGTTGAGTGTGATGTATGACTCCTGGCACAGAATGAAACCCTAGTCCTGTGAAAAGACATAGATAAAGTGAGGCTGCTCCATTACTCGCTAATGAATTTATAGGCTCACCACTCTTATCTGAAGTGCAGCAGAGAAAAATTCTTAGAGGCTATTAGTGTAGTCTTGAAATAAAGATATTGGGACTTGGGCTTAGCCATCCTTCTCTGTCCTGTCACTTCAATAGGCACTTCAAAACAACAACAACAACAAAAAAATGTTTTTAATCTAAAGGCAGGAGAACAAGACAGACAGCTGCTGCAGCCCGGGCTGCGCATTTGCCAAGAAACGCCAGGGCTGGAAAAGCAAGGAATAATGAAAACACTTCCCACGTGATGATCCATTAATGGCACATAGGCGCGCGCAGAGCGGCGCAGGGCAGCGGGGGATGCATTACAGATCCTGAGCTGCTGCAGCTATTGTGTTTCAAAGCAGTAGTCATGTTAATGTGGTGCTGGCAGGCAGACGTGAGCCTTTTTGGAAGGCGCTATAACAGCTTCCTAGAAATTAAAGACAGAAGGGGCTGGCGAATCATATCCCCTGTCCTCCTAAATACTGCAGGCTGCTGAGATTCATGAAAATATCTTGTACCACTACCAGTTAAACATTTCAACCTTAAAAACATGATCTTGGTGTCAGCAGCAGAAGAGATCCTGGACCTGGTGCCTCCTGGATGAGAGTCCCTTGTGCTGGTGGGGTACAAAGCAAGTTTACCAAGCTCAGACAATCCTGCTGGACAAAAACTATGCCCCAGGCCACAGGGGTAAGTAGAAATGCCCCAAGACACAGTAAGCCTGGTCTAGAAGAGAGATTCTCCATCAGCTGAAAAGTCAACATGCAGACTTGGGCTTGCAGGCAAGGCACATCAGCAGTGGTGGGAGCTCCACATGCCTGTCGGTGAAGGGGATTATCCAGTGGAAGCTGTGTGGAGAGGGAATCAGGAGCTTAGGAGTTGAACTATTGAAGGGGAGAGATGGAGGGAAATCCTTCCTGATGTTACCACATGGAAAACTGCTTGTTTTGGCACATGTGTAGGAAGTTTCTCGAAGGCCAATTAAAAAATTATGTGTGTCAGTAACCAGCTAGCTGTTGTGCAGAAACCTGTATTTTAAACTATAGGGGGTAACAAAGGCCCTGTTGCAGTCTGCTGGGTAAAATTTGATTTATACCAGTTAGCAGACCCTAGAGAGCTAACCTGATACTGCCACACACCAAACGGGGTCGATGAGAAGCTCCCTTGGAGGACGGTGGGAGGGTCAGATGACAAGGGCTATTGGCTTCAATATAAATTGAAAAGAGCAAATGTGAGAAAATATTTACAGCTGAATTCACCAAAGCAAGCACTAAGTGGTTATACAGAAGGCAGCTAGGAACGGTGTTGGTCCAAGGCTGGCATTGGCCTGCCGGGGATACTTTGTCTGAGAAACTGTGTAGGAAGGCAACAGCTTAAACAGGGATTGTGGCACTGGTCTGCATATCTCCAGCGCTGTTCTTTTGGTAATATGGGCAAGCAGGGTCAGAAGAGATGATTAAAGCCATTTTACCTTCCTGCAGCCAGAAAAGCCAGCTCAACTCTACACCTGTGTTTTCGAGAGTGACCATGAAAGGGTGCTGCCCGGTCTCAGAGGGTCTGATCACATGGCGTGTTGGCCCAGCCGCACTCATGTGGCAGAGTGTGAGGGAGACCAGATTTCCACTTCAGATCTGCTCTCCCTCTCTTTCCCTTGTTGCAGACTTCCTCCTGGTTTGTCTTGAAGAAAATAGGATTTGGCTTCTGCACAGCCTGGAGAAGGGGCAGGTTTTCACTGTGGGCTAGTGGGGATGGAGGAGGTGGGTGGTCGGAGGTCTCGGTCGGGGCATCCCGGCAGGGCTGGCAGCCATGGGGCTGCTATGAGCCTGCCTGGCAGGACACAGTGGACTGCATTTCCCTCCCTTCCTCATGGCCTGACTTAGTGCACAGGGCTCCAGACCGCAGCCGCGGCTTTTCTCGTGGAGAACAAAGCCCTTTTTATTTCTTTTTTTCTTTGGATTTGGCTGTTGGAAAGGAGCTAGAAACTATTTGCACCAGGAAATACAGGCTGAAGAATGAGTGTGTCAGCCCAAGTCCTCTTGGCAGGGCTTCTCTGACTGCCAAAGTGAGGCGGCAGTGCGTTAGGAGGCCTGCTAATTGTCAGTGAAGACAAAATGAATAGCTGTGGATTAATTGAGAGCTTCTACTATTGTTTTTCTAGAAGAAAAGTTCTTGCTTCTAGGAAATAACTGGGGATGGTGTTTCTGCTCAAGCACACATTTATCTCGGTTCGACATTCTTCTGGGGCTATACAAAAATATATGGAGATTTCCAGAAATGTCCTTTGCCATTGAATTCTCATCAATATAATGCCAAATATCAGAGTAGTCAGTTTGCTTTTGGAGACTGTCATAATTACATAGCCTACAATTAAAATGTTTCTTTAATGTAAAACTTGAACATGCTGCTGAGCTGGATGTTTTAGCAGAAAGAGAACTGACTTCATGTTTTGAAGGGAAAAGACTTGCTGTAATAGATTGTCTCTGGTGGGCAAGGAATTACAAAGTACTTCCTGGAAGGCAGTGGCAAACACAAGTAAAACAGCGTAAAGCCTACCCGCTCCCCAAAATCAGGTTTAAGATTTTGTGTCATCTAAAGCAGAGATCACAATGTATCAGCTTTAAAGCAAGGCAAATCCTCCTTCGCTGATAATGAAGGCCTCTGCCAGGAGAATTCTGTCTGAAAGCAAAAATCCATTTTGCGTGGCCAAGAACCCCTGTACTGCTGGCAGCAAAAGGTTTTGGCATCAAGGTCCTGAAATGGGGGCAGCTGTCTACATTATAGGGTTTAACAAAAGAGAGGCAGTATATATCTTTTAAATTATTTTATGCAGGCAGCTTTCATTTCTGAATCCTTATATCATTTTATATTTGTAATACTGCAGTTTCTGCTGTGCAACTGCTTAGAGAGAAGAAGTGGGTTAAATGGGAACTTTTTTGGCATTGCTCAACTTTTACATTTAACCTGAATGTGCAGGATTTTTTTAAGCATTAAATCTTGCAAGAGGAAGGAAAAGAAAGAAGAAAAGTTTTCCTTTTCACACCACACCAGATCTAGTTGAGACTGGATACATGGAGTCAATACCAAGAGTGAAATTCTAGCCCCATTGAAGTTAATGGCAAAATTCCCATTGACTTCAGCTGGGCCAGGATTTCACCCTTTGAGTATTTCCAGCTCAACCAGAAGCAGGAAATACTGGAAAGCTCTTGACAGAGCCTGTTCTCATGGTATTTCCAGTCCAGATTTTCAGGCCCTCTTACTCTGCATTGTTTTGATCACACAGTAAAATAAGAAGGGTGTTGGGAATACGCTGTGCTAGAAATACTTCAGAAGGTAAACGTAGAAATAGAGATGAGATTGAAATTAAAAGGGAAAAAGGATGAATGAGGTGACATCATGTAGAATGTGATATACTGAGTTTTGGGTTGACTTTATTAGCTCACTATTACATAACAGAATGGTTGTAACGTTCTGTGGAAATGACATATGAGCTGGTATACTACATTTATATAATTTTCACTGAACATAACTCCTGCACAATGTGGAAATCAGATCTTTCAGATCAGAACCAAGTCACACTGTAGTCTGTAGCTGCACACAGTGCTTTCCCAGAGCTCCTCAGTGCTTCTGTTGCCGAATGCCTCAGGAAGGACAAAAGCTGCAGAATACAGTAGTCTTTCATGTACAGGCAATTAAAAGGAAATACAATTGCTCTGACCTGAAGGCTTTGGGTAGGAAAGGGGCTCTCTCTGCCACCATCTGTTGGTGAATAGGGGAAAGAAAGTGTGTTGAATGTTGTCATGTCAGAGACCTGCCAACACCCCAGCTGTGCAGATGCTCCCCAGAAAAAAGTTTTCTCCTTTTAGCTGCAATATCACAAAGGCAACATGGCAACACAGAGACTGCATCTGCACACATCCCTACCCAGAATTCCTCTGTGTGTTTCAGAGGATTGTCTTACACCAGTACAAACAGTGTGTCAGCCCATCAGTGAAAGGAACAGGAAAATAACTTTATTTTAAAGGAAAGAATTAAATTAAAGATGCCCAGAGCAAGGTTTGGCTTCAGTTGTGCCTCCCCAAGGAATCATGTGCACCTAGCCAAACTTCCTAGTGTTGCAAAATGAACACAGTCTCTTCCTGCCATAGTGTTTCACTTTGACATGCCTTGCTGCCTTTCTCATGGTTTTCCTAAAACCAGACCTTAGGAATTGCCTGCTTGACTCACGTTTTCATCTGTGTTCCCATAGGCCACAATCCACCCTGAGTGCTATTCTCACTTGTTTCTCGAAAAGATGGTTACAGGATTCATGTTTCTCATTCTCTCTCCCATCTTCCCTCACTCTATGAACTTTAATTTCTGTGGGAAGTTGCCTTTGGGATGGAAGCACTGTCTCTATCTAATCACGGGGCTGTTTGTTACAGCGGAATAGTTCAGAGGTCTTTGGATATTCTAGGTGTCCATAATGTCCCTCATGCTCCCACTAATTTTCAATAAATGTCATGTTCCAAAAACATCCATCTGCCAGATAACTTCCTCCTAATTATCTTCGAAACACAGGCAAAATCAATATGCCTGGGTTAGTCTCAGGCAAACTTAGGAAGTATTCCCTAGAATGAGGACTATGTCTGTCAGAGCTCACATCAGGATTTTGGCCTTCACTAGTCACTGAGAGCAGCCATAGTGGATCTTACCAGGTAAAGAAAAGGCATTGGTGATGAAGCATACTTTGTCGTTTATCGAGTTACTTCTTTTCCAAGACCACTAATTGATACAACGTCTAGAACATTCAGTCCTGATTTAAAGACATGAAAAGCCAGACTCTCCTGGATCTTAGTATTTTCTGAACAGTAATTGTGAAAAAGAAATTGTTTTTTTCAGTTTTCATTTGCTTGTCTTTCAAGCTTCCAGCAATTTGTTCTGGCCATGCCTTTCTTTGGTTCTTTAGTAAGTGGAGTGTAAGTAAACTAACCAGTTTCTCCTGGTGAAGGTATTACCCAGTGTAATCAAGTGGCTTCTCAGTCTTCTTCTTGATAACTTAAACAGATTGAATTCTTTGAGTGCTTCAGTGTGGGGCGCTTTCTTCAGTCTCTGAATCATTTTTATGGCTCTCTTCTGCACCTTCTCCAGTTTTTCAATATCCTTTTTTATAATGTGAACATCAGCAGCCTATACAGTGCTGCAGTATCTGATTAATAGGCTGTAGATAAATTTCCTGGTCTGTTTTCTGAAGCCTACACTGAGTTCCCTTTTACCTCTAGCAAAATCTTTGCTGTTCCCCTCACAGGCAGGAGGCTGGTCTGTGGCAAGCAGGGGCAAATGTGCCCTGCCTTCAGGGTGATGCAGTCAGCTATGGGCTGTCTCAGACCCAGCCAGGGAGGAGACTCAGTGAGCACAGAAATATTCTCTGGTTCCCAAACCTGGCTAGACGTTGCTCCTATTAGCTTGGGCTCAGCTCCAGGCTAACCTGGTGACACAGTTTTTGGGCAGAGCATAGGGAGAGCAAGTTCCTGCCTGGCAGAAGGGTATGAAGAGATTTTGGGGTTTTTTTTGTCCTTAAACCAAGGGCAGAGACTATAATCCGCTAAGGTATTTAGTGGTGAAGATATTTAGAAAAAGAAAATCTAAGGACAGCTATTTAGTGAGCCTAGAAATGTTGGGTGAAAAAGCTTATTTCTCTTTAAAAGGATGCCAGGTTTATTGCTGCTGACAGCACCTGGCAAAACTCTTACAAAACTGCATAATGTGAATGGAACTCCCTGATTTTCTTAGATTTTTTGTTGGTAGAAGGCTTGCACAAAAGGATTTGTCACTCTGTAGGTTCAGACTACACATCCACTTATTTAATAGAGCAGTAATAGAGCAGGGTGACATAAATGCCTATTTCAAAGAAATCCTGCCATGCCTTTAATTGCTAGGGTAGCCTTTAGTTTTTTCTTATAGCTGCAACTTAAAAAAAATTAAAAAAAGATGAAGAATTGATAGCAGCTATTCTTCATAAAAGGTACAACACATATGTGAGAGAACAATACAACCCATATGTGAGAGAACAGTCACAGGGCTGTCAGAAAAAACACATGAAAAAACCTGTTTTTAAACAGCACAGTTAGAGATGAACAAGGTACCTGGAGAGCAGATCCCCAGCTGCGCTTCTCCAGGGTGCTGGGACAGAAGTGGCCTTGGGTTGTTGCTGTGCCCATCTCTATTGGGATGTCCATGGCACAGCAGCCAAGGAAGAGCCACATCTGTAACAACAGTGGCTCCTCAGACCTCACCTGCCACAACTGCTGCTGCAGATGGTAGACTGAATTTAGAGATGCAGGAAAGGGCCCTGAGAGGAGACAAGGAAATGAAGTAAGAAAAAACATGCTTTAGCCTCCCTCATTAGTGGGAATAGTCGTTCGGATTATGCTGATAAGAGTCAGGAGTCTGAGGAGAGCAGGCTCACCTTAGGAATAACTGAGGGAGAAAAAGGGACATGTGTGGACATGGTGGGGCAAAAGGAAGAGCAGGGAGATTAAGCATGGAAAGGTGCCCTCCAAGAACTGGAGAGGCCTGAGGCAACCATGGGCTGCGGTGTCAGTGTTTTTTGTTAAAGAGATTTAAGGGAGGAGCATGCCTGCCCAGCCTTACAGACTGAAGTCTGTGGCTCTGAAGAGTGAAGCTGGCTTGCATCCACTGCATGCCAACCTAGGGGTAAAAGAAGGAAGGTGCTCCTTCCCTCTGACTGAAAAATGTACAGTAGGCAAGAGTGTGCCTTAAAATACAACCACAAACTGACAAAAAGAGCCCAAAGCCAAAACGAAATTTTTTTGGAAGTGGAGGCCTCTATTAACATAGGAGATGAAAACCAGAATCTCATCTGGTCAATCTATCTCCCATTAAAAGCCAGTTTAAGGAAACCCAAGTACTCCCCCTCACTGGGAGGGCTTGGGCTCAACCTGGCTGAATTAGAAATGCAGCTATCAGCTCAGGAGATGAAGATTGATGTGCTTCTGATCCTAGATGCAGGGTTTAGTATGAGGGCATTTTCTGTGGGAGAGCCAGATTCTCAGTCAACACTGGATGAGAGGGAGCTCAGGAATAGCTCTGCTTCTCTGTGCTTTTCCATGGCAGGATCACGACAGACGGAGTTTCTCCTTCAGTGCACTCCCACATAATTTGCTGGGTTTGCTCAGGCTTCCTTAATCAATAATTTATTTTCCTCTCAGATATTTCCTTGCACATGCTTGTTGCATCTAAATACATTCCTGAGAAACATCTACTTTCCTGGTCTAGGAAAGTGTTAAGAGTATTGAATGATAATATGTGACTTAGTTTCTTAAGGTGAGCCACAATGAAGGTATTGGTGCAGGATGTTTGAACTCTTGCCTGTGAATGATGGCAGGGGTTATAATTTTATTTGTGCATATATACACAAACACATCTGTAGGCAAGACCTGTGGTCATTGGCAATGGGTCGTTTTAGCAGCTCCCCTCACTCTTCATACCGGTGGAGAGGCATCTGTCTCTGCTATGGCTATCATCCAATAAATGAGGTAGAAGCCTTGCACAGGGCACCTTTTAGATGTTAGGGATTTGTATGCCATGTGGAACCTCAAAGATGCTTTATTGAGTAGGGGAATTAGGAGCAAAACTTCATGCAACTAAACCATGGTTGTTATGAACAACCTCATTGGTTGTAGATAACAGAAGTTCTCTTTCAAAACTAGGTTGCTTGGTTTTTTTAGAGAGTTGTTTAAACTTAATCGTTCTCTGGGTGGACTTTAAAGGGAATTAGTCAATTTGTTAATTTTGGTTGCATCTTATTTCCAGAAGAAGATAGATTGAGATGCCCTTAATGCACCTGATCTGATTTAGAAACAAAATTGGGAGATCTCATGGGAGGTAGGTAGAACATTTCTCTGTCAAAAAATCATAATTCTAGACATATTCAAAACTGGTTTTCCTTTTTGAAAGGCTTTTATTTTAATGCTTTCTATCAAACTTGAAAATATTCTTCTGTCTCAATACCTTTAGCCTGAATTTAGGAATAATACTTTTGCTCATCTCTTAGGAGAACTATCATGTTTTCTGACAATTTCTGCAGCTTGAAAAGAGAAACTAAACCCTTTTATTCTAAAGGAAAAGGATTCTGCCAAATTTTTCCCTTTTTTTTTTTTTTTTTGTATCAAACGTCTAAAGGTTTGATTTGGATAGCTCTTTTTTATTATTTTTCTGGAAGAGACGAGATATTTTTTCCAAAAACATA
The DNA here is from genome assembly GCA_013400495.1 of Nicator chloris. NCBI lineage: Eukaryota > Metazoa > Chordata > Aves > Passeriformes > Pycnonotidae > Nicator > Nicator chloris. The sequence goes on from WAAE01019262.1 coordinate 141,510, forward strand.
TGCATTGCTACTAATAGTTTGGCTTTGATGCAGCAGGATTTTTCAATAAAAATACCTGAATTATTCCAACAACTATTAAGGATATTTATTTGCCTCCAATTCTCCTTCATCTCTTGAACAAAAAGCTTTGAAAACTTTTTGAATGCAGAATGAGTTCACAGCTGGCCTCCTCCTGCGGTTTGTTTTTGAGAAATAATGCGTGAATATTGTATTATTTGTAAGATCATAATGCTCAGATTATGGCTGGTACAGATTAGTGCCATCGTTAAAACTGGCAGTGTGCTCTTACTCAAGCTGAGCACCTCAGCAAGTCCTGCAGAGAGGCATGTGAAGTGACATGGAGCTGGGGCTTTCTAGAATTCTGCTAAGCTCTGCACTTCTTTGATTTCATCATCTTCTGGCAAAAAAAAACAATAGCTCTGTTTAAGAAGCTGTGACATGATCGAGCTGCCTTATAGATAATGTGATGATTGAACCTGGAGGCAAACATGGCAGCTGAAAAGAGTGTTCTGTGCATTTATTTGGTTCTACTTTATTTAAAGATTTTTTTGTAAAAAGGAAGACTTCAAGGATTTATTAAGACTTCAAGACATCCTGATTTTCAAGGATGACATGTCTATGCAATAGCAGTAATTACAGTTGGAAAAAGTAATTTGTCAGTTTAGCTCCAGAAAGGCTTGATTTTACAATCCTCCTCTATCTCATCTGGTTCCCCCTTCAAACTTGATGCCTTTCCAGGACAGACCATTTTTTTGTCTTTTATTATATATATTGTGCATTCTTTTTCTTTTTACTTTTTAAGGACATGTGTTGTCTTAGAAGTTTGTGTCACCAGTCAAAATAATGCCATCGCTTCTGAAAATATTTTCATTTTCTGACATGTACGGAGGTGCCACAATGCAGTGCTGACAACTTCATCTCTCCCATTCCACAAATCTTATCAAGATATATCATCAGAAAACCGCACGGGCTATATCCGGGCTCTGACAAACCTGAAACATGGCCTGCCAGCCACAGATAAGGCCTGAAATGTTGGTCAGTGAAAAGGTGATAACAGCAACAAGGATCAAATGCATGTACAACTTCACCTTTAGACAGCTGTGGTTTTTGGCTGAGTCACGACGTTGGAGAAATCTTTGCTCTGCCTTCGCTGATACCTCGACATCTGTGTGCTGCAGGTCGGACACACAGCATGGCCACGACAAGGGCCAGAGGTAGCCCACATTTTGGGAGAAGCCCTTAGCAGATGTAAACCTCATGGGTCACGAGGAGTGCCGAAAAGCTCCACTGAAAGCCTGGCGCTTTGTTCGAGGGATCAAAAGGATTGTGGTGCTTTGTTCTTCTGAACGTGGAGAAAAATTGCAAAATGCCGCAACAGAAATAATAAATGCACCCCATTCCTTCCCCCTGAAAACCTCCTACAGGCGGTCTTGCCACCTTTTTTAGTCCTCTAAGGAAAAATCTGAAACAAAAATAAGACTTCTCAAAACCATTCCACAAAACAGTAAACGGGCTCTGTACTTATTTTTGGTTAATCTTGGGATTTAAACATATCACTATTATCGTAAAAAAAATGGAGTTCTTAAAAAAGAATTTATAATCATTTGCTTAATGGTGCTTTCCCCATGCCATCCGTTTCCAAACAAAGCTTAGTTTATGGCTATCATAAGAGATTATGTTCCCTTACAGTTGCAGTATTTCTTCTATAATGATTTATTTTAAAGGGCTTCACCATGATAGCTCTCCAACTTTGTTCCTTCCTGTATATCACTGTTCAGGGTCAAAAGCTGGAAAAAGGGCTGGTCCCAGAGGCCTAACATATTTCACCAGTGGAGACTCTGGCTTTTCACTTCTCCTTCTCTCCTCATCACTTTATGCTTAAAGAATAACAGATGTGGAAACATTTAGAAAAGAACTAATTGAATTTCACATAACACAATTTAGCATTGTTTGAGGAAGTACCTAAATCAACAGCACATTTTCTGAAAGGCCCAGCGTTGCCTAATTAGAACACCAAACGTGTGACTAATTGGCCACACTTACACCAAAGGCTCTGTCGCAGATGAACGGCTGCCTATTCATCTTAGCTAAACTTAGGCCGGCGGTTTGGCTGTGAGGTAACTGTGGTTGTTTTAAATGAGCTGTGCCAAACATAACGGGGAAGTTCAGCTATGGTAGGAGAACAAATCCTTGTAAGAGCAGAGGAGTAATCAGGACGCTTACGCTCCGGCAGCACCCGGAGGATTACCAGGAGATTATCAGCACATAAATTATTGGATTCTTTGTGCTCTGTAATTGGGAAACTTAATAGCCTGCTCTTTATCATGTCTACTCCATTGTCTTTAAAAGCTCAGCATCTAATTAAAAAGTAAACTGATATTATCAGGAAAGGCTCCACTCTGCCCAGCTTTTGCCACTGCTGGGTCTGTTTTTTGCATGCAACAGGATGCTTTCTTTTCTTCCTCTCTTCCTTATTTCTTTCCATGCCTGCCTTATTTTCTTCCTTTCTTTGCCTGCCTTATTCTCTTTCTTTCTTTGCCTGCCTTATTCTCTTTCTTTCTTTGCCTGCCTTATTCTCTTTCTTTCTTTGCCTGCCTTATTCTCTTTCTTTCTTTGCCTGCCTTATTCTCTTTCTTTCTTTGCCTGCCTTATTCTCTTTCTTTCTTTGCCTGCCTTATTCTCTTTCTTTCTTTGCCTGCCTTATTCTCTTTCTTTCTTTGCCTGCCTTATTCTCTTTCTTTCTTTGCCTGCCTTATTCTCTTTCTTTCTTTGCCTGCCTTATTCTCTTTCTTTCTTTGCCTGCCTTATTCTCTTTCTTTCTTTGCCTGCCTTATTCTCTTTCTTTTCTTTTCTTTTCTTTCCTTTCCTTTCCTTTTCTTTTCTCCCTCTTTCTTTTTCTCCTTACCTCTTCCCCTCCCTCCTTTCCACATTCCTTCCTTTTTTCCTTCTATCTTTATTTCCTTGGTAGATCCAGCCACCTTAAAGAAATGAGGAACATTTTGGTAAACTGTTTCCTACTGGAACATGGCATTGGTGCTGTGAGGATGCCTGGTTATGCATGTTGCTCCAGAAAGTCTCAAGGCTCACTGCTGAAGTTTTTGAATTCTTCCTGCAAAATGATACATCATCTTGAAAATAAGCACAAAAACGGTGAGATTTGGGGAATAGGACTGGGGAATAGATGATTTCATCCATACCTGATAACAGCCCCAATTTTAGGTAGGATCACTGGATGTTTTACAAACGAATTCTGAGAAATCCAGCACCTCAATACTATTGGGGGTTTTTTTTCTTTTCTTTTTTTTTTTTAACCATTACCACAGCTTTCTCACCTTTATACTTTCTGGTAACTCTGAAAGATGGCTCCTCTTCTCCAGCACAATCTCTCTGCAGCCTTCAAATATGACTGCTGTAGTCCTGGTCGTGTTCTTCTGGTGCCTGGCATGGGGGCCAAGCTTCCCAGAGAGATAATCCCCATCCTGCTAGCAGGTGAGGGCTTTTGCTGTGTGCTGGAGAGCAGTCAGGGGAGATGCAGCTGGGACCTGGTGCCCTGCTGCCCCAGTGTACCCTCCGCAGTGTAGCCTGCCCTGGCCACACCAGCTGACTGGCTCTGCTGATTCCAACTTGGGGGGAAAGACAGGGCCTGGACAGAGGACTGGGTGGGGAAGTGCAGGAGGCAGCTGCATGTTTTGTTTGCCTGGAAGGCCTGGAAGAGCTCTCGTGGCCTGCACAACCCCTTCTGGTCACAGTACTCATACACTCTACTGGTTTGAAGGAAATTTATTTCCTCGACTTGTGCATCACATACATAAAAGAGGGGGTAGAGCTGCTGAGTTTGCTGAGGTCTTTGTTTAGCATTTTTTGACTGGTAATTTGTGGATTGCTGCTGACAGGAAAGCTGCTCTAGAAAATGTGAAGCTCCCAGAAAAAGGTGGAATAAATATTGTGCAAAATTATGGAAGTTTCAGATGAGTGCAATAGCTTTCTTGCTCAGAAACCCTACCTGCATTTTTTAGCAGTCTGCTTTTTCTCTTGATGGGGTTCCTTTGCCCCACCTCTCTCGCTCCCTCACTGAATTTTGAGGACACATGTTGTCCTTTCACATAAACTTGTTGTGTAGCAAAGGTGAGAACAGCACCAGAATGTCAGCACACGTTGCAGTGGACAAGCTGCAATCCAGCTCCCACCATGAAGCTGTAGGCAGCCTCGGGCCCCCTAGCAGAGTCTGAGAAGCTCAGAGAGGAGAGAGGCAGCCTGTAGATGCCCCAAACAATCAAAGCCTCTCCAGAGAAAATGGTGTTCCCTAAGAAGAAATGACTGCAGATTGACACAGGAGGGAGGAGAGAGATTCTGAGTTTGGCCAAGTTCATTTCTAGGGTAGGGGTCCATTTCTTTTCCTGTGTTCAGAAGAGTTATTTGGCTGGGATAACTAGTTTAAATGTGTATCACCTAAAGCAAAAATTATGGAAATGAAAATTTAATAGGCTAGTAAATTAGGACAAAATTTAAGAAATCATCTAAACCATTGTTCTGTCCATATCTAAGTAATCAGCATATAAATATTTGCTTAAAATCCTCCTATATTAGGCCTTTACTATGCTGGCAGGTAGCAAGGGAATTTTAAAAATATTTAATCTCAACCTTTCCTGGAAGTAGTTAATCCTTTTATTTTTAGGTCCTATCTATCATGGACATGAAAATCAGAACCCTTCTTCCTCTTTGCAGTGGTGCTTTATGTATTTGAAAATCATTAGCATGTCCCTTCTTCAAAGGATTAAACAACTCCATTCATTCATCTTTCTTTAGGGGTCATGTTTTTTCTAGTCCTCTGGTCAGCCCCTTTGCTTTCTTCCCTGCTCCCATGCCATGCAACTATGATCTTTCAGTCTGTCAGCAGTGTCAAAGACTGGAGATCCCAACCCACCCAAAGATACTGAGGGTGTGAGCCCACAGGTGCCCAGTTAGTATCAAATAATGAGCCCCAAAATGACCTTTAATGATGCTGAAAATTATTTGTCTTCAGGGTGCTTAAGGCAGAAACATTTTTAAAAAACATGTATCTAGTCAATTTTTGTTGCTCATACTTTTGTCTGAAAACAAAAATTTGACTCCGCCTAGTAGCATAATTCATTAATAAAATCAGTCTTTGATAAAATGTCAGATAATTAAAGGCATGATATAAATACACATCTGTGTATGTGTGCATGCACATATGAGTCTATGTGTAGTAAAGCTGCAGTGCTTAGAAATAAATTCTAAACTGCTTGTTTCAGTCACATGGACCAGTTTTTCTGTTAGTTCTCTGCGGTAATTTGCTTACCACAAATTCTTCCCAATTTATGTTGGAAGAAAGTGATGAAATGTTCAAAGTGTGCACAGCAGCAAGTACCAGTTGCACCAACTTTCATTTTAATTCTACATAATAAGAGCAACCTAATACCTGAAAACTGGAGGAAAACAGAATATAGAAGCAGTTAATTTTGAGTACCCAAATCAGTAGATAACAAAACAGTGGTAAAAGCTACAAGAAAAAGTAACTTATGCTTTCTTATTAAATGCTCACAGGTACTAAATACATCCATGACAGTCTTCTCCCTTGATCCCCAGGGGAGTGATAACCCACAGGAGAGGTCCCTTAATGTGCATTACCTGTATTGTCCATCACTCCTGGGCTCTGCAATCACTTGAACTCATATCAGGCACTCACAACAAAACTGCCCAAAGCAGAGCCCTTTCTCTGTCATATTTTGGGCAAGTTCACCCTGTCTGTAGCTGACAAAGGGTGGACCACTGCTCCAAGACCTGGACAGATTTCAGTGGTGGTAAGTGAAGTATGGAAATGTGTCTGCTTTTATGAACGTGGCCTCTGTCAATTGATGCAAATTCATAAAATATTTTTCAATTATAAGGTTGATTACTCCCTTGGTGAATCTTCACTCAGATTTGGAGCCCAGTGACTTGTTTACACATCACACAGCTTGAGCCTAACAATACTTGAAGAGACACTTGTTCAGGCATACCAGTCCCCTTCCAGTCCCCTGCCAACCTCCAGTCCTGCAAGGTAGCCCAGTGCTTAAGGAACACCCAAAACCAGCTTCCAAAACCAGCAAAGATGACCGTGGTGTTCATATCAATTCTGCTTTTGCCCCTCCACAATTACATAAAGTAGTCCACCCACTTACTTTCTTGATTCAACTATTGTGTCTAAATGTGCATGTATTGCACAAATATCACTTTCTGTCACTTAGAATTTGAAACTAAACCTTCTCTTGTTGAATACAGGGTAGGTGGTTTCTGTCTTTTTTTGAAGCCAGAGAAAACCCTTTTTTTTTAATCACTTGTAGCTGATCCTTCACTTGCTGCTGTTGTTTACAGATGCATCCTGCTCATAGATGGGAGCCAGGCATGTTGTACTGCCTCTTGTCCTGTACTTGAGACAGCTGAAGCCCTATGCTTAAGTGTAGGTAGTCACTGTGAGCAGGCACTAAAAAGCTGAGTGCCATATTTACTTGGTTAGTGCTCTTGATTCACCTTTGATTCTCGCCCCCAGAAGAGAACATCCATTATGTATCGGTTTCTAAATTAATTTGTAAGTAATTGTCAGCTGCCAGTCACAGCTGTGCAGTTTTGCTGTTGTTTCTACCCAAGCACAGTCTTTAGTCAGTACAACATTTTTGAAAAATCATGCATTGTGTGACTTGAACTGGCCACCCCAAGCTAGGCATTTTGCAAATATGAACATTTCACCCTGTGCTTCAGCATCTCTGCTGTAAAATGCAGCTAATTATAGGCCATGAATATTCATTTCAGAGACTCACTGTTAAGACAAACTATTTTGTGTTAATGAGGAACTGGTGGAAGACAATGACACAAAAAAGCTCATGAAGAAATTAATAATGCTGCATCCTATGCCAAGCATAGAACATTAATTTGCATCAAACTGCACATCATATTGTGTAGCTAAATCCAAATACAGACCTAATTAATTTAACTTTTATAACTATTAGGGTGGAAAGGGACCCATTGTACAGCAAAGAGAGGGAATAAGAGTGAAGCAGAGAGAAGAAGGCAACTTGGGACATCAAAGAACATGCAGGACTTCGGTCCTTCCTGAAGTTCCACCACAGAGGAGCTGAAGTTAAACACCATGCATCCAACCAGGGAGAGTGTCTCTTTATATAGAATGTCATTACGATATACAACTCATTGTCATAGCACACTATAGATATAAAAATTTTCCTGAGTTCAAAAAGAAATTTGACTTGTTAATGGTAAAAGAATCCCCATGAACCATCAAAGTCACAGAGAACTGGAAGCTGGTATACTGCTGTTGTGGTTTTAAGCCCAGCTGGCGATGAAACACCACACAGCCACTCGCTCAATCTCCCCTTTATTCTCCCTAACCCTGGTGGAATGGGGAGGAGAATCGAAGAAAAACTTTTATATTGACCAGTTTAATAATTGAAATAAAGTAAAATACCATATTAATGGTAAATAATAATAATTATAATAACAATAATAACATCAAGAACAAGAACAAAAATGACAATAATAATAATATCCTTCTACGTAACTCCCCCCAGTTTATATACTGGGCATGACATTCTGGGCTGTGGAATATCCATTTGGCCAGCTCGGGTCACCTCCCTCAGCTGTGCACCCTCCCAGTTTTGGAGTGGTTTTGAGCACCTCCTCACTAACAGAAGACAAAGAAAAAAGGCCTTGATTTTGGATAAATACAACTTAGAAAGAAAACCAAAGCACCAACACCATTCTTGTTCAAATCCAAGATGTAGTACTGGAACATCTACTGAGAAGAAATTACCTCTACTTTAAGCTGAAATCAGGAGAACAGGTGAAAACATCATTACACACACCCATCCTGTTGGTACATCCTGCTTTGTGTCAGGATGGAAAATGGACTCATGGTCACCAACAGAGACAAGCAGCTGAGACAGAGGGAGCTCTGTTCAAATACTGATTTTACCATTCTTAGAAACATAGAATCATTTAGGTTGCAAAAGACCACTAAGATTGTTGAGTCCAACTGTTAGCCCAGCACTGCCAAGTCCACCACTAAACCATGGCCCTAAGATACACGTACACATCATTTAAACATCTCCAGGAACAGTGACTCAGTCACTTCCCTGGGCAGCCTGTTAAGATGTTTGACAACACTTTCAGTGAAAAAACTTTTCCTGATACCCATTCTAAACCTCCCCTAGTGCAACTTGAGGCTATTTGCTCTTGCTGAATCACCGATTACCTGGGAGAGGAGACCAAACTCCCCCTGGCTACAATCTCCTTTCAGGTAGTTGTAGAGAGCAATAATTCCCCTCTGAGCCTCCTCTTCTCCAAGCTCCCGCAGCCACTCCTCTTAACACTTGTGCTCCAGACACTCCATCAGCTCTGTTGTCCTTCTCTGGACTCACTGCAGCCCCTCAATGTCCATCTTGTAGTGAGGGACCCAGAACAGGACACAGACTCGAGGTACAGAGGGATGATCACTGTCCTGGTCCTGGTGGCCGCACCAGGATGCCATTTGCCTTCTTGGATACCTGGACACACTCTGGCTCCTGTCCAGCCACTGGCAATCAGCACCCCAGAGCAGCTTTCTGGTCTTTTTGGCAGGTTTCCATGCACTGTCCCCCCAGCCTGTTGCCCTGCATGGGGCTGTTGTGGCCCAACCGTTCCTAGGTACTGTTTATAGCGTTACAAGTGCCTCACAGTGGATTCTGGGATGTTTGGAAAAGGAATAGCACTTTTTTTTCTGTATTAGTCACAGCAAAGGCATCTTTATGGCCCCTGTGCACAAGTCATCATGTAGTTCTTGAGGGAGATTTTATGAGCAGAGCTCATTTCCATTTTAGAATAAATAGGCTTGTTTTTTTTCTATGCCCTACTGGCATGATGAAGAGGATGTGAATATCTACAATTTTCAAATGGCATGAAAGCGGTTTCATTGGGATAGACAAGACCAATCCACTTGCTCTGCAAACTGTGCCCTACTCTTGTTCCAGGAGATATTGCAGATGCAGAGCTCCTGCTCCATAATGTATGTAATGTAAACCAATTGGATTTGTCTTCACTAGCAGGAGGAGATTTCAACAGCATATCTAAACTCAGAGGAGGAAAGCATTGTAAAATTAGCTATTGTTTATGGTAATTATCCAGAATATATTTTTTGTTCATTCTAAAAATGGCAGATTTAGAAACATTCTATAATTATTCAATAAACTAGAAGTGCTTTTAGATATCTGCTACCCACTTGGAGCATCTCTCAGAATTTCCTGCAGTAAAGAGGACAGATGCTACACCTGGAATGATTATCTGTTGTGCACAGGCAGCACTCACTGTGCACTTGATAGAACCTCTTGTCTACATCCCTGTTCTATAAAGTAACCAATGTCTTAAGATGCACAGAGTTTGATGTGCATGAGGTCAGTTAAAAAAATGCTCCAGGCTCGTGGACTTTAGGACTGTTGATCAGTTTGGCTCACACCATGAAACAAAGCACATGATGATAGGTAACCTGAGGCCAATATTTGCAGCAGTTAGAACACGACACTTTTCATCTCCTGCTGAAAATGCCAATACCTTTACCAGTGTACAGCCTGCTGGCAAAATAGATTCCAATATTCTTTTTTTTTCCTACAGCAATTGAACACTAGAACTGATTTATGACACAAACTTGCCTTTTTCTTCTTTTTTTACTCATTTTTCATATTCAATGCTGCTCACACTTAACCTTTTGACTCTAATTCCTTAATCTGCATGATGCACACAGAGGCTTTGTTCTTTCTGACAAGTCTTATCATTTTTTATCTCTGGCATCTATTTTTTCAGTCATTAACTGGTCTCAGGCTCTCTGTATCTATAATCTGTTTACATTCTTCTTCATTATTTAGTATTAGTGTAATTCTTCATCAATCTTTCTCTAGAGCTGGGGATTTTTTCCTGCCCTTTGCTCCTCCTGAGCCAAATTTCTGTGACAAGAAGCCCTGAAACCTATCTGAGGATCGAGACAAGCTAGACATGTAATAGTGACTCTGTGCTAAAGCTTGGGCTCATGCTCTAACTTAATTTAATTTACTAGTGTGGACATAGCCTGTCTGTGAGTTTCTGAGCCTGTGCCTGAATTCTTCCTGCAGTTTACTTCAGGGAAAAGTAATCTAGAAATTGATATTAGCAATACAGCAATCAGGGGTAACTCTGTTGTAATGGATGTTGTAATAAATATGTTTAAAGCTGAGTTTGGACTGCTCAGACATTTTTAAAAGTTATTTATTTTGACCCAAATTTGTTTGGACTTTATTTATATGTGTAGTGTCCCTTGGCACTGTGCTCAATCAAAACCATAAAAAAGATGTTGGCAAATATTACATCTTTCAATTGTTATCACCTGTAACTTTTGAGGCACTAATGAAAATGTTAAATGTTTGGCCTAAACTTCTGACTGAAATTCCCTTGGCAGTTCTCTGCATCTCCTCCAGCAGTGTTGCAACGTGCATTGAACGACATCCAACAGATGATGTTAAAAAGACATCAGGATCAGGAGATATTTATTCCTTTTAAACGCCCACGACTGTAAACTGCTCACTTCATTAATCAACATTTTCGGTTTTTAAAATCTCTTTTCTGTGTGAAATCTTAGGCCATTTTTCCTCCTTAGTGTTCAAATTCAAACATTTTCTGGAAATATGAACCCATTACAAATATAATCTGATTTTCACCCTGACCCCAAAGGACAGAAAGACAAAAATAAATAAATAAAACTCAAATCCATTCCACAGCTAGGAAATGGAGGCACACAAAGACCAAAATAAAATGTATCCACTAATTTGGGGCGTCTGTTTTACCTTGTTGCAAATCAGGTCCCTAGGCAGGCAGCGAGCCAACTATATCTCATTACAGCTTGTCTATGAAGGCCCTTTTCCTGAAAAAGACATAGGATAAATTTGTGGTAGAATAACTGCTCCAAAATAGTTTTATGAATAAGTAACTGTCGGCACCCATGCAGTAAGAGGTGGATTTAAGCAGACTACTGAGCACCAGGGTGGAGGTGTGTGTGCTGGGGCTGGGACAGAGCCTGGCTGCTGGGGACATGATCCTGCCTGGTCTCTTTTTGGGTGCACAGCCTTCTTCTCTGCACAGCAACCAGGACTGGCTCCTGGAGGCCCTCACTTGCTCTACCATGCACCCTCAGATCTGTTGGAGCCCAGGGCATGGCAGAGACCCCCATGAACACCCCCATGTACATCTTGGGGGGTTCAGGACCCTTGCTGGGACCCCAGGAGAACACTGCCTTTCACTTTTGCCCATGGAAAGGACTTCCTACACGCAGAGAAGAGTTGTAGGTTTGATAAAATGTTAGTTTAGTTTATCACAGGGTGTGAAAATGTAGTTTGGGTTTTTAGGATGGAGGCTGGAAAAATGACAAGATGGAGGATCTTGGGTGTTACCTGAGCTTCTTCCTTCTTCTTCATAGACTCCATTTTTCTGTTGTGTGGTGGCACAGGGTGATTGGGTAGAACAGTTTGAGGTAGAAATGTCAATTAAAGAAATCAGTAGTGATAATAGGTACAGAATTATAAATATTGTACATTTTATGTTACAATTGTGTCAGATAGATTTATAAGGCCTTGAAGGTCCCTCCCTCAGGGCCATTCCAGCTGTGCTCTCAAAGAGAAAAGACCTTGTAACTGAAGAGCATGCAACTAAAAGATAAGAAATAATAAACACCTGAACAAGAAGCTGGAAGTCTCTTTCTGCTCCTTTCTAACTCTGGCACGAACTGATCTCGGAAGCAGAAAAGCATTCCGAGAAGATCCACTGGGTGCCACCACACCATCCCCTGGGTACGATACCATCAGCCTCCAGGCCCTCGTGCCCTCTCCATTCACACCCAAAGGCTTCCCCAGAGCAGCTGGAAACTATGTCCCACATATTGCTTCAAGAAATTAAATTAGGGAAAGGGCCGATATTTACCATAAATATTGACCACAGAATAGACTGGGAAAATGTATTCTCTTTGCCAGATTCTACAAAAAAAAAGCTGTTCTTTTCTTTCAAAAGGAACAAATGTTAACAAAGATTAATGAACATAACCGAAAATGATGGTCTATTCGGAGGAAATACACATGGAGGGTGAGCAAATACACATGGAGGGTAAGGAAATCATCTATGCTGATTTAAAACTGGAGGAATCCCTCCATAACTATCCAGACTTCACTACTTTTGTTTTTTTTTTTTCACAGGAACACCAGAAACACGCAGTTAACCCTAGGAAAGAGCTCAGTAAAAACTGTGGGATGTGTGAGGAGCTGGGGAGGACGGTGTAGCAAGCTGGAGGAAGCTGCTGATAAGCTTCTGTCAGTTTTGGAGATGTTCTTGCTCAATTGTGTTCAACAGAGAAACTGGGCAAAAAAATGCAGTGCACGCCAATGAGATGAGTGGTACACACAGAGGCAGGTGTAACCACTAACCCAGAGAGGAATTACTGACAGGACAAGAGGACACAGTCTTAAGCTGCACCAGGGGAAGTTTAAGTTAGACAACAGGAAAAAATTCTTTACTGGAAGGGTGATTGGGCGCTGGAATCATCTGTCCAGGGAAGCTCTGGAGTCACCGTCCCTGGATGTTTTTAAAAAAAGTCTGGACGTGGCACTCAGTGCCACAGTTTCGTTGGTGAGGAGGTATTAGGTCATAAGTTGGACTTGATGATCTCAAAGGTCTTTTCCAACCCAGCTCATTCTGTGGTTCTGTGAAAATATCGCGTAAGGCAAACAGGGTGGCCTTTGGAGCAGAAAGAACTTAAACAGTAAAGAAATCATGTTCAGACTAATAATAATTTCTAATATAAGCAGGGTGTTCCTCAGCAGGGAGCAATTGAGGAAGAGAGATGCCTGGCTATTAGAAGGACACCAGATGAGTATGAGATGGTTGTGCCAAAAATCTGAATTAAGTTCAAACAACTACTAGCATATGTCAACTGTGAGTTCAGACAGAAACAGTGTGTACAGGAGCCCAGGTCTGCCTCTGCATGTTGCATGTGCTGCTGCTTGCAGCCTAAGCTGTTTTAGAGAAGTCTAGGCTGCACTGAACACCCTTTGGTAAAAGAGACTGAGAAGGATATCACCTTGTTAGTTCAATGTTGGTCCTAGGACAAATAGGGCATTACACTGGTGATAGGCAATTTTGAGTGGGAAGCAAGAAGGTTTGAGCCTGTTGGAGCAAGGGGGTCTGAGAGGGATCCTTGCTGGGAGCACTGCAGTGAAACTTCAGTGTCTGAAATCCCCACGGTGCTGCATCTGATTGTCTCACAGCAGCAATGGTAGTGCCTGTTTGAAACGGCTCTGGTAACAACAGGTATTTGACGCATCGCTTCTGTTTTTGAACCACAAGTCAATGAAAGTTTTTCCCCTGTGAGCAGTGAGAAGAAATTGAGACAAGAAAATAATTCCGAGTATAGTGCAAAACAACACTTGAGTATTAACAAACTGCCAGGAAAGCAATGTATTCTTAGATTTCCCCAACTGTAGGGATAATTTAGTGAAAATTTTCATAGTGCATATGATTCCCTTGAAATAAATACAGCACAATTGTGGATGTATTTTTAAAAAAACCCGAGTCAAAGTAGTCAAAATATTGTAAAAAATGCAGGCTATACCATCCAGCAACTTCCCTGGTATGTTACCAAATACACACCTCCACAATGATGACAGCTATAAACATCTTATTCCACCCTTTCATAGATGTGCAAAATGTGTTTTCAAACCTTTCTGCAGTAAAAGAATCCTGAGGCGCCATCACACGAAAGTCTGTTTTTTTCCAAACAGCAAAAGTCTATAAAAATACAGTCCTACATCTCTGTGATAGATAAGAAATACTAAAGGAGCAATAATAATTAATGGCCGTACAAGATGAAACTCCAGTTACTCAGACGGCTGTCTCCACATAATCTGTATTTTATACAAAAGGAGAAAGAACTCAATGGAATTTCAGCTGTGACCGGATAAAAACTGCCAACAAAAAGTGATAAGGAAAGTCTAATGTGCATATTAATCATGTTTATAGCGCCTCATTTGCTGATATATTAGCCTAAACTCCCTTTCAAAATACATTTTTTGATCACTGGTAGAATCATCTAATACAATCAAACTTTAAATAGGACCAATTAATGTTTCCATCTTCTATTAATTAAAAGTAATTGATTATGATAGTCTGTAATAAATCACAGAGCAAAAGAGTTTGAAAATGTGCTGTTGGATGAGTTGGATTTTTAATAATGTGGAAAGATTTAAGCCACACGCTGTATCTTTACGTGTTTATTGCCTTAGTTTGCATTCCATGTTTTTATTATCTGAGTGCTTTTGGACTACAATTCAGATCCAACAGCCACATATTATGTCAAAAGGCTGCCTGAAGAATTCTGCACATCTTATGCTGGTGACTTCCTATTTCTTTGTATAAGTAAGCAGGAATAGATAACTAAATAAAGCCTAGAAAAGTGTGTATAAATTACACCTCCTGTTTTTTTTTTCCTATTTCTTTAATTTATATTTTAACCATTTGCCTTTACCTTCATTTCTCTATGGCTCCCAGCAAATATCCACTACACCATGGCATGATTTAAAGGTGGCCTAGCCTTTTGTCATGAACAATTTATTAGAATCCTGGCCGTCCTGTATCCTGTCTGATCCATGCTTTGCACAAACTTATTTTCAATTCGTCACCGTGTGAAGCAGACAACATCGATTGCAGCAGACATCTTCCTTTAACTTCAGTGGTCATGGTCAGCAGGTGAGGGCATTTTTGCCTGTTGGCTTAAAAGTACACCTCTTGTTTGTGTTTTTGGTGAATTGGTGTAAAATCTGCTTCACAAATGCCTGTGGATGCATCCACATTTGGATGGAGACTGAAGCAATAAAAGAGCAGGAAAGGGAATGGCCATTGCACTGGACAAACATCCCACAGAAAGCCTCTGCACTTGAATAGAAAGCTTCCCTGAAGAATGAGTGTCCATATACATGGAGGGTAAGGAAAATAGCGAGGGCTGAGGGAAGCTTGTTTTAGGGTCCTCAGACATATTTGATAAATGCCTCTTTCATAACAGCAGCAGGGGGATTGCTTGATAGTTTCATACGCTTCCTGTGTGATTTGCAAAACACTCCTGTAAGCTCACATGACCCTCTGCATCTTTACATGTCTTCCTTTGCATCTCCCTTCCAGCCATTATTAGATTTCTCTAAGGGCACCAAGACTGGCCCATTAGCGGCCACATTCTTCACGACAAATAATTGCCAAATTAGTACTCCCTAACTAAGTGCATGCTAGAGAATTGGCCCTTTAATAGTTTCTTCAGAAGTAAATGCTTCTTATCACACCAGACAAGACTCCAGGCATTCATTTTCCCCTTGTGTGGAGTCGTTTTTCTGCATCCCGTGCTTCAGAGTGTTGGTATGTCCCTGTACGTCGTCCTGTTTACGTCAACGGGCTGCGGTGATTATTCTATCACCACGTTCATGTTACATTTCTGGACAGCTCAAGGTTATGTGATTTACTGGGTAATCCTATTCTTTTTTTGAGAAATTAAGTGTCTCTGCTCTCCTAGCCTTTCACAGAGAGCTGGCGGATCCTGCTGCAGTGGGCCTCCCTCCCACACACAGCCTGGCTTCAGATGAGCTTGCCTTCCTCTTTACGGAGCCTTTCATTTGTGTCAAGCTAACTCAAACAGACTGAAAAAGAAATCTTTTGCCCACTTAGTTCACCTGCATATCTTACAGGCTACCAGATTAAGGCCCAGCCTGGGATGGGGTAAGATGTGACCTAGCTTTGAATGGAAAATTTTGTGTCAAATTGTATATCCACCTTTTGTTTCTTTCTAAAGAAGAAATTATAATTTCTGTCTGTAAAATTACGAGTTCAAATAATTGTTGAGCAAATAGTGTGCCAGGATAACCTCATGTTCCCAAATTACAAGCTTAATCTACTGAAACTTTTTGAGGCTTTGATTTCCTACTGATAACGTGATGATGTGTATGTGACCAGTTAATAAAGTCATGCGCATTTACAGATGCCTTAAATTCAGGAGTTAAACCAAACCTCTGCTTGTCCCAATTCTGCTACATTTCATTCCTGAGAATGTCACCATTGTATGGTTCATGTACACCACAATATGATTTAACAAATGACGAGCTTTTTCCCTGGATGCTATGACTTCATTCATTCAGTTATGTTACTTTCCAAGTGATAACACTCTAATTAGCTGCTGAACTTTGGTATCCCTTGCATACCCTTCCCAGTCCAAACGTTCACTTATCTCTCCAGAAGTGCTACATGACATCCTTGTTGTTTCAGGAGAACACAGTTACCATTCACTGACTGCCCCCACACTATCTAAGATAAGTGTTATATGACACATCTTCTAATTCAGAGAAGTGCACAAGCAACAAAAGCTGTCCCTCAGCACAAACGTCTCAATCAGCAAGCTCAAAGCACCACCATCTTGTATAAAGTACTGAGTTACTTTGCTGTAACATAGCTGAATATTTAAATCTGGCCCAGGCAAGGCAGGGGTTCTCTTTCTCTCACATATACAGTGTCTGTACATGTTATGCTGTCACTTCTGAGCAGCACTAACCTTGTACTGTGTTATATGCTGTAATTTAACTTTTGCAGTCCTGAGCCAAAATCCCTGAAACTGAATTTAGATTGATTCACAGCAGGAATTCATGCTTTCATGGAACCCCAGTTTCATAAATTTTATGTAAACAGTTTGGGTTTGATATTAATTGCATGTATACAAAGAGAGTTTTTTTCTCAATTTGCTCAAAGAACAGTTCTGGCTCCATTTTGACTGTTTCTTTCTTTGTCCAATTTTTTTACCAAGTGATGAAAACAATTACAGGAATAAATCTGTGCCGCACAGAGTAACACAGTGCAGACACAGCCTTAGACCAGAGCCTCGCAAGCCCTTTCATGCTATTCTCCACATCCTGTTTGACTAGTCTTAATTAGTCCCCTACCAACTTCGGATTTTCCGCAATTCTTGAAGAAGCCTGACATTTGGAAAGAAGCACTTCCAAAACCTGCTGCAAGGATCCAGTTCTCTCACTGCGACTCTCTCAGTCCATCACAGGAGAATACTTACAAGGGAGGAAGAAAAACATTGTGTTGGAGGTTTCAGCACAGGGAATGGGAAACACATTAGTGACATTCACCTCTAAGAAAACTGCTGGAGACCTCCTTGCATTTTGCCATCCACAGATTGAGGACTTCTTGCCAGTGACATAGCCCATGAGAAGGACCTCAAAAGTAAGCTTCACAAGACATTTAAGTGCAGAACCAACAAAATGTTGAATGAATTCCAGCTGGTGGAAACATATGGCAGATTCTCAGTTTTATCTTCACTATCTTTGTTTGCAAACAAATGTGCATTTGTTCTCCGTTTGTTTTCTACCCAGTGACTTCAAATGAGCATCATTTTAACTATAAGTCCCTGGTGAACATACAGTCCCATAAAATCACACCAAATTATATGTCAGCTATAGAAAGAGCTGTTACCAAGAGGAAGAGTACAATCTGTTCTCCATGCCTGTGCTTTACAAAGCAAGAAGCAGTGGACTTGTATTGCAGGAGGAAAGAATCAGATCAGACATTGAGGAAACCTTTCCAAGAGTAGTGCCAAGAAGCACAGAAGAGGTTACATGGGGCAGTTGTATTCTCCATGCCTGGTAGCCTTTAAGAACGTAGTAGATCAAGATCTGTCAGAAGTGATATCAGTATCATTGAGCCTCCCTTTCCATAGTTTATGATTCTTCTTTCAACTTAATTAATTTTGCAAATTTTAGAAAGCTTGAATCCAGCTGGAAAATAAATTACCACTCAATAGTATGTATTTAAGAAGATTTACACTTCTAGAATATTTAAGAAGAATGAAAAGTTCCTCTTTAAATATAAATGATCGTTGAACTGAATCTACAGAAACCTACTGCTGAATCTACTGAAACCCACTGCTGGGAAAAGGGCCAAAGTTGGAAGACACCATTCTTTTGTTGGTGGTAAGTCCTGTGTTCTTATTTCTCCTCCCAAAAAGCAGAGCCTCAATAAATACTGACATTTGAGACATTCCCAGAGGTCAGGAGTTTGAAGGAAATGAATTGTAGTATGACACATAATGAGCTCTGAGGTTTTAGATTTTTAGTCACCACTGATGTACCTGCCAGAAGTGATCCCACATTAGCACCTGCCAAACAGTCAATCCTAGTGGTGTTTCTATAATTGTGGTGTATTTTGATCCTGCTGATACTTGCTTGGTTGTTTTTTACACTTTTGGAAAGGGAGGTCTCAGCAGGCTTCATTAATGTGTCCTACCACCTCTACTAGACAGCAAACATCATCATTTCCTATGTGGCTGCTGGCACAGAGCATTTATTCTGCATTTGGGCACAGAACACGTGCATACAGCTGTGACTTCTCCTGCATGTGCAGAGCAATGAAGCAAGGTCTCACAATAGAAGCTGTCTGTGTGCCTGATCCTGCAATGTAGGAGTGCAGGGAAGAGCCAGCACAGACCTGGTGTTGCTATGGAGCACTGGTTGATGACTCTTCTTCACCTATGCTGATCGTTGGCTGCAATGTTCCTTGGTAGCCTAAAAGTCCTGAACCACTTGGTACTCAGTGTGATAAACTGCGACTTGGAAAGAGTCCTGAAACAATAAGAAACTGCAATAATCCACAACTAGAGTTTTTAACAGCACAAGAGCAGGATGTGTATTCTCACCAGTTTTATTTGTGGGATTCAGAATGCCATTAAAGTAGCAGAAGAGGGGAGGGTTTGCTTTGCTTTGCTTTGCTGTTAAGGGTGGATTGGTTTATTGCTGCATTCATTATAATTAAAATTCCATAATATACCCACATAAAGGTATACGCCGCAGTTAAGTTGATATTTTTCTTGCTTTATTTATGACCACATAAAATATGGTTTCCTGAGCATAATCTCCAAAAGCTCAGGGATTTAAGCTCCACCCCATTTATATATCTTAAACACTACACACAAATGTAATTCCTGTGGCTCCTCCACTCACTCTCCACACTTGAAAATGGTTCAGGCCAAAGGTAATATGTTTCTTATATGCCAACTCAGACAGCATTAAACAGTTGGTTCTATGTCTACTCTTAGGATAAAAAGTAAATATATATTGGATTTGAGACTACTAAAGCTCAAAATGCTGAACAAAACCCGTATCTGAGGATATTCTGGATTCATAAATGGGAAACAACTAGAAAAACCAGTCCTAGCTCCTCAGAAGTTCCAGTGACATGTTCCCCCTTGCTCTCATTGTAGGATAGGTCAGAAACACACACTACAAGACAGTTTTGGATGGAAGACAGTTTTGTGAGTGGCTGAAGTTCTTGAGCAGTCCCACAGAGAGGCTGAGACATCTCTGTGAGGTGCCTGTGGGACCCTGTGCCTCTGAGACCCAACATTTTCCCTCAGTTTGCAGAAGATCCAGGAAACTGAAGGGCTTGAAGCCTTTCAGCACAGAGGCAAAAAAGGAGGGAAGAGGAGGGAATGAGAGGAAGAAAATTCCTTCTGGCCACATGAGAGCTTGGAAATGCCACCAGAGGAAATTAATTTTTTATGTTCATTGACTAACACCTGGCCCTGCTGCAAGGCTGAATTTCTGATTTTTTCTCACATCGTCCAAGCTTATACAAGAAAGGCAATTCTGTGCTCTCCTGCAACCAAGTTTTTAAAGTGGACTGTTAATAAACCTGTGTATATGACCTCAGATCAAAATCTTCGGTTTTATAAGAGGATTTTGACAAAATTCATAGGGCTCGATGGAGAGAAGAGAGAGAATCTGGAAAAAGAGTTTTTTGAGAGCATTTAGATAAATTCATTAACCTTATTTTAACAAAGAGAAAAATATGAAGAGGTTCAATTCTTCTTCCTCTGCATGGGAAGTCTATGATGGCAGGATTTTTTTTTTTTTAAGTCTGTAAAAGCTTACCAGGTTCTAGTAACTGGCAGCCCTCAGAAGACATTCTGTGTCATTTCCCACTGATGTTCATTAACCGCTGAAACTATTAGTTTGGGGGTTTGCACTGAAATTATTCAAGGGTTCTCCTTGTATCCCTGATGTAAACAATGGATGGCTGCCTGAAAGATTTTTGTCAGCCAGTTATGGACTTGCTGAAGAAAGCCTTGCTGAGGGAAGTGCCAAATTCAAACCTTTGTGCAAGGTAGATATGGGATATTGTAAGTAATGGATTATTACATACCAGAAGCTGCAGATAGTCTGGTACTGAAGATAAGGCTCTGTTGCGGTGCAGGTGGAAGATGGTAGCCTTTCCAAGAATACTTCCAGCAATGGGTTTTGTTTTTTTTAGATCTGTCCCTTTTACTGAGGACAACGAAGTCTTTCAGAGATGATGACACCTGACAGAAAAACTGCCAGGGAACCCCCCACTGATGCCATGGGGAGAGAAGAATGTTTGGAAGGAACAAACAAGATTACAGTTCAGAGGAAAGAGCCTTATTGCATTCACCTGGGCTGCACATGAGCCTTCACCTCACCGGTGACAGGGTGTAAAGACCACATGGCCAATGATAAGACTGTGAATGCATTGGTTTCTTTTCGCCCGTTTCTGGTTATGAGACAGTTTATCTTGAGGGAAGATTTTTGTCCGTGTGACCCAGAGTAGATGCTATCTCAGTATCCATGGCTGGAAATTTTCATCAAGAAAGATGCATGATGAAACAAATCAAAGATAAATGTACCTCCGTGAAAGAACTCCAAAGCTCTTCTCCCTTGTCCTTACTGTTGTTTCATTTGAGACCTTTTGCTAGACATCTGGTCCCTGAAGGTTGAGTGTTAAGGTGGGGAAACCCACCAGCCATGCCCACATCACGTCTGGGGTCTGGGTCTGGTGCTATTAGTTATTCCCTTAGCACTGATGAAATACTAAAACTCTGTTTTCCCTATTACTTTATCTTAATAATTGCTGGAGAAATGCTTGCAGACATTGGAACAGTGGTTTGAAAAACCATTCAGTAAGCCATTAGCTTTGATGTTAACAGATTATACTCTGCAACTAATGGTGAATTTTGCTGTTATTTCCTTTCTAAAAAAGGCAGAAGAGATGGATTTTTAGTTTTTAGGGGCCAAATTGATGAGATTAACTGCATGCATTTCATTTATCAAGAGCATTAAGTGTTTTGCAGTGACTGATGAGTGTATTTTAGATATACTGAAAACACATAGATATATAGTTTATTTCTTTTATGTTAGAAGTTGTCTACAAGAGAGCCATTATTTACATCCTTTATATCTAATCAAGATAAACTCTCAGTCTCATAAATAAGAACATACTTATTTGCTTTAGTGACTTATTTGAGTCTGGAAAGATTTGCTGAGCAGGGGCTGGGCTCGCTAATATTTCACAAAGCTAAAAATTCAGTCTTGATACATTCTTGACATGAGACACACCATTTTTCACATATAAGAACAATTACCTCATGTTTACACAGCATTTAAAGCATGGAAAGTGATTAGATTTTACCATCTCTGGCATGCCTGGGATGTACAAATTGCTACTGGCTCTTTATATATGGAAAGACATCCATTTAATGCTCTTTAATTTGGTGCCACTTATCTGTCTGTGGAAAGGTTCAGTCCTGGTGCTGGTGATGAGTATGAAGCACAGGCCTAGAAATAACTGTCAGAGAGGCAGGAGGCTTTAACAAGGAGATAAGTGTTAAGATAGATCTGCCTCCTTGAATCAGTGGGATGAGCCCCATATCCCAGCAAGCCCACTCCTCCTGGGGTAGATAACACCTTCCCGTGGTGGGAGAGGTCAGCCGGCTGCTGCGGGAAGCCTGTGCACTCAGGAGGGAAGATGGATCCCAACCAGTGAGGAAATGACCGTATGACAGGTTCGAGCTCTCTAATGACAGCTGTTTAGCACGTGGAGGTGCTCCAGCAGGACCTCCTGGGAGGGCAGAGGCATCCTCTCGGCACAGTGGGAACCTTCTCCATGGCAGGCTGGGAGGCCTTCAAAAGGGAACCAAATACATCAGTGTGGAATGCTCGTGCCCCTCTCCCAGTTCCTCTTCAGAGAATATCTCAGCTCAGAAGTGGAATAGCAAATCCAGACTGCAAAACCCACTTTTCTACCTGTCTGCCATGCTTGTCCTGTGTGGGGTCTGAAGACCAAGCCCATTCTCCTTTCTCCAAGTGTCATCGTCATCACTAATACAGCACCTGAGCTGTCATCACCAGCAGACCAGAGTTAAGCTCTTCTTCATTTGCACTGATGCAACTGCAGGGGTGCTGCCACATTTGCAGCACCTGTGCATGTCTGTACCTCAGTAGCAGTGAACACATTGGCTTTGCTCTGTGTACAATTTACATAACAAACAGCTTACATATTGCACTTCCTTTAAAACACATTGCATGCATTATCTAATGCCAAGATGAACGTGTCCAGGGATAGACAGCTTGGCTCAGGGTCTGGGATATTAAGATGCCTGGGTTGATCTCCTGACCTCTTCCCCAAGTGAGGGCTGAACTGCTGGCTATCCCAGACTAATAGACTTGTTATTTCTCTGATTCCTGTATAGCAGTGCCTGGCACAGAGAGTAGGCCATGTGTGGTGTTTCTCTCAAAGATTATGAAACTAGCATGAAAATGCTTCAGCTTTTCTGGAGTGGCCAATTTTCTGGCTATAGTTTTTGTTTGTTGACATTAGATGATACAGTTTTGTATTCTGGAAACTCCGTCATGAACCATCCTTTGTTGCTTTTTTTTCCTCAGTCTCAAGCACATTAGTAAATAAATACAAACCCAATGTCTGGTGCAATCAGTTTCATCAACCAATGTGTGATGTATTGGCTTTCATGAAGAGAGTTGGAGACCTAAGTTATGGGCCTCAGTGGTCTGAAAATTAGCTGCATGCTATGCAAGCCCTTGGTGCTTTGGCCACCCTTCGAGGTACACAACCCTTCACAAACTTTCAGATCCACAATTCTGTGTTGCAGTATTGTTATGGAGGACATCAGGGGATGGATCAGGAAGGAAAGCAATGAGGTGGGCTTTTTTTCAATGAAAACAGTGAAAAAAAGGTTTCAGGAATTTTATTTTTCTTGTGGGATATCTGTGGCTAATCAAGGGAAATCAGCACTCCCACACCCTGTCCAAGCTTTAAAAATATGGCTTTAATGGAAACAAATGCTAGTATTTTTAAGTCCAGGCAGGCTGGAGGCCCTCAGTGTTTTCAAACGGAGTAAATCAGAAAGGGCAACACCCTCATAATTTATATCAAGTTTACATAGCTTTCCAAGGTACTAATTAAACCACTTGGTCCCAAACCAAATTTATTTTTCAATAAACCAGAAATAATAATCTAGAGGATTTGTGCCTGATCTTCAGAACAACTGTGTGGGTTGTCTGTTAAACATATCTAGAGCACAAAGACCATATGGATTCTCCCCAGTCATGTGTTTAGGAATGGTATATAGAGAGTGGTATCACAATCTAAAGTGTACTGCTGTTTAATTTTTTGAGCTCTGGTCTCAAAGGGGAGGGATTTGTGTCATTGCATCCAGATTGCATCCAAGTTCCTCAAAACAGCTCTGACTCCACAGAGATGCAAATGCGTGGCTCCAAACCCAAACACTATGACAGATCAACAATGCTCCAAGGTTTGTCTCACGGTTGGAGTGTCTAGAAAGCTGATTCTTACCCATCTTATTTATTCCCTTGGCTGTGTACAGGGTGATCCCAGCCTTGAGATGCTGTGTCCCCAGCTACCTTTAGCCATCGCTTAACCCTGCCTCCGACCTGCTGCTGCAGCAGGGAAAGCTCTGTGTCAACAAACTGCACAACATTGGCAATGCTTCAGAGCCTGCCCGAACCAACACACCGCCGCTGCCGCTGCCATGAGCGAAAGCAATTAGAGACCCTTTGCATCGGTTGTTTGGAAATGTGTAAACAGCAGTATAAACAACAGCAGGTCAGGTCAGGGAAGGAGGCTGGCACTTCATGAGGCCACGGCTGGAGCCTGCCCAAGTGTGAAATTCCCAACTGGGAGAGACCATTTGGAAAAACAATGTGCTCGAGGTTTATCAACACAAATCATCTCCTAAGTGGCACATTTTATTTGGAGTATGTGTGGCCTCCATCTAGAAGAAGGGAAGTTTTTATCAATCCGAGCTTTATCACTTCCAGATATCTCTTTCTTTGTTTACTGGCGGCGTGCACAATGCCTTCATTTTGAGCAGTCCAGTTTAAACACAAGTGGGGCTGGCTTTTTTTGTGGAGCCTGCAGTGAACTGCCTGTGCTCCCTTTTCAGAACTGTGCTCGTAAATCTTCCCTTCAAGCCCTGAAACGCCTCTTTGTGACCGTCACCCTTGAGAAACGCGGCATCCTGGCCCCAATACATGAATCTGCTTTGGCTAGAAGACCATCCCTGCTCAGAAAAGCACTTTGAACCCTGCTCAGCTTTGAGGAAAGGCTTCAATGCCTTTCTGAGGAGGAGGAGGAGGGGGTTTCTGGCGTGGGTCAGAAAATCAGAATCACGGGGCAGTCTGTGGAAGGACAGGAGAATATAAATAAACCGTACATAAACCTAAAGTAAGCAGGATGAGAATTGCCTGTTGAAATTCAATTGGGAAAGCTTCCTGGGTGTCCTGAGCTCGTAGGTGGCCGTGGCACCCTCTTTGACACTATGGTCCTTCTCCCTGGTGCTGGCACTGCCCAGTGATCCTCATGGGTAGCTCCCACCACTCTTTCAGGTCCTCATCATGCACAAATTAAGGGACATCTGTAGCTGTTGACCCAGAGTCATCTGTTATTCGTGGCTTGCCTTTCCCCAGCATTTGTTATAAGAGGGTTTTCAGCAGTTAAAAAATACCAGATTTTTTTTTCTGTGAGGCAGCCTGGCATTATTACTCCTATTTTACAGAGGGAACAATGAAGAAGCTTGCTTAAGTATAACTGAAAAACACAGTGGAAGAAGTGAGAAAAAACATCCCTCTCCCTTGGTTCTTCACCAGGAGCTCATCTGTCTCCCTGTGTGTGGGTAACACAGGTGTTACAATCTAGGCCTTGCCAGCACCACAAAGCCACTTTTGACATAATTTGCAGAGCTCCCTGAGAGAAACACAGCATATTACCACAGTTTAGCTGTCACTGGCCTAGTCACACAGCCACATAATGCCATGTGACCAGTTGGATAGGTCAGCATTTGGGCACAGTGGCTGGAGCTGCCCCTTCTGGGAGACGTGCTTCCCACTCTTCTCCCTGAACCTCAGGCAGAAAGTAGTGCTGGCTTCATTGCTGGCCAATGACTGCTTGTGGGCAACAGGAGGCATTCAGCCTTGTGGGCTGAACACACTGTCCAAGCAGTTGTTCACTACCTCAGGGAAAAGGCAGCATGCCAGATGGGCTTATCCCCTTAGCCACAAGTCAGACCTTGCTGAGTTAAGCCAACAAGAGTTATTTTCTGCCCATTCCAGGGGAGTTTTCCAGCGTTGCAGTGTCAGTTGGGGACATGAATATTTGATGACTTATCAGCAGTCTAAATGTACCAGCATCAATAAGATCATACCTTTAAAAGCCTCTTCTCATACTGTATAGGTCGTGTGTGGAAGCTCTTAGTAAACCCTTGTCCTCACCTTCTCATTTAGCTCTAACCTTAATGTCTTCATTCTCCTAAACTCTTCCTGAGGAAACATTTGGCTCACACTGTGGCACTCAAGGTTTATTGCCCTAAAGTGTCTAGAGTAATAGAGTACCATGGTATGGTACTGGCCCTGTAAGTGGCTTCAGTGTGCAGGTGGCATTGTTTCCCTGTCATTACACATCAAGTGCAGTCCAGTAGGCTTTCAGTATATCTTTAAATAAAGAAATAAAATAAATGTGACTGAATGATTTGCTACTCATCATCTCTTCAAAAGGTCACAGAGAAACAAGTTTTGGCTACAGAAGATTGTGCTCTACAGTGTGGGACAATGAACAGGCAGAGAAAAGGAAAAGAAAAACATTCACAGAAATCTAGGCAATGGTTGGTGAAGGGAGGCCAGCAGCCAGTACATGGTGGAAAGTCAGTTGCTGTAATCATCTGAAAGCTGGTCTTGATGACTTTCTTTGTTCTATAGCCAACAGCTTTCCTATGACCCAGCAAGACCATCCAGCAGGTGACCCCCTCTGCAGAGAGAATGGGCATCTAGAAGGCCAAGACAAGGTTAGGCTGTTGCTTTTAAATCTGGGTGCTACTTATTTTCTGTATCTTACATGGTATTTATGAGGGAAAGAGGGACAAAACAACTGAACAACGAGTGCCAAAAGCTCAGCTGGAACTGTGGCCAGCCCCATTGCCCATAGTCCAAGGTGTTCATTGACTCATAAGAACAGAGGCATTATGTGGGGAGTGGTTTTATGAATGATCCACCATCACTCCTCCTCATGCTGTTGTACCATATATTAGTTGCTCTTTGAAAAATGTGAAGGGGTAAGAAGATGAGAAACAAAATAGTATAACTCATATATCCATACAGAGCAAAGGCAGGAGACAAACCCACAGAATCCTTGCTACAAGGAATTGGACATTTGCTCTTACCTGTCTTTTCCTACCTTGTAGCCCGTTATTCAGCCATTAAACAACCTTACTTTTACACAATAGCACTTAGTTGCCCTTAAAGTTCCAAATTAGGGAAAATTTTTGCTGAAAACCCTTTTAAAATACAACAATTTCATCACGCAAATCGTCGTATGCTTGCTGACACCTTCAGAACTCTCTAACTGGTTTTTCAGGCAATTCATTCAGCCCTCATTGTGCAAAATTGTTATTAATTCTTCCTCAGGAACTCATGTTGCAAGGTGTCCTCTAGCTCTGCCTTTTGTTATACTTTTTCTCAGGTTGCTTGGCATGGCCATAATGTTTCTAGGCCTGTATTTCTTCAGCATCTTACAAAGCCCTCTTAGAAGTCAGTATCCCTTATGCTTCATTTCAGTCTTCAAGACCAGTAAAATTTTCAGCAAGAGGTTACACAGAACCCTTAGTAATTCAGCTGTTTTACCTCTGACTTCATCTAAATATGACCTGGCCTTGATGATTGCTGGTTGAGTGTTTAGTCAATTTGTTCCATAACTTCTACAGCCAGATACTCTGGTTAAGTCCCTATAAAGAAGGGTTAAGACTTGGCAACATGACAAGGAATAAGAAGCAAACAAATAAAAAGTATAAAGCCCAGAGCAGCAATAAGCCTACCCAGCAAAGCTGGCACCAGCTCTATTTCTGGATCCTGAATGACTTCTTAGAGTACATGAAATTCACAGGGTTTTTCCCGTTGTCCTCATCTTTCACTGTGAATAGTTGGGTTATGATCTTCACATTTCTTCTCTCCCTTGGAAGAGATCTTAAGGAATGAGGAGGGTCACGGGCTCCCCTTGAGAATATCTGCTGCCCTCAGAGTATAATAAGAAAATATCTTATTGATATTGAGAATATCTACTGCCCTCAGAAATTATGCTCATATCCTCATTTAAGATACAACTAGTTTGTCCCACCTTCTGTTGTAAGCAATCACAAGGCTGGGGCTGATAAGGGGCCTGTGCATCCATAAATGTGACCTTGAGGTGCTAAAGCAGGGAGCAAGAAGGGACCTGGGGGTCAACTGAAGGAGGTCTAAACGGAGCTGGGGAGATGCAGCATACCTATCTGAGCCAAAGGTCTTGAGACATCAGCTACTCAGCTCCTCCACTGGCTACTACCTGACTGCTGTATTTCAGTTGGGTATCAGACAACCTAAAATCATCTGTATTTTCTCATGGAGTGGCAGCCCCAGTGTCACCATGCAGGGACTGTTGGAGTGTTATGGCCTCTTTTGAACCCATTAATACTGGCAGCACCACGCAGAGTTCAGTACCCAGTTTCAGTTTATTTAAGGCTTGTTTTAAAAAAACATTATGTGCTGAATTTTATTAAATCAACTTAATAGGAGCTGTGAAGTAAAACAAATAAATATGGAACTCATTTCTGCAGTTAGTGGGAATTATTCTGTTTGTTTGCAAAGGCCATTAAAAGCTTACTGGAGGTGTTCATTTCAGCAAGGAGGCCTCATTGATGGATCAGCGCAGCCTTGTCAAAACTGTATCCAAAATTTCACAGCAGTGCTCTCATTAGGCTCTAACGGTTGAAAGAAAACACAACTGAAGAGAACTATTAATGTTTCCCGGTGGCCTCCAACCTCCTTCACATTAGTTTTTCCCAAACCACACCGCATAAGAACTTCTCTAATATTTTTGGGGGCTGGTAAATTGCAGAAAGGACAGAAAAAGGAGGAGCTGAGTGCTTTGTGTTCTTAAAACAGGGCATACTAAAACAGAAACCTGGACAACTGTAGAGGTGCTTAAGCTTAAGTTTCACAGATCTGATAAAATGCTCAAGAGCAGAGAAAGAATTATACATTAGTAAAAATGTAAGAATAATACCACAGAGTATTAAAATCCCCATTTTAAAATGTGAATTAAGTATTTCTTAGGTGTAAGGGTTCAGGGTCGACCTTTACTTCTAGAAAACACTAATTTTAGTTGCATTTCAATATGAACACATGGAGCCATCGTATGTTTTCTCCCACAGACTTCCACAAGCATATATACTTTCTGATGTACACATTATTCATATCAGGAAGTCAGAAATGCAAGTCTGGAATAATCTCTTATCAAAACAAATTCTATATTTGCTTTTAGGCACTTAATGGTTTTCAAACAAAGGTGATTATCTCTGTTGCCTCCATCCTTAGCCAAAGTACCTGAAGAAGTGACCTTCTTTTAGAGTGGAATAGATCCTGCTTCTACACTGGTGTCACAAAGGGCCTTGGGTACTCAGCATTTCTGGATGTAGCACCTTTGCATGGCTGCACTTTTTCAAACATTGTAAGCAACTTTTCTGAGCACCTTTTCAAAGACAACCTGTGTCGAGTGCCGCAGTGGTGCAGATGACTTCTTCCCATAGGTACTGGCATAGAGATCTTGAGACTCTGGTGTGATCCTCAGCAATGGGATGAGCACTTGATGTACAGCTTGGCCACTCTTAGTCTGCTATAGATCATGTGATAAAATCTGCCTTCTATTTAGGCTTTTAGAAACCTGATATGAGTCAATTCCTTTTCATCTTTGGACCAGTAACTTGCAAAAATAACTAATGAGGTCAGATGTGATGAGATAACTTTGCATTTCTTACATTTTTCCCTTCTTGCCCTCTTCTTACTTTCCCCAGGTGACGGTAACAACTTCTTGCTGCTGTGTACGAAAGCATGTGATTGCAGTTACCAGCTGGAAGAGACAGGTTACAAGCCAACAAGGACCAGGTCCTCCGAAGAACATCACATGCCCTGGGAATCTGAGGACCTGCTGGCTGCCATCTGAAGGCTTCTCTCAGTGTTGTCTCCAAAATCATCACTGTGTCAGCCTAAAATGTCCATGTCTGGATGGTCTGAGAGCTCAGTGTTGTGGCCATGAAGGAGAGAGATGCAAGGAGAAGGCGGTGCTGGTCATAGTGGCCATGTTTCCTGTCATGTCCTCATTTTAGAGTCCACCAAGCACATAGGGTTGCAGAACTGAGCCCAGAATTGCTCAAAACAATCAGCATCTGCCCTACTCTGGCTCAGACTGTGCCTTGTGAAGGCAATACTGAGCGAGCATCACAGGAAGGACAAGGCAAACCACAATGTGGAGTTTTCACAAAGGGAATTTCTTTGTGTGTTGGAATGCTCTTGGGAGGTTTCTGTGATCAGCATGAAACAGTCCATGGATAAAATACAGAGACAAGTCTGGGGACGTGAGTAAGATCCAGAGCCTTGAACAGGAATGAGATAAACTAGAGAAATTGAATCCAAACAACCCAGAGGATAACGTAAATTCCTAGTGTGGGAGGAAGAAAAACAGTATTGTACAACTTTCAGCTGTGAAGATACTCAGGCGGTAAATATGTCGAGTTCTGGATTTCAATCAGTTTTATTTTATCTTTGTTTCAAGAGAATTTTTTTCCCTAAATGTAATCCTCATTAAGTCATGTGAAAGATCCAGGCTAACTGTTGATGTTATAGATAGCAGAGAAGATGTGAGGAACACTCTGGCTGTCCCCTTTCCATAGCAATAGTGAACAATAATTTCTGAAATCTGTGGCCTTTTAACGAGCAGCTATAATACAACAGATTTCCTAGAAGACTATTAAACAGATAGGAATCTCTTTAAAACCTTTATTCAGCTTTGCTAATCAACTGCCACTGTTGTTTAAGGTTGGAACTTTTTCTATACATTTTCATTATTTTAGAACATCCCCTGCCAGAACCATTGTAAAGTTTTCTATTAAAATCCTTCTTACTGTAGTGGGATGAATTTTTTTTCTTTTTCCAAAAGACTGATTTAATAGAAACTTGGCACCAGAAAAAGTGTTTCTGTTTCATTACTATGCTATATAAAAGTTCATGGGGCTCTCAGAATATTCTTTCTTAAAAAAAAAATCATTAGCATATGCTTGGATACAGAACTTACTGGCAATTATACAGTAGTAATCTTTCAAATACACACTTCCTATGTTGTTGCTAGGGTTATTAGTGATCATTCTTAAAATGCAGACTGAGTACTGGAATGCAGTTTATACTCTGCAATTTTTTTCAAAATGTTACTCAAATCACTCATGTGGTAGTTTGTACACAAAGAAAAGACCTTGGATTTTTTAAGCCTATTTAATTTACACTTCAAATTCTTTTGTTTAAACCATATTTCTAGCATTTTTCTTGTAGCAACTCTTTCCAGTGTAGCCCAATAAATTCTTGTTTGGCTCACAAAAACAACAATAATTTTTAGCACTTACATAGGACTTCAGGTTTTTTAAGTGTTGTCCATCTATTAACTAATGTTTGTTCAACCCAGACTGGTCATATAAAGAGGCTGCAGTGAGTGAAAAGAACATTTTCTCTGTCACTATTAACAAGATTAAAGGTGTTGATGTTGTACAAACTCAAAAATAAGGCACGGTTTGAAATAACTCACCTGTTACAGATTTTAGCCAAATTATTGGTAATCTCAAACTCGTAGATTACTTCTCAGTACTATCAAAGGAGAAAATGACGAAGTGCTTGTTTGCCTGCTTTGGTAGCCAACAGCATGTGCTGGAATAAGAAAAAGCCTTCCATCTTTCCATTTTTGACTACACCCAACTTTTCAGCAGCACAGGAAGCAATTTTTCCTCTGGATCATTTTGTCACGCCAAGGGGCACAGGGCCCAAAGGGGACAGTGTCCTTGTGTGCTGCTCTCCTCCCGCCTTTCCTTTCTTCCCTTTCTCACAGACAGGCTCAAGCCTTCTCCTCCTCTGACTCGTCGGGACTTGGACCTTAGCTTTGTGTTAGAGATGCTTTCTAGCATACATTTGGTTTCAATATATTAAAAAGTTGATTGAGTAATCTTTACGAGAGATGGGGTTTCCTGTAAATCAGGACCAAAAGATTACCTTATTCAGTCGTATCCGATGTGGTTGCCCAACAGTCCCCTCCACATCGTTTCCCGCAAGAGCCCCCGAGTTTACTGGGCTTCTGGACCCACAGTAATGGTGTTGCAATAATTTCAAAGTATGACTCTTGCATGTGTTCTGGAAATAACATGGCCATAAACAGAACTGGAAGTTTCTAACTGTCAGTGATTCCATACTGACTTTAACAATAGCCAGTAAACATATAGTTCAGACTTTAATCCAATTTTCTCAGTAAACCTAATTTCAGTAAGATGCCCCAGATAATGCTTTCTTGTGGGATCACTGCACAGCTTGGGTGGTGTATCATTCAATCTTCGTCTTTTATTAATGCACTGTATATGTAATATGTGACCCCAAATGCTCGCCAGTGCTGTGTTCCTAAACCCGTGGAATTAATTAGCTGCTTCCATGTTCAGTTTTTGACTGCTTTAACACCACTGGAATTTCACTAATCACATTAGACATTAGCACCATTCACAGATTTCCATTCTTACGACTTCCCAGCGTTCGCAGCCATCCACAGCTGACATCTACAGAGGAGGCAGAAACAGTGTGGAGGCTCCTCTGCTCACGAGACGTCCCCCTGACGCCGGGGGGACACGCTACAGCTGCGGGGCTCCATGCTGACACATCTACTAACAGGATTAGGACTCTAAGTAGAAAAAACATATGTCGTTTGCAATATAGCTGGAAAGCTACCAAGAGCTGTAATTAAGGATGCCTATGCATTTCCATGCTAAGCCCCCGTTTTCATTTGCTCATAACTTTCCAAAACTTTCACCTATAAGGCTGAACTTTTACAGTCCTGCTTTCTGCCAAACTGTGGCGCTTTTTTTTTCTGTTGTTGAAAGTTTGAGGAAAAGGAATATGTCCATTTTTTTGTGAATGAGAGAACAGAGAAATTTTTACAAAATTCCCTCATGTAAACATGTGGATTGGAACTGATTTATGCTCGATTTTCTATTTCATTTAATTTTCATATGGCATTTTTAACCCTTAAAATATGTCCCAGCAGCTGGCAAGTATGAGATAATATTTTAATAAAGCACCAGAAATAATGCAACACAATTTTCCTCTACAGCTTGAAATGTTCAGGAACAGAATTTTAGAGTCAGTGTAATTACCAGCTAAAAAATTATTCTCCTCTCAGTTTCCTTTCAGGTGCAGAGAGATCTCGGACCTCCACTCTGTATATGCAGCTGTAATTAAGCTCCTCTTGTGTTTCTCAGTGTGGAAATCGGGAATGAACAAACAATGCTGAACAAGCAGGCATGTCATGACCCTTTCTTAGCCTGTTGGAATAACATTGTGTGGCACAAAAGAGTTCACTGGTACAACTAGAAATATGCAAATATTCTTGGCATTTGCAGGCATCTCAGACTGTTTTGAACCTGAAGGACTCTTTCAAGCCTCTTTAAGTCTGTCTCCTGTGCCCCTTTCTACCTGATGAAAAGCATTCAGTATTAAAAGTAATGTCAAGACTTTTTTAAGATAGAAAGACTTTCTGCCTTTTTGACTCATTTAATTTCTCTCTTTTCTTCTCCTTGATCCTGCCACTTCCTTCTTGCTCTCTGGATACTGAATTTAAACTCTTGTAACTCAGCAATCTCACAAATTCTTGCTGTATGAGGTGCATAAACTGTTCAAACACCAAGTTGATAAATTTACCAATGAGTGAATCGTCTTTAAGAAAGGTCTTCTGTGCTGATAGCAAATATTTAATTTCAAAGAAAAACCCAACCCTCTCTTGCACTGTTTATTACTCTTGAGGGGAGAAAAGAAATACCACAGGTGGGAGATACCTAGGATTTTTAATTTTGTCTGATTTTTTTTCCCTTTCTGGATTAATTAGATGATTTTTTTTTTGTTTTTTTCCCTTATTACCTTCTTCACCAAGTTTTTCATTCACAAACAGGAAACTCAGTTTTACTAATGAGACATTTAGATGCAAGTTGCTTTTAAAATGCAGTTATCTTCTCAAGCTTTACCTTTGCAAATTACAATTTATATTTCTGAACACCCTGGGAGAGAGAGGAAACTTTTTCTAACAGTCCTGATCTAGAAAATCTTCACAGAGGATCTCCTCACGTTCTTTCAAAATGTACCTATTTAAGGGTAATGAGCACTTTAAAAAGGAAGCAAATGATCCTGATAACATCAATGAGGTTTTTGTTTGCTTCTTTCATAATTCTCAAAAAATGCTGGTTTAGATTACTCACAAATGAGATTCCTTACTAATCTAAAAATTCTCTTAGACCTACAGAATTACATGATGGCTGTTATTTAATTGCTACAATGTAAGGAACTGCAGTAGAATATTAGTAGGATAGAAAAAAAGGAGTTTTTAGGAGATCAAAAACCCTGAGAACCTCAAATAACAACTTGCCCTGCTCCCCTGAATAAACAGTGTTATGAAATGGCCTTTAATTAAGTTTTGTGCACTATTTCCTGACTGGACTCTCATCCCACTTAGAGTCAGGGTGGCTAGTCAATAATTTTTCTCTTTCAAAACTTTCATAGAGTGGACTTTAATGTACACCAGCTTGCATAAAACCTCAAATATAAGAATGTTCCTTTCTTCTTAGGCACTTCTTTAAGACTTCCATGACACTGACTCAATGGCTGGGAAGCTAGGCTGATGCTGTCTGTCTCTGTGGAAGTAGACACAGGCTCTGGAGGACTCAGCAGTCACCCTTTGAAGAAGTAGGTACTTCAAGCTTTTCACTATTTTGGCAATTTGTCACACAATTCAGTGAAAGGCACAACCCAATCTCAGGCCTCTTCCCCAAGGTACTGCTGTGCAGTGCTTGTTAATTAATTATCAGAAGAACCTTTTTTAGCCTTCAAAAAGTAATGTATTCTCCCTAAAACACTTAGAAACAACAGAGTATCTTTGCTGAAAATTTTCCAAAGAATAACTGATACCAAAAAGATATCCCTGGAAAGAAAAATGGTCATTTCTGAATGGTTGAAAATCTGGTAAAATTATTAGCAGCTTAAAGAGGGTTCTTATAATGAGAAGGGTTGGATAAGAGGTGCAGTCTTCACCTACATATCACCTATAATATTTGTGCATCCATGCAGGCTGTGAATACAGGATGGATACTAAGGAAAAAATGTGCCGTGATACTTGGAGCATATCATGTTTGTTCTGTGATTTATGTTTTTAATACAGCCACTCCTCTTGCTCTACTGTGGAGACACAAATGTAGCTGAAAACAGGCTTTAGCCCAGCATATAAAAAGGAAATGGGAGACAACAGACAATGTTTGTTGATTCCCATCTTATCCTTGTCCAATCCCCACTGGTGTGTCCCAGCCTGTTAAAAAAATCAGACATCTCAAAAATGCACATAATTTCTAAACTAAAAAAGAACAGAAGTAATCAAAGAAACCTTTTTTTTTCCTGTAAATAAGTCACTTAGCTGTAGAATTCACCAGATAAATAGCCTTATTGTTTTACCTTGAACTGGGGAAATGCTCACATGGCATGTTCAAAACTATACGCCAAGCTTTTTCAATTTGTTCTTAAATTCTGTGTAAATAACCTTCATACCGTAGGGTGGGGTGTGTGCTTGGTTTTGTTTTGTTTTTTTTCCCCAGAGAGAACTCCCACTATCAGTTTGGAAAAACAATTATCCTTCCTATACCTCTCATGATCTTCTCCCAACAAAAGAAGTGGGAATTTTTTTGTTTCTGCAGTCAGCTTCAATCTCAGTTGAGTCCCTGTACTGAAGCAATTCCCTTAGATTTTAATGCCCAAATACTTGGAGCCAGCACCCTGGTCTATCCAGAATGGCTCTCCAAAGCCTCAGTGGATACACTGGAAGCTATGAAGTGCAATGCAGTCATTTCAGCTAAACATTACCGGCTCCTGACCCTGGAACGGGAGAAGTCAAAGTTCTTTTGGAAATGACACATTGTGACCTGCAGTCTGCTGTAGCACATTAAGTCTGATAAATGATCAGAAATGATGACTTAAACAAGCATCTAAGAGAGAGTATTTTGCTTAATGTACCCAGCAGTTAACCTTATGTAGTCACGTTGCATAGTGGGCTCATTTGGAAGCCGTGTAGGCTTAGCTGAGAATAAACAAAGCCTTGCAGTACCATTAAACGTTTTCTACGTCTTCCTTCTGTGTTAATGTGGTTCAGTGCTTCTGTCATGAAAATGAACTGAATGGAGTTTCCCACACTCTCGACCACAAAGAGTGCACTATATTGCCTTTACGAGAGACATTTTGTACTTTCCTGAACACATGCCTGTTTCAAGAGCAAACCCTGATTTTCATAGCACTGAAGAGGTCTGCAGCATAGGAAAGAAGCAAACTCAAAAGCAGAAAAAAAGTGGAAGTGATGTCAAAACCATGCAACTTTTCCAGGTGGCAAAAAAAAAGTCCTATATATGCACAAAAAGAAGTTATTTTCTTTTCTCACATCCGCAAAATGTTCTCCAAGTGAAATGACAAATCTAACCCTCCTGCCTAATAAGTTCTCAAATTTTTAATTTAGGCATTTTTGCTAGAGCTCTATAGGTACCAGAATAATGTGAGCTTTTTCTCTGTATTAAGTTGTTCAACTATAATGACTTCATAATTTCATTTAAGCACCTGTTCTGGAAAATAGGTCCTTATCCTCCAAACACTCACATTTAGTAAGTATTCCCATTTGAACTCTAAAAATTGTATCCCAGCTCTTTAGGGTGATTTATGGCGTACTATTAGAAGCATCTATAAGCACCTGAAATGTGTCAGTGGATGAACGTGAGCAATAATTGTAAATATAGTTTATGAGTTAAGCAGTGCACTGATATTGGCGGCCAATGCTCAGCAAAATATTGAATCTCCCAACTCCTGTTTAAACTCCCCACTGACTTCAGCTGGAATTTAGACTTCAAATGGTGAGTCAGGCAGCCAGATGCTTTGCTGATCATGGGTCTTTGGCTGCAAATGCTGAATCTTCCCAAAGGAATCTTCCCAAAGGAAATGATAGTACAGAGGTATTTTATGCATGTATGACTCCTCTTGGAGTTTGTTCATGGAGGAAAATCTTTCTTGAACTTCAACTGTCTTGCTTGTTTCTCTCACAGTCTTTTTTTTCACAGGCTTTTATTACCAATAAATTGAAAGGGTCCTGTGCCCTGGAGGAGAGGTTAGGATATGTGCTCTGGCCATCAAGGCAGACAAACCAGATCTTCAGTGTCAACAGGAAAGGCCCAACTCCTTTATCCACAAAAACAATTTTATTTTCTTATGCAGAGGAAATATACTGTCTTTGCTTCTTCTCCACCTCTACTACTTCTCTGCAGATGTCCCTGACCTCCATGCAGAACAGAGGGATGAGGCAGGATTCTCAGAACTCTGAAGGGGAGGCCAAGAAGGGTGACCTGAACTTTCAGTGCACAAGGTGTGACTGTGCTCACAGAGTTGAAGCCCAAGTCTCCTCCTTTGCTACTGCCTGACGTACCATCGGCTTTGTCAGCCTGGTGAAGACATCCCTCATTCATGGTGCTTCCTTACTCATATGTCAGATATCTCCAAGATTTGCTCCACTATATGACAGGATATAATTATTGCACTGGTGGGCTTGGCCCAACACACCTAAATACTATTTTATGTTCCTACTTCTACAGTAGCATTAGCAGAAGGGCCATATCCATGTAAATACCAGAATTCTCTCTGCTACTTTCTGTCTTATTTTAGCCTTCTGCCTTATTTTAGCCTCCTACTTGCAAATCTGCTGGAATCCTTTGCATTATGTATTGTTGAACTGTTTCTGTGAGACTTGAGCTTGGCTGCAACTGGGATTCCTTTACTTTTTGTTTTTAATGTTAGTATCTTAAAGAAAGGAAAATAAACATAGAGTCAGAATTTCCTGCGGGACAGTGGGAAGGGGAGAGATCAGATCAGCTGTAAGATGTTGGTGTTATTTTCCCAGGACATGCTTCTTTTTTAGGTTTTTTCCCCTTTTATTTATTTATTTATTTATTCACTCTTTCTAAAATCACCTACAGGCTCTTGGAGAAAACGGGAAGATTTTCTGGGTTTCAGAAATAGCAGAGTTCAAATTGTCAAGGGCCACCTCCAGGGTGAATCTGCCTGTGCTCGGTGGTGTTCTTACAGCATGGATGCTTCAGTAGGAAAAAACACCTGAAAATGAAAGACCTAAGCTGTCTCCTTCCCTTGCTCAATCTGCCAGTGAGCAGCTGCTGCTGTCCTGTCACTGGTATCACGCTGTCCTCCCTCACCTTTGGCCGGTCCATGAATATTGCGGACTCCTGAGAGTGGGGAGAGCCCACAGCTGAGCTAGCATAGTGTCAGCACAGTAGGATGATGTTTTGTCCTTAAGCATCATCCTCTAATTTCTTGTAAGAAACAGGAGCAAGAGCAATTTGTCTCCTTTGGAACATTACCTGCAAAACATTTTTTTCTAAACAAGCTAGTTAACCCAACATACCTAAGCTATAGTGTTTCTTTGGCACTGGCTTGAAATATCTATTTGGGAATTCCCCTCTTGGAAAATTGTAGAACATCTGAGACAAACCTGGCATACAAAGCTATGGGGACAGAACAAGTAAACACAGCTATCATCACATTAAAGACAAGACACTGTGGAGGCTTGGAAGCAAAGTAGGAGGAATTTCTCAACACAGGTCCATCCTTGCCCCTTTAGCAGCTCCTCTACTTGGAGATATATCACATGCAGAACTTCTCTACTATGAAGCCGCAGTGATGTTCTTCAGTTTAGACATGGGCAGAAACAGTATAAATAGCAGAGGATATTAAAAGTGATTGCAAAGTGAAAAATGAGAACTCCACACCTCATTTATCTGTAAATGGCACAGACTATACACTTTATTGCTTATTAGTTTGTTCTCCTAAAGAGAGAGCATCAGGTGAGCCATCAAAGTGAAAGGGGAAAGTAAAACAGGGATTGTGCCTATCCACAGAGCCAAACTCCAAAGCTGTACTTCAGGCTTTTACCTCCTCTTCAGTCTCAGTTTTCCCTGCAGAAGATCAGCCATAGAACTTGCAGGACCAAGATCTTCACTGTAAAGTCTTCTCCAATGTCCCGACCCCCCAATATGTCGAGAAAGTTTACCCCCCTCTTTGGAAGCAACAGAACATCCTTCCTTAGGTGGACCAGCCTCTGCACACTGAGGGCCCTGTGCACACAGGGCTCTGCATCCCTGAGGAATATATACCCAGACGAAGTTTGGAGTATTTGGCTATGATCCTGGAATAACCTCAACGAAGTCGATGGATTTTCCCCAGATTTACTTCAGTATAATGAGCTAAGAATTTGGACCTCTGTGCCATATTGTGTGGAATTTTATTAATTTTAAATAAAGTTTCCACCTTAAATGAATTGCAAGTGTTATCTGTTTATATATATATAACTTCATGCTCTTTATTATTTAAAATGTCCAATTTGCTAGATGAAAACATAAATACTGACTGCAGCTGTAGAATTTAATAAAACCTCAGGTTTGAGCTAGCAAGTGAAAAAAAGTATATTATTGGAAACTTGTGGTCAAACTTGAAGCTTGAAGGAAATATTTTAGCACTATCACAATATTAAATTGCAATCATTATTTAATTTATCTTCTCTGAAATGACTTAAGGGAAGTGCACCAAAAGTCCTATTTACCTAAGCCAGGAAATAAGTCAGTGATCAGCTAGGTGGATGAAGTAATTGAAAGCTGACAAGGGACAATATAATGCCACTATTGTAACAGCACTTAGAAGTATTGTTTGAATTTGACCTGCTTAGGAATAAATGTTACAGTTTTCATTTCATATAAAAAAAAGAAAAGGGGAAAAGAAAAAAGTGTATAGCAATAAAATGTGTTCATTTTACTGAATTATTGATATTTTTCTTTAAATTGAAAAATATCAGGTTTGGCACATCTGGAGGAAAGGAATGTTCCCCACAATTACTGTGATGTTGGAAAAAAAATATAGATATATTAGAAATTAAGGTATTCACCAGTCAGTACTTCTAGCAAAAGGTCTGAACCCCTGGGCAACCTGTGCATTTCAATTGTCACTTTGAACTTTGGAACAAAGGGTAGACTGTAAAACCAGTTTATAAAAAGTATTATGAGATACCACAACTGGCATTTTTATGGCCTTATTAAAATACATCCAAGTGTCATAAATTTTATGTAATGAAAGTCAATAAGATCGTTGACTTGATTTTAATATTAGGAACATGCTTATTAGTTTAAGGATTTTTCTGAATAAAAGGGCTATTTTTGTTGTTTTCTTACCTTAGCAACTGATGTTATGTGGAAGTCATAAATGCCAGATTACATTAATATTTTTGTTCACATAATAATATTGTTAGTAAATTACTTGGGAGTAATGAGCAGCTTTTCTCACTAAGTAAAGCTAAAGGTGTTAATTTAGACTCAAAATCTTTACCATTCTTATGACAAACAGTGACCAACCAAGTTTAGATATGAAAACCAAATTATGGTTTAGAAAAAAAAAGATCTGTCTTTCAAGAATCAATACTCATAAAATCTTGTAACATTTTTTTTCCCCAATGCCCTGTCTCTGCAGTAGGAGAGAAGCTACAGATGTCTGTTCAAAGTAAACCCATTTTTAGATCTGTTGCTGATCTAGATGGAGACCTTATGCCCAGAAGTAGCATAAAAACGTATTGAGATATATCAGAAGCAGAGTGCTCACCACAGCAGGATATTATCTGTGCTGTTCTCTTGAGAACATCAGTTAGCTGAACCAAAGGTCCATCTGAGCCAGCAGTCTGCCTCCGATGCTATCCAAAAAGATAATCTAGGGAGGAAGATAAGAGTCATGAGAGAAGAACATGCACTTATGGGACTTCCTCTCTGCTCCATCACCCTCCTCCAGTCATTTGCAACACTCGCAGAGAGAGTTAGGCCGAATGCTCAGTAGTTGCAGAGGCATTTCTGGCAAATGCTTGGTTCCTGTCATGAGAAAATGAGTGATGCTTGCTATTTTGTACATCTATATTCCATCTAGCCAGCCTGCCTGGCTTTCCTGAGCATCAGGAGCAGCAGGTCTGTCTCTTCCAGAAGTCAGACATGAGCATGTGGGGGTGGCCAAGGATCCCCCAACACTTGTCCTCAAACTGTCCAAAGCATGTTCACCATCTCTTCTGAGAGGTCCCAACTACAGACAGAGCCAGGCAAGGTATGTCTGCAATCCAGCAGCTTGCTGTCCACAGTAGCCAGGACAACACCTTCTGCTGATGGCAGCATGCCTCCAATGGGATGACCAGCAGGAAGGTCAGTGCTTCCATCAGCCAACACTCCTAAAAAAACCAGCAAGCAGCACACAGCTGTCAGGATATGGGTAAAGCTATGGATAATGTTCAGGTGTGCTTAGCGGAAATTTTGCTTTTACAGGGAGGACAGAAGGATCTCATATCATGTTCCTGTCAGAAATTTGTTTTAAGAAAGAGAGAGGGGAAAACCACCACAACACCAAGAATATGTTGTGGCCATTCCTGAGACTTGTGTGTCAGAAAGCACCATAAAATTTACCCAGTGTATTTTAAGTTTTTTAATTAGTGATAATTTAACCGGGCTGGGCTGTGCAAGTGGAATAGTAACAATTTTTCCTCCTCAGTTTTCCCCATGTTGCAGGGAGAATTGCCATTCTGCACTGGGATCTGAGACTTTTGTGGACATCTAGGATGCCATTTTCTCTCACACTTTTTTCTGCAACACCCAGCCTTCTCCATTCTCCACATCCATTTATCAAGGGCCAGAAGAGCACAAGGTGGTCCTGCAAAGACAGCCCCATCAACAGCTCTTCATGGAAGGAGCTTTCTTGTATGCTTTTGTGACAGCCACTGGCTGAATGCCATCTTGTAGTCCATAACGGCTGTAGATAGACAACATGGGGTTATTACCTCGTAGGTTTCCCTAAAATACCAAAAAGGAAGTTAAAGCTTATTCTAAGCTTTGGGAGGGAAACAAAACTGAAAACACTGATGCAATCAGTGAGATATTAGAGAATTTCACACATTGACCTGCTCCAGGACTGTCAGACTAAAACGGAGAAGAGCAGAGAGAAAAGAGAAAAGAGAGAAAGAAGAAAGAAGAGAAGCCCCTAAAAAAACCCCAATAAAACAAACAAACCAACAAACCAACCACAAAAAAAAAAAAAAAAAAAAAAAAAAAAAAAAAA